>CM053792.1:183511953-184064453 GCA_028749045.1 Cupressus sempervirens
TCATTGAAGTATAAGGGAGTGTAAAGGTTTGAATGCAAAAAGAAGCAACACAAGAAATAAATTTTTTTTTACAAGGAGGAATTCATAGAACTAAGAAGATGCAATTTTATGAGTAGACTAAATTTTATGCTCTCTAAGACATAAAAATGTAGAAAAATAATGCTTAGAAAATGTTGTGCAAGGTATAAATGTATCTAATTAAGTATCCATGTATAGAAGCCTTGATAAGAATGACCCTATTTGATAATAGGGATTCATAAGACAACACCAAATCAAGATAGAGGGGTTGATGTTTCACAGTGCTTTGGAAGAATGTAGATTTCTATTAATGTTGCCAATTTAGGGGGATTTGTAATGTTCTACACTATCTATAGAGTTCAATGACTGAGAGAATGGAAAAATGTATGATATGAATTGATGTCATGTCTAGTGAGGAAATCTTTGATGTTACAGTTTGTGTCGGTCATACAACTTGGATTTGGGCTAAGGAGAAAATTTATGCCAAGAATAACTAGTGCAAAATAGAAGAAATTTAGTAGGTGCTTCTACAAGAATAGTACAAATGACAAAGAAAGTATGAAATCTTGAAAGAAAATATTGATTTTCATGGTAGAGCCATATCCAGTTGAGAATTCCTCTAAACCTGCAGTTCTAGACTATTGTTGGACTAAACTTGAGACCAATCTAATTAACAAGAAAGGGCTAGTTACCATGCAAAATGTGAAAGAACAGGTAACCATGTGAAGTGTTACAAGGTTACCACCTACTCATGATACTTGGCTATGCAAATTTTTTTTAAAAATTTGGTAAATAATTTCTACTGTGTGTATTGTTAAACAAACGTACAAATGGTCTTAATACATTTTTCTATTTTTCTCAATAAAAAAAAAAGAGACCATGAAAATCAGCACTAACCAATTAGAAAATAAGGATTAAATAACAAAATCTCACTTTAATAAAGTATTTTTATAGAACATAAGATACAAAGACTGTGCACAATTTCCAAGAAATGAATTAATAGATAAGAGTGATATGAAAACTCTAGTCTCTGCCTATTATAGGTGGGACTAATAATATTTAGCCAAATGTTTGTATATGTCATAGTCATGAATGTGTTGATCCTAAGCTAAGGGTGTATGATTTGTAGAGGGGTTTGCATTGGATGGACTTTTGAAAAAATGACTTTAAATAACAATGCAACTTGAATGACTAGTCTTAGAGAATCTATACTGGCCTACTTTCACCATGTGAAGGACACCGAATACGAGAGAACTTGAGAGAAAATCACAAATTTTTTTTTAAAAAAATACATTTCAACTAAAATTGAATTGTGAAGTCTACATCAACCTACTTTCATCGAGTCAAGGCTGATGAGATGACTTCTAAGAAAAGACAACCACAAACATTTTCTCAACACAAATCCCAAGAAGTTTATGAGTCTTATTATTATATTCAATGGATGCGTGACTAATTTTGTGATGAACCATTTAATAAGGTTTGAAAGTTCCATACGTATGAAATGTATCACACCTAAGACTTGTGTCATTACTTTTAGTTTTCACCCATTGTAGCTAGGTAGGCACTGACTTTGTAGTGATCAAGATGCATCATCAGAGAAGTGTGTTAGGAATGGGCTACTATTGCACAAGCAGCTCTTGTGTTAGAAATATAGCTAGTATCATTAGTGTTACTAGAGAAAGTTAACTCACTTTTGCATTTTAACGTGTTTCTAAAATTGAACTATTGTAGTACATTTTGATCAAAGCTTACATAAAATTTATTCAAAAATATTTTGAAGCCCCACCATAGAAAGGTTCAGGGTAGACCCCTTTTCAACTCAGAGCTCTTTGTCATCTATCTTGGCAAAGTTGAAGTCAGATATGTTTTCAAACCAGACACCTACTAAGTAGAGAAGAGGAGTGATAGAGTGAAATCCAAAGGCGAATTCTCCACTAAGTGAAACCCATTTGAAATTTTGGGAAGCAATAGTAAGAGTTGAACAGAGGCTAATATTATGTAGGATAAGGGGATGGCCTGACACACACATGACTACGCTTATAAAAATTATTTTGTAGCAATAATTAATATTTAGATATATCTAATTAGTTTAAATAGTTATGAATTATAACTCTTTTTTTTAAAGGTTCAAATAGTGAGTCAAACTTTGTTACAAGAAAGGCAAGAGCCTACAACACAACGGTAAATTGTGAGCCTCATATTGAAGAGGTCTTGGGTTTGAATCTACCCGTGCTTAATAAAATAATAATTAATAATAATACATAATAATTAATCTTGGCTTCGGCCTCTTATTGATCTAAAAGAAAACTTTGCCACAAGAAAATTTTAGGTAATAGTTATGCATTTAAGATTGGTGATTAAACATGTATGTAAGTTTAGTTCTGTAAAAAGCTCTATTTGTTTCATTTATGAATGCTTTATAAATAAATTCTCACATTTCAAATTTATATGACTATGTTTTCAGGCAATTGAGTGCTCTCTTATACTCTTGTTTTTATACTTTCTTAGGTCGTAGGTATTAGATATTATGAGTGCATATCTTTTCATTCAAATGTTAGATGATATATTCTACTTTTTAAACTTTCACGTATATGAGATAGTGCTTATTATGTTGTGATTTTGACTTAAATTGAAATGATATCATGTCCAAGTTCACACAATTTCATTGACTTGACTTATGTTATTAAAGTCAAGTTTTGAAAATTTCTAAAACCATTTAGCAAAAAGAGCATAAGAGATTATCAATGTACACACTAATTAGAGTTAAGCAAAAAACCACACCCAATAAAAAAATGCTACCCTTAAGATAAAAAATGGAAATAGTAACCTAAAACCAACAAAAAGGTAGAAATAGACCATATAGTTGTTGGAAATGTAAGAGGAGTAACTAAGAGGGGAGGGATGAATCAATTACCAAAAAAACAAATCCCTATCCCTTAGATGTCAATATATTCTTTCACTTATCATACAATACTAAATAGCTCAATTAACAAACCAATCCTAAGATGTATTAATTTTTTTAATCCTTTAGTGACTTAGTTGCAGAATATTAAAGCATAAGTAAATAACATGAACATAGATGACACCAAGATATAATGTGGAAACCCAATTTCGAAAAAATCACCTTGCAACTAGTCACAATAATTTTCACTCTTATGAAGTAAGCCCTTTTAAGAGCACTCCCTATTAAAGGTTACAAAACATATTGTTTTGTATGACCTTGTTAGAGGATTTAGTTCACCCTAATAGGAGTGTTCTAGTTAGAGGTCTTCAAACACTTCAATTTACAAATATCACAGTGTTAGAGGATTTAAAAAATGTTTGTTAAACCAACTTTGATAAGAGATTTCTTTACCACTACAATGGTTAAAAAGAAACAATAACTTGACCTGATTTAAGATGCAACTTGCTTTCCTAATTCAAATCTCTATTTTGGCTTGACCTCTTGGTCCTTCTCAATCACATGTTTCTTTGCAACATAACTTTCACACTTTCCTTTTCTAAACTACGTTTGCTCACATATCCATCTTTTTCATATTCAACTTGACTTCATCTTGTCCTCACAACTTGGCCTTTCTTATATATCATAAGCTATGAAAATTTGGCTTGAAAACCGTTTCAAATATCAATAGACATCCAAATAGTCAGCCTCAACGAAATATTTTTTAGTTTCAATCCAATGTCACTTGGTCAACACTAGAATTGAAAACTTGGTTGACACTGTGACTTATTCATTGCCTAATCACTCAGTCAATGTTGAACTCTTTCAATGCCCAACCACTTGGTCAATACTACAAGAAATAATCATTTCATTAACCCATTTCTCAGTTAATATTGGAAAGTCTTCATCACCTAACTGCTCAATCAATACTAAGATATACAACGTTACTACTACAAACTCTATATTGTTTGGTTAATACTGATATTTGTGTAAACGTCAATGACAATATACAACTAAATAATTGATTCCAAAAATAGTACCCAACAAGAAAAACTAAGAGATTTCCTCTAAACACTAGTAAATTTGGGCCTTATTTTTTATGAATGTTGGTCAATATTTTGATGGAAAATGGTCAAAAAAAATTGTTCCTATAATTTCGTCAAAATTTTGACACAATCTAGGACTATTGATATATCGACAGACAACCCCATCAAAATTTATCCCAATCTTTGTCATGAGGCAGTGTCAGACCACTACTAGGAAACATCAAAAGTTCTGCAATTACGACATTGTTATCGATGGAAAGCATCATCAAAAATTTCATGTTTAGGATATTGTTATCAATGATTTTTCCATGCCCTTGATGATAAGTTTCATTTAGACATCAATGATTAGGAGATTGTTATCGATGACTTTGCCATGCAATTAATGGCAGGCTGTGTGGAAACATTGACTAATAGTTGTCAAAACTTTTACAAAAGCCTAGTTTTTTAAGTAAATAAGAATTCATATGAATCCTATTTTTCTGGTAATCCAGGGTAATTGGGATTGTCATGCTAGTAACATTAGGAGTATAAGAATCCTATTTGTTTGATGATCAAAGGTAAGGTAATTATCGGTTTATGGGGAGTAAGTATCCCTATTGATTTAAGAGTAGGGGAATACATTTTATAGTTTGATAGGTGACTGATGTTTCACATGTTCAGTTGTTTGTTGTAAGTTTTCCAAAGTTAAGGATGCTATTGGGGGTTTAGTATCAGATATTGTCTCTTTGCATCCTTGCAAGATATAAGATGAGATTCAAACTCTTTTCAAGGGGTCATCAGCCATTTATTACTGTTTACAAATTAGTACAATTAGAGTAGCCTTAATAACATTCTATCCAATTTGAATAAGAAGGAGAAGATCATCGATTGACATCCTTCTTTCAGCACTAAACATGTAACAGAACAACATTATGCAGGAATCTTAAAAAAACATTATCATTGATACTTTTCTTCTAAATTCAAACCATAAATAGATTAAGTCCTTACCTAGAATTACCCTCAAATGATGGAGAGATGATTTGTTTACCCTACAACCTTAATTTCTCATTCAATTCCACTGCTTAGTACCCTACAACCAAATACAATCAAATCATGATCAATTCGTGTTATAAAAATAACTTTAAGAAGAATAAGATCAACATGTTACCAATATGGTTGCAATTAGTAGAGATCAATTTTAGTGAATGAAATCATGACACGTTTCAACAAAGGAAACAAAACATCAATTTTAATAACATCAAAATGGTGAATGTAACAATAGTTAGAAAAAGAAACTCAGCGTAATAACTACAATGTAAATAGTGAAGAATCATTGTCTATAGCCACTTAAGCCTCCATATGACTTTGGTTTCTCTCCCTCCCATCAAAAATAAGTTTCAACCACTTTGAAACAAAAATCCATGTGCAACAAAATTCCATATGCATTGATAATAGGTGGAGATGAAAAAACACACCACATTTACATTAATGACCTATATAAAAAATGCAAACATGTTGAATTTTTCAGCTCCACTTGATGTCCTATGCATATCAATTGAGATTGCATATCGAACTAGGGCCTCTTTCCACATTTCTTGAAACCGAGATAGATGAAACAAATTAATCCAAAATATAGATTTAATCCAAAATACAGGTTTATGGAATAAGTGATATGTAATAATGACCCAAATTGTAAAACCATTGGCTTGAGTTCCATATATAATCCATCACAATAAAATTGGTCAAGGAGGTAAGGGTAGAATTTGGTGTTCTTTGTTGTTGGGAAAATTTTCAAGTCATATTGCATGTACTTTATGAGGTTTGAAATGGTTTGGGTGTAATTCATTGCAAAATGCAAAAGGTTTTCAATGTTGCTTGATAACATTATCAACATCTAAATTCAATCTCCTTAACAAATCTCATCAAATACCTCTCTAATTAGCTAGATGGTTCAAATTTCAATTGATTGAGAGGGTATTGATATATTTACACTCCAATATGTCAAATTTAAGGACATATATGTATGAAGGTTTGGTGCAGGGCATTCAGAGGAACACTAGGGTCACAAGGTGTTCCAAAAGCAACATGAAAATTGATAAGGACTTTAAGGTCATAAAACAAAGTAATCATGGCCATTAGAGCCATCTGAATGAATTTTGAATAAAAAAACATGTCAAAATGTTAAAGATTACAAATAGGAGAAAATAGGTCTAACAAGGGGTAATAGATGGGTTCAAGGATAGCTTTAGAGTTTAATTTATGTTTGAGTCTAAAGGGGGTAATAAGAGGCTATTTGATATAATGGAATAAGAAATACATGTTAAAATTGCAAAAATGGTGTAAGTTGTCAAATTCACAATGTAAGGGATTAAGAAACAAAACTAGTCCATTATGTTTGTAGGGTAGTTACAAAGGTGGAGGTTGGTTTCAGTAGATTGTATTGGTCTATAAAAGATGTCAAAGCCTAATGATAAGAGTAATGGTCTAATGAGTTTTGAGCATCAATTAAGGGCAAGTTTTTGCATATTTATATGTTTTGAATGATATAACAATGCTTTAAAATGATTCTTACATGGTTGATCTGTTAGTACCTAAATCATATTTGTTTGTGGATGAAAGCACGGTGAATGCCCCTAAATGATATTTGTTTGTAGAGAAACAATTGTCAAGGTCCTAGAGTCCTAGTTTGTGGAATTAGGACACATTTGAAGGATGAAGTTGTGATAAGAAGAAAGGGGTGAGAATAAATAGATTGTTATGTGATCAATACTTAGATGTGATCAAGATTGATGGAAAACCAATATGTGGAGCATGGTGCTAGGATGAAGTTGTTTTTTATAGGCTCTAACCATTAATAGGACTTAATAGAGTCATTAAGAAATCGGATGATTAGTTAAGGGAATTGGTGTTGGTTTAATCAATTTAGTGGTTTAAGATGATATGTTTCATGTGAGAAGTTGTGGGTTAGTGCAAGAAGTTGGGTCTCACTTTTGGCCAAAAAGTGGAAGTGTTTTTCCTATTTTTGAAATATTTTGTCAATTGATGCCAAAATTTGAGCCATTTAGAGATTAAATATAAAAAAACTTCACAACTAAAAATTGTAGTGCCTGGAATCTTCTTTTTGAATATGTAATTTATTTGTATAC
The DNA here is from genome assembly GCA_028749045.1 of Cupressus sempervirens. Taxonomy (NCBI): domain Eukaryota; kingdom Viridiplantae; phylum Streptophyta; class Pinopsida; order Cupressales; family Cupressaceae; genus Cupressus; species Cupressus sempervirens. The sequence continues at coordinate 183,519,084 of CM053792.1, forward strand.
CCATATGATGGATTATTTTTTTGGTATGGATTTTTAAAAACCACTTTTTCAAAATGTCTGTTTCAAGTCCATACCACGCTTGTGTACGGACACCATAATTTGACACAAATGAATAATTTTTGTGAATCCTTTTAAATGGAGTTACTTGACACACCAAAGATTGATGAGAATATTTTTCTTGAATTTTTTAATGATTTTTTTTTTTATTAATTTTTAATTGGCTATAAAAGAAAATTTTTAAACCTCTCGTGTACGGACACCATAATTTGATCAAAATTTCACTTTTTTCATTTTTTTTTTTTTAGGTTCAAAAGAATTGAATGTAGATTGATGACATATAAATTAATTTAAGAAAAAATATAAAATAAAAAAGTTATTAAAGTTTTAGTGAACGTTGCTATTTTACATTTAGGTACCACCTTTGATTAAAAAATAATAAAAAATAGTAAATAAAAACATAACTCTATAAAATTTATATTTTTGAAATCAGAATAGTGAGAACTCTAATGGATTTTTGTTTCATTAAAAAATTTGATCGAGAAGACCCTCTAAAAATTATGGTAAGGCATGAATTTGTCAGTTCAATGCCTTAGCCAAATCTTAAGAGGCCAAGGCATAGGCTTGGTCTCACCAAGCCTATCCCAAACCAAAATCTGAGGTATGAAAAAAAAATCCCGCCTCATGTTGTAAGAAACAGGCACCCATTATTTGAATTTCAAAAAATGGGTACCCATTTTGAAAAGCTAAAAGCGGCATGTAAAATCCGCTGAAAACTTAGAAAATTGAATTTAAAAAAAATAGGTACCCGTTTTTTACTTTGAAAAAATGAGTAACCAATTTTTAAAAAACGGGTACCCATTTTTTATTTTTTAAAAATGGGTGCCCGTTTCTTAAAAATTTAAATTTTTATTTTTTTGAGAAACGGGTACCCATTTTTTGAAAATAAAAAACAAGTACCCGATTTTAAAAAATAACAGGTGCCCATTTTTTAAATTTAAGGTTGGGCACTCGAACCAAAAACGGGTGCCCATTTTTTAAAATCGGGTGCCCGTTTCTAAGAAGTTTCATTTTGCGGATTTGACTTCCGCGAAATTGCGACCCAACTTTGTGCATTCACCTTTGTACCTCACTAGAATAATTAAAGAATTTTTCCTTGTACATGGGAGAACTATGTTGAACCACTATGATTTGCATCATGCTGGTATTAGAGCAAGGGATTAGATCCTTGCAAGATGGTGACGGTTAAGAGGAAGTCTAGGAAACACAAAGATGGGTTTGATAAAATTAGAATGAAATATGCTTGAAGCATACAAAGCATTGAAGGGATCATTGAGTAATGGAAAGAAGAAAAGAGAGCGTGACAAGAAGAGGAAAAATTGTGTGAAGAAAGGAGGTAGAGCTATACTACTAAGAAAGAGATAGATAATGAGGCTTGATGCCATAGAGAGGAAGATGGTGTTGAAGCAACAAAATGACGAAAAAAATGAAAATGAGTTGTTTCAAGATTTTTTAGTGATGGATGGTGAAGAAGATGAAAAAATTAGTGCTAAAGAGGTTCAAGGTGTTGAAGTAGATTGGAAGACAAAGGTGCTAATGAGGACAGAAATGAAGCAACTCCTACGAGGCTTGAGTATGATGAGTTAGAGGTATTTGGGATAATGACGAGTCCTTTGAGTGAGGAGAAGGGTACAATGGAAGAGAGTACCCCTATGATAGAGAGTATGGAGGCTAATGATTTAACCTTGATGGTTAACGAAGACTTAGAATGACAAAAATAATGACATGAGGTAAGTGACTCACTAGCCCCCTTATTGCACTTGTGGCTTGGCTAAGGCCAGCACAAGCCAAAACTTGACTACGAACCCTAGGTTACCATGTAGCCTTACCCAAGTGCGCCTGCACCACCAACTTGCATCCAAATAAACTTGAATGAGTAAACCATTTCTATTTTTTAATAAAATATATTTTTCATCTGTGACAAGTGTATTCTTGCCAACTTAGAAGAGGTGGGATATAGTGTCATGACACACACACATGCACACACAACTTTGTTAAGATTATTATCGTATACTATCAAAAAATAATATCAAATGATCCTTAATCTTAAGCATAAACTAATTTTTCTTTTATTATTAATAAGCAATATGTTAGGATTAACCACAAACATAAATAACAATTACATGCAAATATAACCAATATCAAAAAATAATAGATTGCAAAGAAGAGAACACAAGACACAAAGATTTAGCATAATTCACCCAATTCCTATGCTACATCCACCAATAACAAGTCCAATATTATTATTATCTAATGATTACAATCCACAATCCCTTACAACTAAATACTACCACAAGAAGCTACAATGTCACCATTACATTATGGAATCCCTAACCCTAAGCCTTTTTATACAAGTTTTTTGTCACTTACAAAATAAGGGCTAGAATAGTAGAAAAATAGTAGTCAATTCATTTAACAATATAAAGTCATTTTTGGCTTTGGGGGCACTACCCTTGAAAACTCTCGTGGGGGTGATGCCCCTCAACCCCACCCTGTACTACGACAGGGAGCGCACCTAGGGTGCTACCCCAGGACCTCATCTTGGAGGAACTGCCCCCAAACCCCCATACAAATAATTTGGGGAGAAACCATGCTAAATAAACCTCGAAGTCTGATTAGGCTCCACATCACAACAATCTCCCACTTGGAGATTGATCATAGTATCGCTAAACCTGTAGCTCCAATTGAAATATCAACCCACCTTGGACTCTATTATTCTTTTATTCTATTCAGACTAGAATACCAACTAAACCTGAAGAGGAATTTAGTTTCTTCGTTATTACTACCTTGTTAAACATATCTACTGGATTATCATCTATATGTATGTTCTCCAGCTTTAACTGTCCATCATCCAAAATTGACCAAATGAAATGATACCACAACTATATGTGTTTTGTCTTTGAATGTAGAGCATAATTCTTTGCAAGATGAATGACACTCTGGGTATCTGTGAACAAATAATTATCCTTGTCTAGGCCTCCCAATTCTTCTATGAAGAACTAAAGCCATATCATCTCCTTGGCTACATACTCTGCCTTTGTATTGGATAAAGTATTAACCTTCTATAACCAAGAAATCCAACTCACTATTATCCCACCAAAAATAAATACATAACCTATAGTACTCCACCTGATATCAATATACCCTACCAAATCTTAGTCAACATAGCCCTATAAATCAATAGTAGAGCCCCCAAAATGTAAATATTTACTGTATGTTCCTCTCAAATATCTATGAATCCATTTGATTGCATTCATTTTATAGAGCCTTGGATGACTCATATACCTACTAACAACTCCCATTGCATGTGCAATATCGAACCTAGTACATACCATAGCATACATCAAGCATCCTTTGGCTGAATCATAGGGTACTTTGGTCATCTTATCCTCCTCTTCTTGTGTATTTGGACACATCTCCTTTGTCAACTTCAAATGACTAGGTAAAGGTGGGTTGATAGCTTTAGCATTCTCGATAGAGAAATGTTGCAACACCTTCACAATATAATGAGCCTAAGATAACATCAATTTTTGGTTCTTTCTATCTCTGCAAATCTTCATACAAGGATTTTTTTTGCTCCCCCCAAATCCTTAATAGCAAGTTAACGTACTAACTATTCTTTGAACCCCTTAATGTGATGCATGTTAAACCCAACTTCAAGCATATCATCAACATATAAGCATGAAGTAATGTAGACTTTATAATCTAACCTCTGAAAGTAAACATAATGATCTGAATGACACCTACTATATCCATGCTCATGCATAAAAGTATCAAATTTTAGATACCATTGCTGAGGTTCTTGCTTCAAGCCATATAAACTTTTCTACAATCTACACACTAAGTTCTCCTTACCTTTGACCTCAAATCCATGTGGTTATGCCATATATATCTCTTCATCCAATCACCATGAAGAAAGGTTGTGTGAACATCAAACTTCTCCAAATGAAAATCTTCAGTAGCCACAAAACTTAAAATGGTATGGGTATAAGTCATTTTAACAATATGAGAAAATATCTCATCAAAATAAATACCCTTTTTCTATGCAAATCCTTTTACCACTAACCTAGCTTTAAATATTTTCTTACCTCCATCCTCTTCTTTCAACCTATAAAACCATTTATTTTGTAAAGCCCTTTTACCTGCAGGCAACTTGCATAAATCCCATGTCTAATTTTTTAACAAAGAGTCCATTTCTTCTTTCATTGCAGACTCCTGAACCTTTGTATCCACCTAGACAACTTCATCATAACATTTAGGTTCACCGACATCAATAAGTAAAATAGAATACAAAGAAGGAAAAAAAAAATTGGAGGTCTACTTAGTCTCTTTGACTATCTAACATTTGTTGGAATACTTTAAAATAACTGAGAGGGGGGGGGTTGAATTAGTTATCCAAGGTCTAGATATATAAATAAAACTTTTCACAACTTAGTGAACCCATAAAACATTTATCATCATGAATGCATCCATAACATTATGCAGTCACTTAAAACTTTTTAGGACCCTATTAAAGGATCTCAATCACCCTATTAGGAGTGAGCCTTGTTAAAGGACTTTAGATCATTCACTTGGAATGTCACCCGGTTAAAGGATTTACAAATGATTGTTAGGTCAACCTTAATCCAAACGATTTACCCTAGACTGATACAATTATTAGAGAATAATAGTAAGGCCTGATCTGATAACAACTTACAACTTCATTTGCAAATTACAAATCTCTATTTTAGTCCTCTTTTCTACTTGGCTTTCACACATTTTAGCTCTGATAGCTTGTTCACCCTTCAAGCATTCATACCCTTAAGCCTTCTTGCTTATCATGCCAATGAAGACTTCTCTTAGGTCACTTGATGAAGCAAAACCCTTGACTTATTTTCTTCCTTAGGTTCTTGCACATTACAACCCTTGCTTCTGACTAGCCATCTCTATAAATAATAAATTAAGATCTTTTGTTGTTCATTCTCCATCATCCAATTTGGGATTAGGTCAGATTAGGTAGGATTCAATAAATCTACCCCATATTTCATATTTCTTCTAAAAACTTCTCCTTCAATCCTTTTTGAATTTGCCTCAAAATAGTTTATCTTGATTTATGTGCCACCAGCTCATCAATCTTATCTTCCATCTGGTTCACACAATCCAAGAAAATAAACTTGTTAGCTCATATCCATCAAATTCATGATCTTTCAAATAATGTAGCCACTTGGCATTAACTTGCTTCTGATGCTCAACACATACTACGTTGCTCAACATCCTCTGTAAAATCATTTGGCATGAACTAAAGTTTATTGGTGCTTGACATCAACTAAAATTTACTTGGTATCCACATTTTTTCTTAGCATACACTAGAAAAGTCTTTTACTCAGCTCCAACTAAATTTCTTCTTGGCTTGCACTAACTTTTCTCAACATCTTATATCCACTTGGTCAAGCTTGGCACACAAACTTTGTTTAACTTATTCTTCTAAACTTTCTTAGTGTAACCACCCTTTGTAACCTTACGTAGATTATTAACACATCATGTTATCACTATCGTAGCTAATTCTTGTACTCCTTTACATAGCATGACTCAACCTTTCCTCTAGGTGCTATAGTTACATCTTTTGATCAAATCCTCTTCATCAATCAAATAAGTGATAGTACTTAAATCTTGTGAGCAGTTATCTTACCAACAAATAGCAAGTTTGAAATCAGTGAAAAAACAATGATATAAACATATTGATCATACTTGTATCAATCTATTCTCAACATACTCCTTCAACAACATTCACTTGGGTTTGTGGTATTTGTTGTTGCAGTTGTTTTAGACCATTAGGAACTACTAGACTGTCATCTTTTGGTGTATCATCCAACACTACATAATCATTTTATTTCTTCTCATGTTGTTGCAACAAATATTTGTACAATACTTTCTCATTGAATATGACATCCCTACTTCTTATAATTTTATGATTTTCAAAATCAAAAATCTTATAACCGAGTTCATCAATGTCATATCCAAAAAATACACATTTCTTTGACTTGGCTTCTAGCTTGGTTCTATTTTTAGAATCAACATGTGCAAATGATTCACAACCAAAGGTTCTGAGAAAAAATAAATCACCTTCTATCAAGTCCATGCTTCCTCTAGAATACCATAGTCCAAAGGAGTAGAGGGACCTCTACAAATATACAATAGTATTGACAACCTCTACCCATATGTTTAAGGGAAGCCCAACATGCAACCTGATGCTCCTTGCATGCTCCATGATTATCCTATTCATGTTTGCAACCACTCCATTTTCTTGTAGAGTCCTTGGAATAGTTTTTTTTTTATGAATACCATTAGTGAAGCAGTAATGTTGAAATTCTTTTCTACAATACTCACCACCATTATTTGATCTGAGACATTTTAATCTTTTACTAGTCTCATTTTCAACCAAGCATTTCCATTTCTTAAAAGTTTGAAATACATCAAATTTTTTTCTAAGGAAATAAATCCATACTCTTTTAGTTGCATCATCAATGAATGTAACATAATAATGAGAGGCACCAAGGGAAGATACCTGAGCTAGTCCCCATATGTCTTATGCACAAGTGTTATTTTTTCTTTTTCCTTTTCCTTTCCACTCTTCACAAAACTCACTCTCTTTTGTTTTCCATATACACAACTTTCACAAAGTCCATATTAACACATTTTAGACCTAATAAAACTTTATTTCAATGAAGTAATTTCTACATTTCTCACTCATGTTCCCAAGTCTATTGTGCCATAGTGTTATATAAGAATCTATGGCAATCATTTTTTCTCCCTTCTCAAATGTAGCAACTATTCCTAAACATTCATTATTTATTGAAATAATTAAAGTAGAAGGAACAATATGACCTATACAAAGATATAAGGTGTCTACTTTCACACCTTTTGCTACTACAAGGGAACCTTTTGAAACCTTTCAATTTTTATCATTAAAAGAAATGACACAACCCTCATCTCTGAGTTGTCCTGCTAAAATTAAATTCCTACTCAACCTTGGAACATGTCTCGCCTCATGTAGTAGCCAATGATTCTCATTTGGCATCTTAATCTTAACTTTTCCCTTTCCAAAAATTTGACAGGGTCCATTATCCCCCAAATAAACAAGCTCATAATATCCTTGGACATAATCAATAAAATAATCTATATGGGGTGTAGCATGAAATGAAGCACCAAAATCTAAAACCCATGAATCATCAACACTTTCTAAAGAATGAAACAAAGCATCCTCTTTAGATTTGTTACTTACCATATTTTCCTCATTGTTATCATATGTCTTATCTCCTTCATTTTTCTTTTGAGTCCAACAATCTTTCTTGTTATGCCCTGGTTTCCCACAATACTAGCAATCTCTCGGTCCTCTTGATTTTTCATGATTTCCAAAATTACTTCCTCTCTTAGTCATTTTCCCTCTGCTTTGTGCGTTCAAATCACTTCCTAATGTAGATCCACCTAAGGTTTTTGTATGATTTTCCTCACTTAGAATAACACCAATCACATCATCATATTTTAGGGTATTAGATCTAGACAAAAAATTACTCATAGCCATTCAATCTTTCAGGCAAAGAACACAAAATCAAGAGAGCCCTAATTTGTTCATCAAAATCAATATTCATAGAATATAATTGGCTAGTAACTATATTAAACTCATTTAAATGATGCACAATAGGTCCACCTTCTATCATCTTCATATTAAACAAATGCTTCATGAGAAATACCGTGTTTGAAGGAGAGGGATTTTCATATAGTGTTTCTAGGGTTTGCATCAATTATTTTTTCATCTTCACTTTTGTAATGTTAAATGTCACTAATGGTACCAAACATTATCGAATTCTTCCAAGTTCCTTTTTGTCTAAAATCTCTTAGTCCTCATCTGTCATAGCTCATCGTTTCTTTGATTTTACTACTAATGTCTTCCATAAATCCTTCTGATAAAGATAATCTCCCATTTACATTTTCCATAACTGAAAGTTTCACCCATTAAACATGTCAACCTTCAGCTTACCCTCATTTTCCATTGCTCCCACTCAACCTTGAGCCTCCCACACAACTATGAGACTCTCTTGTAGAGGGAAAAAAAAAAAACAAAAATGATGGTCTAGCTAAAATGAAAATGACAATAGTGTAGCTCCAATACGAATTGTTAAGATTAACTACAGACATAAATAATAGTTACATGCAAATATAACCAATATCATAAAATAATAGATCGCATTGCCCCCAAAACCCCTATAGAAATTATCTAGGCAGAAACCATGTTGAATAAACTTGCGAGTCTGATTAGGCTCCACATCAAAACACAATACATCCTTATATCAATTAACTTTTAGTTTAGAGTTCATTTGGATATAGCAACTCAATATATTCACATTTTTACAAGTGAAAAATGCATGTCATCCTTGGCTTACCAGTTGATATCTCTATCTACTCGAATCATTATTTCACATAGATAAGAGATCCCTATATCAATTAATATTTAGTATAGGGTTCATTTGGATAGAATGGCTGAATACATGTGGAGAATGTTTTTTACTAGTCTTATTGGTTGATATCTCTGTCTACTCTCATCATCATTATGTGCACATTGCCATCTATTTTGACCTTGTTGTACCCCTATTTACATCGATTTTAATACATTTAGTTATCTCCCTCAAAAATATCACTTTCCTATTGTAGGTCAACTCTAAATGTGTAGGAGTTTCTATCCATTTTTTTTTCCAAATTCTGATTCTTACTTAGCCACCTCTTTTTCGTAGTCATTTTTAGCTTGAGCATTACATTGCAAGATAATCACTATTGAATTACTTCAAATGGTCAAATAATAATCTTTTATTTTGAAAATATTTTAGTTTACAATTTATAAAACATCCTATTCAAATCATATAATTTTTCTATAGGTTTTTGCATTCTACCTTTTACTCATTTGCCTAATATTTATAAGTAAATTCAATATAGGATCAATAAAGAGAACTTGACCTTAACAATCTAATTTTTTTTCTTAATTATGTTAGTTAAATCACCTTAATATAATGAGATGAAAAAATGATATCAGATTTAATTAAATCTTATAAATAACATTGAAATGGATTTAAAAATTAATTGATTACATATTCTTTTTATGGAACTTTCTTCTAACTACTCAAATTTGTTATCCCACATTTTGGTTATTCATGTCTATCAATATGGCATAATGGTTATAATTAAAAATTTATTTTCTATTTAATAATTAAACTAATATAAAAATTTAAAATTAATCTCTATTTTGTCTACTAATAGCCATTCCACTATTTGGTCACTATCAAACATGAAAATGGGGATCCTTGTACTATTTAGAAATAGATGAATTTAAACAAATGAATTTAACCCATAAACAAAATAGAAGGAAAAATATTAATAAAAAATGATTTGAGAATAGCATTTATTCTTAACTACTATGTAGAAGTGTATATTGTACAAGGAATGCAAGAATCACTTGAAAAATTAAACTAATAGCTCATACAATTGTTTATAACCATGACACGCATATCCCTTTATCAGGCTCTCTAGGGATAAGATTTTCCTTTCAATAAAGTTGCACCCAAGATGTGTAAACTCATGGATTGTAATAATCACATGCTAGAGAATAAATTCATTTTGAAAGGATTCTCCAAAATATTTGTATTACTGATACACATTGTGAATATTTCTAAAATTTTATTATATTACATCTGTAGGTGATCATGTGCATGAATTTTTTAAAACATTCAATTATTTCTTATAATATTTCATTTGGGAGTTTACTAATGGGAACGTGGGCTCTATATTTTTTTCCTTTTTTAATGCCTTCATACCATAAATATTTTTCTTTTAACATAGCTTAATATATTTGGTAGATGTCCATCTTTGCACATATACCCTTTTCCCATGAGTTTTGTGTCTTGAACACAAATATTATTTGTTGAATAGGATTTAGAAATTTTCATACAGCATGTATGCAACAAGCTTGGACTATAGGGAGATATTCTCCCTAATAATGCTTACTACAGAAATCTTGAAACATGACTTCTATAATAGGGGACTAGGGGGAGCTATGTTTCATTGTAATGATAATACACTAAAGAGAAAATTTTGAAAAAAAGAAACAACTCAGTAACACCATCATCTCTAAGATAGCTTACACTAAAGAGAGATTATTTCTATGGAAATATTTTCTATAAATTTAAAAGGTTCCTATATGATTTATGAGCTGGCATTAAGAATTGTAAATAAAAAATACTCTTTAAGTAATTATGTTGCTACAAAATCTATATAGAGGAATGCCTCATATATCAAAGTGTGCAATAATAAGATTTGCAATCTAGTTTTCCTTTATATTGGAAAATAAAAAAATCTTATTTTCCTTTTGTGATTTCCTATGTGCATATTATTAACATCAAATATTGTGAAAGCCATATGTATTATCTATTGAATAGAAGATTAAAACTAATTAAATTTATATATTTAATACAATTTCAGAAAATGACTTGTCCAAAGGAGAATATAACTTACAACATTAGGATTGAAAAAATCTATTATTGTTAGACTCTAACATCAATGTAGATAAGACCTAGCATAGAGTCCATCACAATGAGGGCAAAACAAAAATTGAGCATAAGACTAAAAGAATGTCATATGCCTTGTACACTTGTTGCCTAGTTACACAAATGATAAAATGAGTTCAATGTATGAGACACATCTATGACTACAATGATTTTGAAATGTCTATATTCATTCTTAGTGAGATAATTTTTTAATAAAAATTAAAATTTTATTCATATGTTTTTTAAATGAAAAATTAAAAAACCAATGAAAACTATCTAAACAACCAATAGAAAATAATCACAATTTATACACTTAAAAATTAATTAAACCACTAGTTGAAATAATTGTGGCCAATCACAAATTAGAAAGAAGCATCTAAAAATAATATTAATATAATAAATTTAGAAGAGACCACAAATTAAAAGAAAAGTGTACAATTTCAAAGCATCTACTAATTGCTGTAAAGCTAGCATCTATTGATTGGTGAAAAGGGATGTGAGAACATAAGTTTATACCTACATAAGCAAGACTAACAAGAAAAAAATACACATATCTAGTTTAAATGTGTGAAACAAATTGTAAATACTACCTTTTGATTTATCATGAAATTTTTATTATAAATGGTATTTATTTTCAACTATAGGAAGAATAAAGTATTGAATTGTTTGTTTATATAATTTTATTAATTTTTTAAAACAAGTAACAAGAAAAGATTTATAATAAATTAATTATTGGTTTTTCTGAAAAAATAATACTTCTTGCATTTAAACTAAAAATGTTTTTTCATTCTTCTTCAAATAAAATTTATTTTTTAGCTAAAGATGATACATTTAGAACAACAATCAAAACACTTTTTGTCATGAAGAAGCTCACCAGGATTCAAATCCTTTATGAGTCCCATTATGTTGGCATTGAACTACCCATATAAAGTGATGCATGAGCATTGATCTTGGATTTTGTGGACCCTATGTTTCATGTGGTTAGGGTTATATTCAATGCATATTAGTGGACCTTGTCCTATGTGAGCATAATTATTAGAGTGATCATATTGGAGTTAGATGACCTCTTTTGATGGTTGTTGGTAATGTGTTCCTTATTTATTAGGTGGACTTTAGAGATTATTTCTGTGACCTTTGATGCATGGGATTTATCTTATCTTAGATGTGGATTGTTGGGTTGCATGTGGGTCTATGTCTAAGGTTGTGTAGACTTATTTTATCTTATGAGTTAGTTGTGCATTGTAAACTTGGGGCATGTCCAAAGTTTTATGTAATCTATTAGGCCAACTTGTGTCTTGAGTAATTATTTAATATTATTATTTATTTAATGTAGTTTTCTAGGTTAACATGTGGCTTGGATTAGTATAGCTAGAGGTTTTTCTAATGTCTAGATTCATTCAATCGGTTGGGGATGAATCGCTAGAGTATGGAGTAGCTAGGGGCATCTTGAGGGATGATAGCTAGGAGGTGTAGCTTCATATGAGGATTTATTTGTATTATTCTTTATATTTGTCATAAGTCAAAATGCCTTATAGCTAGACATTTTGGATATAAATCTTATGCTTCTATTATGAGAATTGGTTTTGTTTAAATCTAAATCTCTGTGTTATTGTTTATATTTTGTTGTGTGGTTATTTATTGTGGGTTAGGTCATCTCCTTTGGAGATACACTTGGCATTTCACTAAAATAGGTAGTATTAGAGTGAAGGTTTGATCTATTGGTGATTGTTAGAGCATGGGTTGTAGAGTTTATATGTGATTCATATTACAAATTTTTGTTCCCAGACTTGTGAAACCCTTCTTTGTTGTTCATGCAAGGTAGCATGTAGCAATCTGACTTCCAAAATAACTTGGGTTTGTCACAAAATTATTGGATAGGATTTTTTGTAGAGAGTCTTTAAAGATCTTGGAAGATCCCTCGGAGAAGATTGTACCCTAGGGAGATTTTAGATCTCTATGATGTTGTGGAGAATAAGATAAAAGGGAAGTTTTATTTGTTGGAAGTTGATTTAACCATTTAGATTAAGGAAAGGATAGTTGAGTTTTGAATATATTACTAGAGTTGGAGTCTACTGATTTGAAATAAAGTTGTATGGTTATTCAAAAGACTTGTTCAAGAAGGAAGAGGAAAAGATAAGGTTTAGGTGGAGGTAGAAGAGGTATGTGTAGTTGGTTTTGTTGAGCAGTTTGTGGAGTTTAATAAGAAACCTTCATAATAACTTGTGGTTTTTTTTGAGATACCTAATCTTAACAAAGAGGTTCTTGACCTTTTTGAGATTGGATATGATATTTTTTTTATGTCAGTTGGTTGTGTCTGATATGAAAGTTGTAAAACATCTTATGATGGATAATGAGGCTGTTGATAATGAAATTTGTATTTGTGGTAATGATGATTTACATATGGATGAGGATTTGCATATGGTTGCTAATATGGATCTTAATTTATATGTTGCTTCTTACATGGTTGATGATTCTATAGTTGTTGATAGGGTCATGGATCTACAAGTTAGTGATATGGACCTAGCCCCCAACAAATAACCAAGTTTGATAAGAAAAGGTATAATTTTTAAAGAAGATCCACTTACTATTCAAGATAAAAAAAATAAAACAACATCTTAAAAAAATATTTCAATCCATCTTCCATAAAACTAAAATTGTCAAAATGGTCCCAGTGTTTTCCAATTACATATATAAATTAATTTTATGTAAAGAAACCAAAATGCTTGTACAACAACTAAATTTCAAAATCAAGCTAAATTCTTGCAAATAATCTTCTATCATGATGCCAATAGTCATAAGTCCACTTAATTGGATAACCAAGTCAACTAAGACACCTCCAATAGTTGTTGGGTCTTGTGTAATGGCTCCATGCTACAGAAGTGCCTCAAGGTTTGAGAATATTTTGGCTTGTAGGTTGGCTTAGCCAACCACTCATTGATAAGGACTAAGTTATGAAGCCCCAAGTTGATTTGTGTGTGGTTAGTTTAGGGATGAGTGGAGTCAAGTGATTTGAGTAATCTTTCAAGATCTAAGTGGTTAAGTCCTAGAAAGTCAAAAAAGGGTCAAAATTTGACTAGGATCCCAAAATGGAGTAGTATTTGAGGTTTTCATTCTTTTAAGGGTTTTAAGGTCTTATGTAGTGGTTTGAATTCAAGTTGAGCCATTGAGGACATTGGACTAACAAAATTGCAAAAAAGATGTAAAATTTATTGGTGTAGGAGAACCTACTCTAGACTCATCAAAGAAGGCACCTAAGGATTCTAAATAGTCTACTTAGGTAAGATTGGCACATTGATCCATCTGTAAGGCCTAGTTCTAGGATTAGGCATAATTATGAGCCCTTGGGTAACTAAGGCCAAATATTATCAATAAGCCTAAAAATGCATAAGATTCTAGGATTTTAATTGTTTCTAATACCTAGATACATTTTGGATCACTTACTTTAGGTCTGGACCAAGTTTGGTCTCTAGATTTGCAACTTTGCAAAAAGTTGTCAAATACATTAAAAATTAGTCCTCTAATGGCTAGGAAGTTTTAACTGACCATTAAACCATTGGATAATTCCTACTAAGCCTCATAGGCCAATGGTAGGAGCATACTTTGTAATTTGGCATTCAAATCAATACAAAATCAACATTTTTTCCTTGCAAAACACATGTTCCAAGCCTATGTACAAAATTATACGAATGATAGGGCATGTTCTAGTGGTTCTAGAATTTGGCTAATTTAATCTACTTTTTGTTTCATCAAGTCTCATATTCTAATTCATTATAGGTTGAAAGTTATTGAATTTTCTTTCTTGTTGCCTAGGATTCAGCTTAAAAACCAACACTTTGCTAGGCTTAGGTCATTTTGACACATTCCACCGTGGGAAATTGATGCCCTTTGGTGGAATGCAAGGTCTAACCATTTACTTCAACATTATGCAATTTTTTTTCTAGAAAATGCAAGGAGTTGGGGTTTGCCACCATGCCCTAGGTGTGCATCTTCATGAGTACACACAATCAACATTTAGAAAAATCCTTCCCAATTTGTGTTTGGGGATTCTGCAGGAGTTGAAACCTTGGATTCTTATTTCTCTTACATGCCCTTTCATGCTACCATAGTTGGATTGTGTTTGTCCAATGTAGAAAGTACACTTGTGGTGTAAATGGAGCCCTAATTAGGCCTTCAAATCTGATCTAATGCTGCAACAAAAACAACCTTTGTTCATTTCCATCACTGGGTTCTTTGGCATGTTTTATAAAACCCAAAAGGGTATCCAAATCTCTAGTCAATTCACCATGTTTTTTGGAAGAATTCAAATGTATGCCTCATTTTCATTCTAGGAAGGGCTACAAGCCAAATCCTTGGTCTTCAAAGCAACTTGATGTTATAAGTTGTCTTTGATAAAAAAAATCATTGATTCATGTTGAGTAAGACATAAATAGGCCATATCGATGATTGTAGGCCACCCTTGTGTTGGATACAATTGTCTAATTGTGTGTTGTCTTTGATGTTACACAAATGTCATATTAGTTGACAGTCAGTGCTTACCAAGCTAACTTGGTCAACAAGATAATTTTCCTTGTCTACTGAGCATTCCTATAGATTACTCTACAAAGAAAATGTCTACCAAGCTCACTCTAGTGTCAAAGAAAATTATGGTAGAAAGTAGTATTCACCTAGTTATCATGGTTAACAAAGAAAATTTGGTCAGAGTTAGTGTTCACCGAGTTCAATCGGTTACCAAAGGATTTTGCAAGGTTTCAAAGTTAACCAAGCCTCTATTGGCCAACATAGGAAATCATTTTAGGATCGGTGTTTATCGAGCAAGGTTTGTCAATGAAGGATTTTGTTGATTTGAGGATATGAAGTCTAATTATTTCAAGTATTGATTGCAACTGACTGTGATAATGTTTATTGGTCATTGTAAGTTGTAATTGATCTGACTTGATAATTTGTATGGTATAAATATAAGGTCAAGTTGAGATTCTAATGTATGTGAGAGAATGCAAGTTTATTGATTGATTGAGAAGGAAAGTGTGTGAGCAAACTTGAAGGATGGTCAGATATCCTTATGGAGCAACAAAGTAATATTCAATTAGGAAGGATCTAGCATCAAGCAGAATAGAGATCTATAATCAGCAATTCAATTACATCTCATTTAGGTTATTTCATTATTACTTTCTTACCATTGTAGTAGTGATTCAAATATCTCTTAATAGATTAGGTTTAATAGCCAGTTGTAAATCTTCTAACAAGGTGATAGTTCCATTGAATTGTTCAAAAGACCTCTTGTAAGGCCACTCCTAATAGGGTGATTAAATCCTCTAACACGGTCACACCTAATAGTGTGTTTTGTAACCTTTAACCAAGTTGGCTCCTAACAGGGCTCACTTTAGAAGAGTGAAAATTAGTAATTAGTTACATAGGTAGTTTTTTCCATATTGGGTTTCCATGTTAAATCTTGGTGTCACATGTGTTCATGTTATTTCTTTTATGCTTTCAAGTTAATCATTGTAAATGTTTAAATAAATAAATCACACTACTTTTACCGAGTTAAAGTAATTTTTGTGTGTTTACCGAATGATAGCAGTAATCAATTTTATTGTTAACATCCAAGGGATCTGAAAAAAATTTGTGGTAATTGATTCACACCCCCTCCCCCTCCCCCTCTTAGTTACTCCATCTATATTTCCAACAATTGTTATAAGATATTTTGATGCTTGTAGGAAAGGTTTCAAGGACCTAAGCTAAAGATCAAGATGTCTTACAAGAGAGAAATTTTAAAGCTTAACAGAGATAACTTTTCAGCAAGGCAGGGAGTCATGAGACTTCATCTGGCTTCTATTTGTGATTTAGGATGCAAATACCTTGATGAAGAATACACAACACCCACTAGTACATTATCTATTGGTGACATTGTTGAGAAAAAGAACCATAACACCATGATGATAGATATTGCATCTACTCTTGGCTATGAAGAATTTGATGATATCAAGGACTACAAAACCACCTTTGAAATATGGAACAAGCTAAAGGACATCTATGGTGGTGATGAAAATGTGAGGAGAGCTAATGTAGAAAGCATTAGAGGACAATTTGATCAGATGAGAATGAGAGAAGATGAAAACATAGCCAAATATATTAAAAGAATCAAAGAAAGTGTCAGTGCAATCAAATCTTTTGGAGGAGATATCACAGAAGAAACTATTGTAAGTAAAGTTCTCAGAACATTGCTTCCTATCTATGCAATTAGAGTATCTACTATTCAAGAAAGGAGGTGTGAAACAAATCATAAGATAACTTTGGACACCTTAGTAGGAAGATTGACAACTTTTGAGCTAGATAACTATGACAATTATGTTCTAGCTTCCAAGAATATTGAATCTGCATTTGAGGCCAAGCTTTCACTTAAGGAGAAAGGCAATAAAATAGAGGACATTCAATCATAAAGTGAAGAAGAATTAGAGGAAATTTGTTGTAGGAGTTGATGAAATCCAACTTCGCAGTCGCCAAGATCACCTACATGCAAATAGCTTGCTGAAGAGAAACCGAAAGAGCAAGAGCATGAAGCAAACAATGCAAGAGGAAATATTTCACAATAGGAAAATGAGATTACTATGTGAATGGAATGAATTACAATGAGAGAGAGACCATTTAAAAAGGCCTCATGGAAGCTTGTAGAACAAGCTGGAAGGAGGTAGAGGACAAAAACGACAACTAAGCACATATCCTCAAAAAGTGGAATATGCTAAAAAAGGAGAAAACTCCCGAGTTGTCAACAACAACCACTACATGCATTAAATACTAAATATGCATTAACCTAAGTAAGCTTAAGTAATAGAATAAATAATTAATAATTAATTATTTACTCTAACACCCCCCCTTAAGTGCAACTTAGGGGAATGCCTTAAGCTCCTAAAACTAAGATGAAATGCATAATGGGTCCCGGCAACGAGGCCATGTTAGGCACCCATGTACAATGCAACCTCTGTAAAATGGAGAAAGAGGGAAAACCCTGTGGGAAAAACCCTCCTCCAAAAAGAGGTAAAAACAACATGCTAAAAAAAACATGAAGTGAAGGAAGGAAGGCCTCAACCAATCCCCCCAAGGACAACTTCCGCCAGAAATGTTTCAAGAGACTCTCTCAAAACCATAAGTACAACCAGCCCCCCCATGAGAATAGACACCAAGCCCTCCCCATAATGATGGAGCTCCTGTAGAAATGATCGAACCAATGAAACTCCAATTCGGAAGGAACAAAGGCACGTAACAAGGAAATCCCTGCGCAAGAGGAGCAATTGGAAAGCCTAGCTGATGTCCAGAAGAGAATGTATGAGGAACCGAAACGAGAATTCCCAAGGCAGGTGTGATGACATTGTCATGAATGTCCATTGAAGTATCTGCAACAAGTGTACCTGGAGTCTCAATAAATGAAGCTGGAAGATCAGGTAGAGTGGAAGGAGAATCTTGTAGAGAGGAAAAGCCCTCAACTGGTTGTGGTGTGGTAGTCAAAATAGGGATCTCAGGAACAATACAAAGGTTCAAGTGTCCTGACTGCACCACATGATGCTTCTGCGAAAGTGAAGTAGTGTGCTCCAACAATGGAGATGGTGGACCAAAGTGTGAGAAGGTATAGAGATGAGTGGAAGGATCAACTGCCCCGGTAGCAATAAGATCTCCTGTAGCACGATCCCGAATGAAGACTAAATCAGTAGTGAACTCAACTGTCTTCCCTGATCCACTGCGTGTAATCTGAGAAATTTAGAGAAGGTTGGCAGACAAAGATGGAACATACAATACATCATTGAATATACCATCTTGGATGGGAACTGAACCTTTCCCACAGACTGGTAATGCAGTGTTATTCCCCATGAGAATGTGAGGAATAGGAGAAGCCTCAAGAGTGGAGAAGACACCTTGAGAAGATGTCATATGGTGAGAAGCACCTGAATCCAGTATCCAAGGAACCTGTGAAGAAGATGCAATGGAAGCTTGTAATGCATGACCCTTTCCAAGATCTGATGTAGATGTGGAAGAGGTGGAAGAAGCCTGAAAAGAAGACCCTTGTGAGGTAGAAGAGGATGGAGAGGAAATAGTGCTCTTCTGAAGGAGAGCGTGCAAATCAGCAATCTGTTTCTCATAGCCATCACATCTCTTCTGAAAACAACGTGCCTCATCATGAGATCCTTTCCCACAATAGGAACAGGTAGGAGTTGCGGTCTTCTTTTTCTCCTTCTTGTTAGAAGATGATGAACTAGTAGAAGAGGGATCTGATAGCTACTTCAACTTCTGTTCCTGTGTAACCTTGGAAAGCAATGCCTGTGACTGAGAACTTGAAAGTGAATCCATTTGAGTAATCTTCGATTGTTCACGGGTTAACCGATTACAAAATATCTCAAATGAAGGCATGCTATGTCTATCACCCAAGGCATCCATAGTGGAGTAGAAAGTGGAAGAGAAGATCTGATACTGTCCCTTTAACTTTGAGAGTACCAAAAAGATACACTCATCATCTGTTTTGTTCTTCCCACATCCCTGCAAAAGTGTACGTAGAGATTTGAACTTCATCAAGAAGTCCTCAATGGTGGGAAAGTGATCAGGTGTCAAAGAAGTCAATTCTGCATCTAGCTGAAGTGCCCGAAACTCATTCACTTGTCCAAACAAAGTCTAAAATTTTAGCCAATAAGCCCGTGGAGTAGTCAAACCATCCAAGTGAAACAACAAGCTGTCTGAAATGTTGAGTGCAATAAGCCCCATGGCTTCATCCATCTTGTTCCTTTGTTGTAGAATCTCAAAAGGTCGTTGGAGATTAGGCTGATGCTCATCCAAACAAGACCATAGACCTTTTGACATTAGAAGTCTATTCATTTGTGCTTTCCATGTGTGGTAGTTGTGTGGTGTGAGACGGGATATAGATGGATCCGCCATTGAGAGAAAGAAGAAGACGGAAGTAGAAGGGTCTTAACTAAAGTAAATTACAGAAAAGAAAGACACCCCCCCACAAACGTACAAAAATATCTCCCAAATACCACAAAAAACAACTAAGGAAAGCAAAAAACTGGAAAGGAACCTGGATTTGTTGTGCAGAAAAATCCTCTACTTTGACACCAAAAATGGAAGCTCAAACGAACTCAAAATCTTGCAAAACTAGCACCAATGTGTCCGTCTCTGAGTCAGCTTTTCGACGCTTCTTTCGGATCGGAAAAAGACCTCCGTATGCTCAAGTTATAGCCAAAAAACTGACTGCTGCTCAAAAAATACACTTGCTGGAAAATTACAGACAGGGGTATAAATTTGACGGCCGTATGCCCGTCACAAACCTGTCGCCGAAAAAAAACCATCATGGCAAGGTGATGTCACATGCCGAGAAAGTGACATCAGTGCACCAGAATATGATGTCAGCACATCTATTAGCAGCCACGTGGCGGTCGGTGGTTGGAGAGGCCGCAGGGCGGCGGAGCAGCGAAAATCGCCGGTGGCGGTGGCGCCCGGGAGGAAAACCCGGCGTCGCCGCTGTCTACGGCGGCGGGAGGCGCTGGCAGAGCGAAGTGTCATCAGTGAGCCTGACGCTTCCACGGCGGTGGCAGAGAGCGGAGGCGGTGGAGTCCGACCGCGCGGCAGGAGTTTCGGGTGGAGCGCCCGGGAGGAGCGGCCAGTCGGAGGCGCTGCGGCGGCCAAAAAACCCGGATGATAGCAGATGCTCCGCTGGTGGCGGAGCACTGGCGGCGTCGGGTTGGCCCGCCGGTGGTGCCCTGGCGGAGCGCTTTAAAGAAGGTTTTTTTTTTTTTAATTTTAAAATCGCAAATCGTTCGTACAGTCCGTACAGCAGCTTCTGATGTAAAAAAATTTTGCCTTCCGGAGCTCTGTCTCCAAAAACGGAAAGTTTTATATGAATTTTGACTGTAAATGGCCTTCCGGATCCAATGGTGATGTCCGTTTGGGCTGAAAGTGCTCCAAAAATTTGCTCTAGCCCTGATTTGAAGAAAAAATGCACAAACAAACTAGGGTTTGTGACTTCAAATCACGGCTTCACAAATCCTTCAAACAAGAAGCAGCAGGGAGGCTCTGATACCATGTAGGAGTTGATGAAATCCAACTCCGCAGTCGCCAAGATCACCTACATGCAAATAGCTTGCTGAAGAGAAACCGAAAGAGCAAGAGCATGAAGCAAACAATGCAAGAGGAAATATTTCACAATAGGAAAATGAGATTACTATGTGAATGGAATGAATTACAATGAGAGAGAGACCATTTAAAAAGGCCTCATGGAAGCTTGTAGAACAAGCTGGAAGGAGGTAGAGGACAAAAATGACAACTAAGCACATATCCTCAAAAAGTGGAATATGCTAAAAAAGGAGAAAACTCCCGAGTTGTCAACAACAACCACTACATGCATTAAATACTAAATATGCATTAACCTAAGTAAGCTTAAGTAATAGAATAAATAATTAATAATTAATTATTTACTCTAACATTTGTGATAGTGACCTTGAAGTTGTTGAAGCTCTACTTGCAAGGAAATATTCTAGAGGCGGAGGAAAATATAAAGATAAAGTTCCACTAATCTATTTTTCACGTGAAGAAATTGGTCATATTGCTACTAGGTGCCCAAACAAAGAAAGCAAGGATGAGAAGAAAGGTCACAAATGCAATGGCAAGAAGGATTTCAAAAATCACAAATCATTCAAGGACAAAGGTAAGAAGACATGTTTTATGGCTAAACAATCTGATAACTATGAAGATGAAATAGTTTAATTGCTGTAAAAGATGAATATGTTGATGAAGACGATAAGATGTCACTTATCTCTCATGTGATAAAAAATGATACATGGATCATAGATAGTGAATTTTCACATCATATGACTGAAGATAAAACAAAGTTTGAACACTTTGAATACTATGATGATGGTAGTGTAAGGTTTGGAAATAATGAACCTTGTTGGATAAAAGGGAAAGGTTGAATATCCTTAACCAAAGAACTTGTATGTGAAAATGCCTATTGGGTTGAAGGATTAAAACATAATTTTCTGAGTGTGGAACAACTAATTAGCATTGGATTCAAGGTGGAATTCATGCATCACAAGGCAAGACTGGTGGATGACAAAGAAAAACTGATTGGATCAGGCAAACAAATAAAAGCTAACATGTTTTATCTTGATCTTAGTGATTGCTCGTGTTTTATTGCTCAAGTTGAAGAAATTTGGTTATGGCATAGAAGGTTATGTCATGTAAATTTTGATAACATGGTAAAAATAAGAAAATTTAGGAAAGTAAGAGGCATTCCTAATTTGAAGAAACCAGATGTTGGTTTGTGTAAGAATTGTCAGATTGGCAAAATGGGAAAGACTAGTTTTAAAAGAAAAAACTATCAATCTAAAGATACCTTGGAAATTGTGCATACTGATTTATGTGGACCTTTTGAAATAGAAAGCTATAGTGGAGAAAATTTATTTATTGTTTTTATTGATGACTACTCTAGAATGATGACTATTATGTATCTAAGAGAGAAGTCAGAAGCATTTTAGAAATTCAAATGGTATGTGGGAAGAGTGGAGAAAAAAAAGGGAAAAGACTAAAATGCTTAAGATCAGATAGAGGTGGTGAATTCATCTCCAATGAATTCAATAACTTTTGCATTGAAAGAGGAATCAAAAGACAGCTATCAACCCCTAGAACTCTCGAGCAGAATGGAATGGCTAAAAGAAGAAATAGATCTATCATGAATTATGCAAGGACTCTAATGATTGAAAAAATCATTGCTATCAAATACTAGAAAGAAGTTATCAGCACTATAGTTCATACCTTAAACATAGTATAGTTGAAGAATGACTCATACAAAACTCCCTATGAATTATGGTATGGCTATAAACCCAATGTAAGTTACCTGAAAGTATTTTGAAGTAAATGTTATATCTTGAAAGAATCTAGAAAAGGAAAATTTGATGTGAAAGGTGATGAAGGTATATTTTTAGGATATTCTTGCAAGAGTAAGGCATATAGATGTTTGAATTTGTCTACTCATAAAATCATAGAAAGTGCACATGTGAGAATTGATGAGTTTGTAGAAAGGACTAAAGAAGAAAGAAAAAAGGAACCAGAAGATTATAGGATATTTTTTTACATCAAACTTGACACATTGCCAGACACATCTGTCAATGAGAAGATTTCTACTCCTGAGTCTTTCTCAGTCACTGAGTTGCAAGAAGTTCAAACTGAGTCACAAGGACCTAAGTCACATTTTGAGGCTACTGAGCCAATGCCTACTGAGTTTGAGCAACTAGAACTAGAAGTTGAAATTAATTCATTCAAAAGGCAAGGAACATGTATTAGCCAAGTATGTTAGGAAGCATCATGCACTAGACCAAATTATTGGAGATAAATCAGAAGGTACTATGACAAGAAGTAACCTAAAAGGTACATGTTTACTTGTTGATTTTTAACTTAGAAATGTCAAAGATGCATTGGAAAATGAAAATTGGATTGAGGCTATGAATGAAGAGATAGAACAAATAGAGAAGAGCAAAACCTAGACTCTTGTACCTAAGCCTAAACACAAAAATATGATTGGAACAAAATGGGTATTTAGGAATAAGTTGAATGAAGATGATAAGGTATCAAGAAACAAAGCTAGATTGGTATGTAAAGGCTACTCTCAAGAAGAAGGAATTGATTATGGTGAAACTTTTGCTCTTGTTGCAAGATTGGAAGGTGTCAGGACCTTACTTGCATATGCAGCACATAAAGGATTTAAAGTATATTAGATGGATGTTAAATCTACATTTCTCAATGATTTTCTTGATGAAGAAATCTACATTGAACAACCAAAAGGTTTTGTTGATCCAGACAAAAGGGACATGGTCTGCAAATTACACAAAGCATTGTATGGTTTGAAACAAGCCCCTAGAGCATGGTATGAAAGATTGCATAACTACCTTATACACATTGGTTTCCAAAGAACTAATTATAACAATAGTTTGTACATCAAGGAAGGACCAAACAACAAGATTGTTTGGGCAGAAATATTTTTGGATGATACTTTATTTACAGGGAATGATGATCTATGCAAAGAATTTGTAGAGAAAATGAACAAAGAGTTTGAAATGTCTATGTTTGAGATTAAGTTCTTTGTTGGACTCTAGATATAGAAAAGCAAGAATGGTATCTACTATAGGAGTTGATAAAATCCAAATCCACAGTCACCAAGATCACCTACATGCAAATAACTTGTCAAAGGGAAACCAAGAAGGAAGAGGTGAAGCTTGGAAAAACCCTAAACGGACATGAGAGAGAGAGATAATGCAAAAAAATGAAATTGCATTTACAATGGAATGAGATGTGTTTACAACGAGAGAGAGACTACTTATAAAGGCCTTAAGGAAGCTTGTAGAACAAGCTGGAAGCTGGTAGAAGATAAGGTTGACAACTAAGCACTCTTCCACAAAAAAGTGGAACATGCTAGAAAGGAACAAACTGCCATGTTGTCAACAACTCATCAATACATGCATTAAATACTAAATATTAAATAAATGCATTAACCTAAGTAAGCTTAAGTAAATAGAATAAATAATTAATAATTAATTAATTATTTAATCTAACAACCCCCCTTAAGTGCAACTTAGGGGAATGCCTTAAGATCACAAAACTAAGATTAAAATGCAAAATGGGTCCCAGCAACAAGGCCATGTTAGATACACATGTACAATGCACAGAGATGTAACCTCTGAAAATGGGGAAAGAGAGAAAACCATGTGGGAAAAACCCTTCCCCAAAAAGAGGTAAGAACCTCGTGAAGAACTAAAGAAGCCTCCAACTAGGGGAATGTCCTCTAAAATAAGAACAAGGAGTGATCATGAAGAGCATCACTAAAGCATGAAAAAGCTACAAAATCTTCCATCAGAAAGAAACTACTGATCTGAAGAACCTCCATGGAAGAGGAAGGCATGAATCAA
Source organism: Cupressus sempervirens (assembly GCA_028749045.1). Classification (NCBI taxonomy): domain Eukaryota; kingdom Viridiplantae; phylum Streptophyta; class Pinopsida; order Cupressales; family Cupressaceae; genus Cupressus; species Cupressus sempervirens. Next base: position 183,543,649 of record CM053792.1, read on the forward strand.
GTGTGTCTATATGGGAGATGATCCATTTCACTGAAACGCACAGGTAGCTTGTCACTACAATCACCTTGTATATAGAATCAACCACTAAATAGATAGCTCACACTATCGAACCATCAAACCAATGAAGCATTAGAATAATAACATAACCCCCCCTTAATGCAGATGGGGTGAGATGACAGGGAACTGAGAAGGTGGGCCAAAATCCTCTACAGACAGAACCAAGAATGATGAGAGAGGAAGAGGTACAAACACCTATAAAGACACAATCACAATGATGCCACATGGGGCTAATTTCATGGAAGGGACACTCACTTGACAAAGGGAGAAGGCCTAAAATAACAAACAACTATCCTCCCATGGTGCTTTCTAAAAATTGTGCAAGTACAACTACCTCAAAAACAACGTTCATGAATCTAAAATGCAAAAGTGGCACTTTATCTCGGTGTGTATACAAAAGAGCTTAAAATGATGTCTATAATGATCAGAATAGGAAAAGAGCTAACACAAAAGAAAGTACAGCCTAAAATACAAGAAACCATGCCATGAAAATGATCCTCAGACCTAAAACAACCAAGATATCCACCATAGAGAAAAAAAAATGCCAAAAATATGATAGAAAGAGCATGGGCCATAATCTAAGGAAAAAGACCATATTGTTGAAAAGGTGACAAAACCAGCTTTCCAAACATATAATGTTTTCAAAAAATTGACATGGGACACAAAAGATATGCATGTCGGAGTCAAAAACATAATTTTGGACTTCAAATAAAAACTGCAAAACAAAATTGCACCAAAACCTAAAAATACCTACACCACTATCTTTTTCTCAGAACCAGTGTTTTGGCACTTGTTTTGGATCAAAAAAATACCTCTGTATGCTCAAGTTATGGTGAAAAAATAAAAGATAGGTCAAAAAGGACATTATAGAGGTGAAAGAGGATGATGTAGGATGATGTCATGCTGATGTCATTAGATAGCAAGCTTAAAATTGATGGCTTAGAGGTCATCATAATAAAAAAAGAGGCCACCATGTGGCAAGTACGAATTACGTGGCAGGGTCTACGTGGCAACCATGTCACATGTCACACTGACTATGCAAAAGTTGTCACTATTGGCAAATAACAAACTACCATATAGGCAGATGCAGTAGGGCAACATAGGAGTGGTGAGATCTATCTGAGCAGAGGAGAGACTTTGAATAAGTGGAGGGTTGGGGAGGCACCACGATGGAGGTGGCCCAAACAGCGGCGGTGCAGCTTAGGTGGAGGCCAGGCGCAACAAGGGTGGTGCGTCGGCGTCAAGCAGAGCATGGGTAGCTACTGGGTAGTGCCATAGTGGCATGCTAGTGGATGCCTAGTTGCACTATGATTATATTTTTTTTTAAATTTTTTCAATGTTGCGTCTGTACAGTCCGTACGGCAAGACTTGAAACAATTTTTTTTTGCCTCGCAGAGCTCTATCTCCAAAATTGACAAGTTTTATATGAATCCTAACTATAAATGGCCTTTTAGATCCAATGGTAGCATCTGTTTGGATCCAAAGTGTTCTAAAAAAATTCTCTACTCCTAGATTGAAGAAAAATGCACAAACAAACTAGGGTTTGTATCTCCAAATCATAGCTTCAAAAAAATTCAACAAAGCAACAATAGGGAGGCTCTAATACCATGTAGGAGTTGATAAAATCCAACTCCACAATCACCAAGATCACCTACATACAAATAACCTGTCTAAGGGAAACCAAAAAGGAAGAGGTGGAGCTTGGAAAAACCCTAAACGGACATGAGAGAGAGATAATGCAAAACAGTGAAATTGTATTTACAATGGAATGAGATGTATTTACAATGTGAGAGAGACCACTTATAAAGGCCTTAAGGAAGCTTGTAAAACAAGATGGAAGGTGGTAGAAGATAAGGTTGAGAACTAAGCACTCTTCCACAAAAAAGTGGAACATGCTAGAAAGGAACAAACTCTCGTGTTAACCAAGCCTCTATTGGTTAACATAGGAGATCATTTCAGGATTAGTGTTTACTAAGCAGGGTCGGTCAATGAAGGATTTTGTTGATTTGAGGATATGAAGTTTAATTATTTCAAGTATTGATTTCAGCTAACTATGGTAATGTTTATTGGTCATTGTAAGTTGTAATTGAGCCAACTTGATAATTTGTATGGTATAAATATAAGGTCAAGTTGATATTCTAATATATGTGAGAGAATGCAACTATATTGACTGATTGAGAAGGAAAGTGTGTGACTGAACTTGAAGGATGGTCAAATATCCTTGTGGAGTAGAAAAGTAGTATTTGATCAGGAAGGATCTAGCATCAAGTAGAACAGAGATCTATAATCAGTAATTTAGTTGCATCTCATTTAGGTCATTTCATTGTTACTTTCTTACCATTGTAGCAGTGATTCCAAAAATCTCTTAATAGAGTTGGTTTAATGGCCAATTGTAAATCCTCTAACAAGGTGACAATTCCATTGAATTTTTTTAAAGACCTCTTGCAAGGGCACTCCTAATAGGGTGATTAAATCCTCTAACAAGGTCACACCTAACAGTTTGTTTTGTAACCTTTAACTAGGTTGGCTCCTAACAGGGCTCACTTCAGAAGAGTGAAAATCAGTAACTAGTTACATTGGTGATTTTTGTCATATTGAGTTTCCATGTTAAATCCTAGTGTCTCATGCATTCATGTTATTTATTTTATGCTTTCAAGTTAATTATTGCAAATGTATAAATAAGTAAATCACACTACGTTTACCAAGTTACAAAAAATTTTGTGTGTTTACCGAATGATAGCAGTAATTAGTTTTATTGTTAAAATCCAAGGGATCTAAAATAGTTTTGTGGTAACTAATTCACCCCCCCCCCCCCCCCCCCCCTCTCTCAATTAATCCATCTATATTTCCAACACCTTGGTCTTTGTATCTAGTTTTTGGGGTTTGATTCCTCTTTTGCTAAAGGAATCCATTAGTGCATTTGGTGTTTTTGGTGCTTAGAACTTTAGTGAACCTATTGATTAGGTTACCTTGCCTTTTTGGGTTGTGATAAGCTTCCTTTAAGCCCATTTCCATACCTATGATAGGTATTTGGCACTAGGATCCTTCATCTTGGGTGTTGAGAGAATTGGAGACTTTCATCATTTCTTTTTATTTGAAGACTTCTACTATCTACTGTTGCATCAAGTGGTATCAGAGCCATGTCTAAACCTAAGAGTGAGGAGATCCCTGTAAGGGTTACAAATAGTGAGTTAGCAAAGATGGTGAGAGAGAAAAAGGCTACAAATAAGGCCTTAACTCAAAGGCTTAGGAACTTGAGAAGAAGCTTGAGAACAAAGACAAACAAAATGGGTTTGAAGATGAAGAAGGGAGTGATGAAGAGGAGGATGACTCTGAACAATGCATCCCTGTAGACCAAAGGCCTCTCATTGATGCCTTGAAATCCATGGGAAGGAGAGCCATGGAAGAGAAGATAGATTTGCCAGTTTTCAATGGCAAGATGATTGCAGATATAGCCCTAGATTAGATAGAGGCTTTGACCACATTCTTTGAATGTGAGGACATCCCAAGAAAGAAAAGGGTAAAGATGGGAAGATCCAAGTTGAAGGGGGCAACCCTAACTTGGTGAAACTTCATCCAAATAGGGAGGGTGAAGAATGGAAAGAGCATGGAGGGTGAAGAATGGAAAGAGCATGATCAGTTCATGGAATAGAATGATAGCTTTGATCAAAGAAACCTATGTACCTAAGGATCATGGAGTACAACTCCATAGGAGGAAGGAAAGTCTAAAACAAAAGGACATGGATGTAGGCACATACATAGAGGAGTTCCTAAAACTATGGATGAAGACCAATATGGCAGAAGATGAGGAAGAGAAATTGGCAAGATACATGAAGAGCTTGAGGGTGCACATTCAAGAGGAACTTAGAATACATTTCCCTACCATAGTTAATAAGTGATATCAAATGGCACTTAAGGTAGAGAAAAAATGGAAGAGAAAGCAAGATTTTGGCAAAGAGAAGAACAATGATAGTGGGAAGAATTTCAGAGGCAAGGGAAACTCTTGGAAAGAGGTACAAAGTAGTGGCAAAAACAACAAGAACTCTGACCAAGGAGACAAAAAAAATAGTGACTCTAATTCAAGAGGAAATTATAGAGGAAGAAGACCTTTTAATAGAGGAAGAAAAGATGCAGGAAGATGTAATCGACCTTTGAAATGTTTCAATTGTAATCAAAAGGGACAACATGCAAGAGGATGCCCTATGAAGAGGAACAATAACAATCAAGGTGAGAAGAGAGTAGCATTTGTCTATGAAGATAAGAAAGAAGACAATTTTGATGCTAGAGAATTGGAACTAGAGGAAGGATCATGTTTGATGATGAGGTAGGTATTCCTTCAGGTACCAAAAACTCAAGAACCTCCACAAAGGAAGAATCACTTTAGGACAAAGATCAAATGTCAAGGAAAGGTATGCAACATTCTTGTAGATTTTGGTTCAACTAAAAATATTGTGTCTTGAAATTGTGTAGAAATTAAATCTTCCTAAGAAACTAAACCCTTACCCCTATCATTAGAATTGGTTAACCAAAGGCCAACAAACTCTAGTCACAATACAAGCTGGGTAGAGATTTCTATTTCTAATTTTAAGGACAAAGTCCTTTGTGATGTATTTGAGATGGATGCCTCACACATCCTTTTTATTTAGGCTCTAGAAATTTGATGTTGATGACAGACACCATTGTAGGAAGAACACCTACTCCATCACCAAAGATGGGAAGACCTTCACTATGAAGCCCCTACTTGATAATGAATATGAAAAGGAACCTATAACTATGATTATCATAGGAGAAAAAGAGATGCTAAAGACATTGAAAGAATCTAATATGCAACCATTTATCTTAATTTCAAAACCTAAGGATAACATTAGGTCTAGTCAAAAGGAGCCCATACCAAATGAAATAGTTAAACTACTGCAAAAGTATAAAGATGTCATTTCTAGTGACCTTCCCACTAGCCTCCCTCCCATTAGGGACATTAGCCATCAAATGGACCTTATACTAGGCTCATCCTTGCTTAATAAGGCACCATATAAAATGAGACTGTTGTAACATGCAAAGATTGCTAAACAAGTTATTGAATTGTTGAAAAGAGGACTCATTTAAAAGAGTCTTAGTCCTCGTGTTGTACCTTCAATTTTGGCTCCTAAAAAGGATGGAAAATGGAGGTTATGTACAAATAGAAAGGCTCTAAAAAAAATCACAATAAGGTACAAGTTCCCCATGCCAAGGATTGAGGACCTATTGGATCAACTAGGAGGTGCTTTCTACTTTAGCAAGATAGACTAAAAGTTTGGATACCATCAAATCAGAATCAAGCTAAGACATGAATGGAAGATAGCATTCAAGATAATTGAAGGTTTGTTTAAATGATTTGTAATATGTTTTGGTTTAAGCAATGCCCCAAGTACTTTTATGAGGCTTATGAATGAGATATGCATAGATTTTATTAGCAAATTTGTTTTAATTTACCTTGATGATATACTAATATTCATCAATAGGAAGGAATACCATCTTGATCATGTGGAACAAGTACTAAGAAGACTCCATCAACACAAGTTGGTAATCAACTTGGAAAAATGTATGTTTATGAAGAAGGAGCTTGTGTTCCTAGGTTTTTCAATTTCATAAGGTACCCTCAAGATGGATCCTGAGAAGGTAGATGTGATCATCAATTGGCCTCCACCAAAGAATCAAGGTGTTGTGTGAAGCTTTCGTGGGCTTTCAACCTTCTATAGGAAGTTTATTAAAGAATTTAGTCATGTGTGTGCACCAATGTTGGAAACAATAAAAGGTGGGAAGAAAACCAACTTTGCATGGACAAAGGAAGCAAATGATGCATTCCAATATTTGAAGAACAAAGTCTCTTAGTATCCTATCTTGTTTCTTCCTGATTTCAACAAAGTCTTCACTATGGAGATAGATGCAAGCAATTTGGCTATAGGTGTTGTCCTAAGCCAAGAAGACAAACTAGTTTCTTTCTTCTAAGAGACATTGAATGAGGCTAAAAGAAAATACTCTACATATGACCTAGATCTTTATTCCATGGTCCAAGCCCTCAAGAAATGGAGGCACTATCTGATTCCAAAAGAATTTGTTGCCTACATGGACAATCATGCATTGAGTTTTCTAAATTCACAAGAAAAACTTTAAGTCATGAATCTTAAATGGGTAGAACAATTGTAGGCCTTTACCTTCAATATTAAGCATAAAAATGATGTAGCAGACAAGATTGCTGATGCTCTAAGTAAGAGGATTGGTCTTGTTGAAGAAATGTAACTTCAAAGTGTTGCAATTGAGTCTCTCAAACACTTGTACCTAGATGACCATGATTTTGCATAGATATATCATATTTGCACAAAGTACTCAATGAGAGCAAACATAATAAGAGAAAAACATTGTGGTGGCCTAGGAGGTCACTTTGGCATTGAAAATATAGGAGATATGGTGAAAATAAGCTATTTTTGGCCCAAGACAGACAATGAAGTTAGGAAATTCATTGAATGCTATACCATTTGCCAACAAGCTAAACGGATGACAAAAAATCAAGGGCTCTACCAACCCTTACCAATCCCTTCAAGGCCTTGGGAATCCATATCAATGGATTTTGTCATGGGACTACCCAAAAGCAAGCAAGGTTATGATAGTGTATTTTTCATAGGGATAGATTCAGTAAGATGGCCCACTTTGTACCATGCAAGAGCACAAATAATGCATCTCATATAGCCAATCTCTTTTTCAAGGAAGTAGTTAGAATTCATGGCTTGCTTCAGACAATAGTATATGATAGAGATGTGAAATTTCAAGCGCACTTTTGGAGGACACTCTTGAAGAAGTCGGGTACAAATCTCACCTATAGTTCTGCCTATCACCAAAGAATGGATGGGAAGACTGAGATGGTGAATATTTCCTTAGGAAATCTCCTAAGATGTCTAGCCAAGATTATACTATCAAAGTTGGGATATAATTCTGCCCCAAGTAGAATTTGCCTTCAATGACTCTTTAAATAAATCAATAGGAAAAACACCATTTCAAGTAGTATATGGTCTACACCCCAAGCGACCATTGGGTTTGATGGAACTTCCCTCTAATTTTAAAATCAATGCTCAAGGCCAAGAATTGGAAGAACTAATAACAAAGGTACAACAGCAAGTGAGGGAAAATTTGCAAAAAAATAGATTGAAATACAAAGAAAATGTTGAGAAGAGAAGGAGAGAGGTCCACTTCAAAGTGGGAGACAAAGTTTGGGCTTTTCTAAGGAAGGGGAGACTACCCAAAGGAAGGTACTCTAAACTAAAGATGAAGAAGGTAGGCCCTTGTTGCATACTAAACAAGTTAGGTGAAAATGACTATGAGATCTCCCTTCCACCAACTTTGTAGATCTCCCTCATATTTAGTGTTGTAGATCTCACACCATATAAGGTTGCTAAAGGATCATCAGATCAGCAAGATGAAGACACCGATGAGGAAGACTATGTTGCCAATCTTCTTCCAAAAAAACTAGTGGAGTTAGAGGAAATATTAGATACAAAGCTACTAAAGAAAACTAGAACCAAGAAGTACATGCAGTACTTAGTTAAATGGAAGGGCCTCCCCAGCATAGATGCTACTTGGCTAATAGAAGACCAAATCAAGCAACATGGCACTTCAGTAGATTATCTACCCTCAAGTAGGGACTTGAATTTTAAAACTCAAGGGGAGTATGGTGCAAGAGAACCTAATCTAGACTCATCAAAGAGGGAACCTAAGGATCCTAAATAGTCTACTTAGGTAAGATTGGCACATTGATCCAGTTGTAAGGCCTAGTTCCAAGATTAGGGATAATTATGAGCCCTTGGGTAACTAAGGCCAAATATGATTAATAAGCCTAAAAATGAATAGGATTATAATTTTTTAAAATTTTTTAATATCTAGGTCCATGTTGGATCACTTACTTTAGGTCTTGACCAAGTTTGGTCTCTAGATTTGCATTTGTGCAAATTTTGCAAAAATTGCTCAAAAGTTATCAACTTTTGAGTAACTTTGCAAAAAGTTGTCAAATACATTAAAAACTATTCCTCCAATGGTTAGGTAGTTTTAAATAACCATGTAACAATTGGAGAAGTCCTAAAAAGTCTCATAGGCCAATGGTAGGAGCATACTTTGTAATTTGGCATTCAAATCAATACAAAATCAACATCCTTTCCTTGAAAAACACATGTTCTAGGCCTGTGTATGAAATTGTACAGATGAGAGGGCATGTTCTAGTGGTTCTAGAAGTTTGATGATTTAATATAATTTTTTTTTGCATCAAGTATCTTGTTCTAATTCATCATAGGCTGAAAGTTATTGAATTTTCTTGCTTGTTGCCTAGGATTTAGCCTAGAAATCAACACTTTGCTAGGGTTGGGTCATTTTCACACATTCCAGCATGGTAAATTGATACCCTTTGGTGGGATGCAAGGTCTAACTATGTAATTGAACATTTTGCAATTTGTTTCCAGAAAATGCAAGGAGTTGGGTTTGCCACGATACCTAGGTGTGCATCTTCATGAGTACACCAATTAGCATTTCTAATAGTCCTTCCTAGTTGGTGTTTGGGGAAACTTTAGGAGTTGAAACCTTGGATTATTGTTTCTCTTACATGACCCCACATGTTACCATAGTTGTATTATGTTTCTCCATTTTATAAAGTACACTTGTAGTGTAAATGGAGTTGTAATTAGGCCTTCAAATCTAGTCTAATGTTGCTACAGTAGCAACCTCTGTTCATTTCCATCATTGCGAACTTTGGAATGTTTTATAAAACCCAAAAGGGTATCCAAATGTCTAGTCAAGTAACCATGTTGTTTGAAAGCATTCAAACTTATGCCTCATTTTCATTCTCAGAAGGGTTATATGCCAAATCCTTGGTTTTCAAACCAACTTGATGTTGCAAGTTGTCTTTGATGAAAAGAATAATTGATTCATGTTGAGTAAGACCTAAATAGGCCATATTAGTGATTTTAGGCCACCCCTAGTCTTTGTATCAATTTTTTTGGGTTTGATCCCTCTCTTGCTAAGGGAATTCATTAGTGAATTTGGTGTTTTTGGCACTTAGAACTTTGGTGAACCTAGTGATTAGGTTAACTTGTCTTGTGGGGTTGTGATAACCTTCCTTTAAGCCCATTTGCATACTTGTGATATGTATTTGGCACTAGGACCCTTCACCTTGGGTGTTGAGGGAATTGGAGACTTTCAGCATTTCTTGTTGTTTGAAGACTTTTGCTGGATTAGTTGCTCATGACAAGTTTGAAATTTTGCAAAGTTGTCATGACAAAATTTCCTTAAAAACTTGGAATCAAGCTTTTTAAGCTATCATTTTGCATGATCCTTAATGATAGGAATCCAATTGAATTCCTCTCTTGAAAAGCTGATTTGGGATCAACTCCAAGGTTTTGGGTAGTCTTGCGACCTACTATAATCCACTTAGTTGAAGATAAATGTGTTTGTTCACAAAGAGGCCTTTTTTGGTTCAAACCAATTTCAGATCAAATGATCAATCTGCTTGTTGTTTCAAAATTAACCACAAAAGAGATACGTTTTTGGTATTTTCTACTTTTTAAAATGAATGCAATCTAACAATGTGACTATATTAATTCCTAATTTAACCAAGGGTAAGAAAATCAAATAACAAAGATAAGGTAATGAGAGATGAAAGAAAATAACATGAAAGGGAAATTCCTAATGGTCATAAACCACAAAAACAACATGTCTATGAGTTAAGCCTTTGAAAAGATCAATGGATAACCAATGAAAATAGGAGCAATTCTTCCCTAATTCTATTGATACAATCATCGATGGGAACTCAGTAACCATAAGATATTTCACTTTTTATCAAATCGCAAGGGTACAAAAAGTGCCCTCATGTGAGACAAAAAGTTATGCAGGAGCAACAAGGACAATCTCTTCTCAAACTAAGTATGTTAGCAAAACTTGTAGACCCATAGCAAACACCAAAATCAAAAGATTGCACAATCAAGATAATGCAATAAAAATGTTGTCTCAATTACATTCCATGAACATACATTCACAAAATATAACACATTTAGGCAAGAATCACTACACTCCAAATGCAAGAACCAAAAGCATATATTATTGCATCAAAGTAACGATGACCTAGAATACATATTACATTCTTGAATTTATAAGAAATCTTCTCATCAATTTATGTTTAGAGTGAGAGATATCTTTATGCAAACATATGCTTCTAAACTAATAAAACAAATCTAATTATGTACAAAGTAACTCTCTAACTGGTGCTTAGTAGGACTCCATCCATATTTATATCATTAAATGGATGCATGAGCCTTTACATGTCTTAGAACAAAGAAATCATGAGAAAATAAGAAGAACAAATCCTTTAGATGACGTAGGAGTGTCTAGAAGTGCCAAAAAATAGAATCTCCATCTTCACTAGGTGCCTATAGGAGTTAAATTATCGTCAGAATGTGTTTCTGATGCATGGAAAGCTCTAAATTCAAAACTAATAGTTAACTATCAACACACCTCTAACTTGTTCAAAACTTTTGGAAAACCTTTGAAAAGTGCACATACGCACCTAGAACACCTATGCACCTAGAACACCTACACACCTTGGAAGCTCAGAAGCTCAATTAGCCAAAAAATCAAAGTTCTCAGTTTTGAAAATGGTTTCTAGGTTTTTCTTAGATGAGGTCTAGGAGCACTATAGTGTACTTATTTTGGCCCTTTTTAATGATTTATACCCTCTTTATAGAAAAACACATTCAGAAGAATTGTACCTTAGAAGCTTAGAAGGTCGGAAGAAGCTCACCTCAAAAGAAGGTCCAAAAAATGCAAAATTTCACCAAGTGTCAATTTTCCAAAGTTAGAATTTTTTTCAACTTCACAATTTTCTAGACTTAGATATTTTTTCAACTTCAAAATTTTCTAGAGTTAGAATTTTTTACAACTTCAAAAAATTTCTAGAGTTAGATTTTTTTTCAACTTCAAAATTTTCCAGAGTTAGAATTATTTTTCTTAACTTTAGAATTTTCCAGTTTCCATCATCTAGGTCTTGTTGACCTTCAACCAAAATGATGTGTGGATGATTCCCTTTTAAATTTTGGATAGTAGAGTTGATTAATTGAGGGGATAATGAGTCTAAATGTTCATACTTTTCCCTTACTGCCTTGTGGAAATCATGAAGTGTGACTTCTTGGGCATTCCCTAGAACTTGAAATTCATAAGTTTGAGTGTGATCTTAGTTTCTACAGAAGAAAAGGAAGCCATGGTAATGTTTAGAACCTTAGGGGGCCTCTAGATGTTTTAGATATGTGTACCTCTATACCTTAAGAGATAATTCATTCACCAAAACTTCAAATTACACACCTACGCACGTTCAAAGAATTGTGAAAGGTGCTTAATTCACTAAAAAATCAAAGTTCTATATTTTGAAAATGGTTTATAGGTTTTTCTCAGATGAGGTATGGGATCACTTTTGTGCACTTACTTTTATTCCCTCTTTAAATTGAAACACTTTCATAAACTTGAACTCCTTATGCTTCCTCTACCTAAAATTCCAAGGCACCTATGTTGAATCTTGTTATTAATAGTTGCATAAGATGAGGAACTCATTATAGTTCATGTGTTTGACCTCTATATCTTTGATTTTTTCTTCTCTCCAACTATCCAATCCTTTTGGATCAGAGACTAACTGATCCATACTATCTAGAATGATCAAATGTTTGAAACTTTTCCATATCTTTTTAAACAAGATTTTCTAGGTCTTTTTAACTAGCTTTTTTAGAGGTCTTCTGCTCAAAATTTGAAGTTGAAACTTTCATTAGTCCCTAAAATTGGGTAGCCAAAGGATCTCTATTTTAGGTACTAAAATTAGCTTTTTAGTTCTTCTTTCCAATGATGTAAACAGTTTTGAATTCTAAGCTCTAGGTCAAAAGTTATGACCCCGACAAGTTAAGGACACATTTTTATTTGCACAAAGAAGAAAACATTAATTAGCTCATGTTAGAAGACAAAAAAAAGGATTCTCTAGGACTCAGACTGACAAAATTGGGTCCACAATAGTCAAAATATATAAGTTTCCCCTAATAAGCTAGTTTTTTGGGCACTAAAAATCACACTTTAACACTCAAATTCTCCAGTTCTGATCTTTGGCTTTCTTAGTTAGAGGACTAGGGCTTGACCTAGCCTCAAGGTGGAGTTCCCAAAATGACCTAGGCCCTAGACTAGGGGTCTAGGAAACAAAAAAATTACTAGGGGGTCCCCATTTCAAGGAGAAATGGGGTATTTATTGTGAAACCACAACAAGGCTTAATGGTGTTCTAAGCCTAACCTTAGGGTCCAAATGTGTTGAAATAGAATCTATAAGTTCATCCAAAACCTAACTTAAAAGTTAGTGATGGAGTACAGATTGTGGAGTTGGAAGGAGCAAGTAAAGTCTGAAATTGTGTGATAGAGCCTTCATCTAGTGATTAATGGATTGAAATAACTAAGTTAATGCATTGAGACTTTAGTATTTTTTGTATTCTTACTTTCTATAACACTAGTTTGGTCAATTTATTAGGTTAGGTATATTTTAGTTAAATTCTTGTGTCTTGTTGTTTCACTACTTGCTTTAGAGCGAGTTATGCAAAAATGACTCCTACTTGAGTTCCAAGGGTTGAAATTCCATGGGATCTTGTAATAAAGTAGGAGAATTTCTAAATAGTGTAAATACAATTTTTGGAGTCATGGGTTGTAGAGGAACTATTTTTAACACCAAGCCAAGGTGAGTGGAAAGGCATTTTGGCTAGGTGTGTGTTAAGAACAGGACCAAGAGGACTTTTTGAATGGATTGGGTGTGCCAATCCAAGAGTGTGGAAGTTAAGGGGAATGTTTCTTCAAAATATGCAAGAAACGAGAGGTATAGGGAAGACCTTTGAAGTACCTATTGAAAGAAAAGAGACTAGACTAGTTGACATGCCCTAGAAACCCTTGAAAACAACTAGGGGTTTGGTAGAAATCCAATGTATGTACAATGTCAGGACCTAACACCCAAAAAATCTATGAGTCTTGGCCAAGGGTAGTAATAATCCATAGTTGATTCAAAGTTTTGTTAAGAGAGTTTGTGAGAAAATCAGGAAACCTAGTTTCTAGGAAGCCTAATTGGGGCAAAAAGGCTACAAGGCCTAGAACTAACAAAGCAAGAAATTGATAGGAAACCCAAGTGAGAAAAAATTAGGATGGATCAATGAGGATTGAAAACTAATATGAAATAGGGAGGAAACCTATTCCTAGTCCCAAAAATATTCTGGGAAGAAGAATGGTTAATTATTCCCATGAGGGTATTAGAAAGGAATTGAGTTATAGCTTGAAGTTTGAAATTGGTGGAGACTTATAAAAGGGATTTGGGGATCTTAGTAGTCATCTCTAAGTGGGGTTAAGAAAGTAGCCTAAATAAGGCCAAAGGATAGGTATTATGAAGAGCTATCAGAGCTCTTGAGAAGAAGTTAGATCTCCCCACTAAAGTGGTATCAGAGCCATTAAAAGGGTAAGTGCACCAAGATGGTGTAAAAAAAATAAGACACCCCCCCCCCCCCCAAAAAAAAATAATGAAATTTTCAATAACCTGATCGGGTTTTTGAAAACCCAATTAGGTTATTTGAAAAGTGAAATTTTAGCCAAGCTTGGTATCCAAACTTGGTCATTATAGTTTACAAAACCTAATCAGGTTTTGTAAAACCTAATCAGATTATTAAATAATATATTTTTATTGATGTCCACATTTGAGGGTATTTTTTTACCCTTTGTAAGAATTTGGATTAGGCCAGAATTCACCCAAGAACTAAAGAACTCAACACAAACACACATTAGACCAAAATAGATAGAGTATGATCAGAATGATGATATTCATTCAACAGCTAGATGAGAGTACACTAGGAGTGCCTGAACATAAAAGCCTTTGGAGAGCTTCTAGAATGCATAGAGGTTAGCATCATGATATGTCATACAACCAGGCACATGTCCACCAGATATGGGTTATCCTCCATTCGGCATGAGATTAAGTGTGATGATGTGAGGATAAGCCTACAATGGTGTAGCACGCAAATCAGTGTGTGGATAACATGTGTTAAATAAGGAGTGTGGATAATTGTGTTGTCAACATGACAACTCAGTGAATGATGCATACTCCTATGTTGTAGACACCATGTGCATAATTAGAGCTGCATAACTCAATGAGAGTACACAAAATCCTAAGTGTCTCACCTTAAATAATAATAAAATAATGCAAAATAATAAAATAATGCATTAACCTAAGTAAAACTTAAGTAAGTGTAATAAGTAAATACTTATTTACACAAACACCCCACCTTAAGTGCAACTTAGGGGAATGCCCTTAAGCTTATGAAATCTAGGATGAAATGCAACATGGGTCCCGGCTACTAGGCCATGTTAGGTACCCATGTACATAATGATATGCAATCTCCCATAAAGTAGGGAAAGAGGGAAAACCTAATGGGAAAAACCCTCCCCCAAAAAAGAGAGATAAATATGATGCATGGAAGGATGGAGTAATGAAGACCCCCACATTATGACATACATCTAGTATATACATAAGAGAATGATGAGAAGAGGAAGAGAGATAGGATGGGCACCCCCCCCCCAAAGAAGAATGTCAAACAGTGACTGCTCTGATGAAGAAACTGGTCCAAGACTACAAAATGGTGTTCCTCCCCTTAGGAAGGAACAATGCCAAGGGTACAAATGAGATGCTTCTGCTGTGCGTGGAAAGAATCCCATCAATGAGTGATGTCTCTAAAACCTGCTCAACTAGCTAAAGAACTTGTCCCAAAGAACTATCTGTCTCTGCAACTGATGAAGAACCCTGCTGCAACTGTTGATCATAAGTATCCACAATCTATTCAACCTATGAGGATCGATCATCTAGAGAATGAATAAGAGAGTCTAATGGAACCCTCGTGACAACTGAAGAAGGTAATTTTTCATCAAGAAGAAGAGGCAGATCATCAATACTATCCCCCAAATCTATCACTAAACCTGTATCTAGAAGACTGAATGTACCCTGTTGTTGTGGACCTATCACTCTAGCTATGTATGCATGTGGACTAAACTGATGATGTGACCTCTCACTGTAACTGTCGATAGAACTCCACATATCTGAATCTATTGAAGCACTATCGCTAGTGTCACTATCATTTTCCACACTGTATGATGTGCAAAGAGGAGTAGAGGACAAGCTAGGTGAACTTTCCTCAAAATGTACATCCTTCTCCACAAAAATCTTATGAGTCTATGGATCTAGAAGTATGTATGCCTTCACACTATCTTCATAACCAATGAAAGTACAAGGCTAAGATGATTGTGCCTTGCATCCCCTGGAAGATGTCTTTGCCCACGTAGGACAACTGAAGACTCTGAAGTGTGTCACAATAGGTTTTCTACTACTCCATGCCTCAAAAGCAAATTTTCCATCTAAGGTTGGATGAGGAGAATGATTAAGAATGTGAGTGGCACTTGAGATTGCTTTGACTTCTAATGATGGATCTAGAGACTTGGCATGAATCATGCAACTTGCCATAGACTTAAGAGTTTAGATCCTCAAAGCTACAACTTCTATCTTATGCGGACTGAATGCTAGTAAAGTCTGAAGATCAATTCCCTCATGTCTGCAAAAGTCCTTAAGTCTTTTTTTCACATCCATGTTTCCATTGTCCATGTGGAGTACTTTGATGGCCTTTCTGGATTTCTGTTCTACATGAGCCTTGAAGTCTAGAAATGTATCCAACACTTCATTCTTGTTATGCAAAAAGTAGACCCAAGTGAACCTTGAAAAGTCATCAACTGAGGTAAGTATGTAGCGACCCTGGCTGAATGCAAAAGGACCTGCTAATACCATGTAAACCATTTGTAGAACACCTGTTGCTCTAGAAGACTTCCCTCTTTGTAACTTCCCATCTAGATGCATATCCACTAAATCTATTAAAAATTCACCCTTAGAAAAGTTGATTTGAGGTAGACCTTTCACCATGTGGTATGTGCAAAGTTGTTGAAGATAGCGATAGTCAAGATGACCATACCGCTCATGCCATAATTGCATGTTTGAATTAGATTGTGATAACAAGGCCTTTGAAGAAGACTTGCGTACAAAATGTGAGAAAGAGTACAACCTCTTGTGATCATTCACTTTCCCCATTGCAACCAAGGAATCATCTTTAAGATTGTGCACATTTACTAAGTTAGGAAGGAACTCAACTCTATGTCCATCTCCAAGGTGAGTGATTTGGTAGATTGAGAGGAGATTTGAACTTAGGTTTGAAACATAGAGAACCTCTTGAAACTCTCCATTTTCCATCTCCACATTTCCTTTCCCTTCAACTTCCATTTTTCTATCATTCCCCATGAAGATGTGTGGTACCTTTGAGTGATTCATTGAGGAAAAATCATCCTTTGAAGAACCCATATGATATGAGGCACCTGAGTCAAATATCCATTCATTTGAAGAGTTTGCATTTGCCATGAATGATTGCCCTTTGCCCTTAGAATTTGAAGAAGACCCTTTATCCTTACAAGCATTAGGCAATGGAACATTATATTTCTTCATGATGTTGGTCAATTCATCAATCTTTTTAAGATAACACTCATGCTCTTCATGACCCGATTTCTTGCAATAAGCACACTTGTTCTTCTCCTTATTATTGTCCCCTTTCTTGTTGGAATTTGAGTACTTGCCTTGTTGATTGCATTGTGGTGTTTTCTTTTCTGCATCCTCAAATTTACTCTTCCATTCTTTTACCCTTTCCTTTATTTGAAGACTGTCCATCTGAACGTTGAGAACCCTCATTGGCCACCAATGCTTTGGACTGAGGTGATTTCAGAATACCCATTGATTTCAACTTCTTTTCTTCATCATCCAACAATTTAGCATATTCATGAAAAGTGACTTTCTTATAGGCAGACCCTAAGGTAGTTTTAGAGGTGTTAAAAGAATATACAAATGTGGAATATTTTGATGGCAGCTTGTTATGGATGAGATAGATCAGTCTATCATCTTTGATAGAACTCCCACAATCAGTAAGCTTTGTCCTTAATTCATTCACCTTAATGATGAAGTCCTGTATTGAGTCATATGACTTAGGATCTAAGGAAACAAGCTTCGAGGGTATCCCAAAGCTTCCTTGGATGTAGTACATTTCTTGATTGGATACATGATTTTATCATCTACCCCCAAACATATATCACCTAGGGCTTTTCTATCCATTGCTACCCAATTTGAAATTTCACTTGCTGATACATTATCACTTGCTGGTTTAGAAAGAGTACCATCTACATATTGTGAAACTCCATTATGCATTAAGTGATACAAAATTTTGATTGACCATGAAGCATAGCTATGAGGAGTTAATTTAGGAAACTTAAAGTTGCCCATAATACTGAAAATGAAAGAAAATTACAAAAAAGAGAGAACACAACACCAAGAACACCCCCCCTTTTCACTAAATCAACCCCCCCAAAATAGATGCTTTGGGTACTTTATTAGTAGTGCGATTACAATGGGCCACTTGCCAATTTTGGCCTTTGTGGACTTCTAATTTTGCTTGTTACAACCTCTTAGTGGAGTACAAATCTGAAACTTTACAAAGTGCTACAATTCTAAAGCATTACAAAGCAAAGAAAGGCCCTATTGCTAAAATTGACAATTTTGTCCACACAACTCTATAATTTGATGCTAGATCTGAAAAGTAGATGAAAAAATACGCACTTTCAAAAAAATGGAACTTGTTTTTGACTCTAGATGTGCCCATATGGAGCTTTTGAATTTGCAAAATGAAAGATTATTCAGGTATAGTCGCCAAAAAATCAATTTCTGAACAATCTATGCACCAAAACAGAAACTAGCTACACCACTGAAAAATTTGGAAAATTTTACCCAATTTCAAAAAAAATTGCACCTGATTTGGAGTCCAGATGTGCGAGTTATGGCCTCTTGAATTCGGACTGTAAAAATTAAAATCAATTTGGAAAGGGGTTGCATCAGCAAATGACAGGGTTAAATTTGATGGTCATACAGCCATCACAGTAGTTGTAATTTTTCTTGTGATGATGTCTAGATGGGCATCAATTTTAAGCTTCTACTCAGATGATGTCAACGAAAACTCAGCCCTCAAATGATGTCAGCAAGACTTTAGGATGACATCATGCGTATAGATCGTAAGGAAAAATTTGCATGGCAGAGTGGCTTGGATCCGATGTGGTGCTGACTAGACTCCTATCATACTACTGACTGGATCCCCGCTGTCAGATGAGGTGGCAATGTTAGCTGATGTGGCACTGCATTGGCAGATGTCCACATGTACTCTGGGCGTATGAGTAAGCTAACACAATGCTATGCAGGCGTGTCTCGGTGATGGAATATACTGCCAAAATCTAGGCAAAGTTCGCTGGAATGCAGGATGCGCTGAATTTTTGTTTATTTATCCCACATTCATGAGTTAGGCATTCTGTGGACTATTTTATAGCAGTTCCTACAGACACTTAAACAAATGTTTGTGGGTAATTTTTACAAATGAGCCTGTCAGATTTGAGTTGTGTTTGTCGGTCGATCACTTGTCAGAATGTGTATTGTGTGCGCTTTGATTTACATGTGCACGTGGTACGACCAAGTTATAGGTGGCGCACAAATTTGATTAATTATTGCAGATAACATCAAACCTATAATAAATTAATCGAAAAAAATCCAACAAATACATAGAGCCGAGTCGGGGTTTCACTACCCGGTTCAGCCAAAAAAAAATTTCTGCTCTATTATAAAAATTTTTGAAAATATTCAGATCAAAAAATATATGCAGAGATAAAAGAAATATTTAGATCTAAAAAAATAATAATCAAATCAAATAAAATGACCATACCCAATTGCAAATTGGGACCTCCGAGTTTCGATTTGCCAAAAAATTTTGCCTCATGATCAACTTACACCTAATATAGGAAAATTTATAGTTGATCTTCACTGAATCGATGCTCCAAATGCAACGGTGAGGTCAGATATGGCTCTAGACGCTCCCAATTTTTGTGGATCCTCTGGATTTGTGTCAAGGTGTTGAAGCATGAACGGTCTTGAATGGCTATGTGATGAGAATCCCCCTCAGCTCTAATACCATGTAAGAATTTGGCTTAGGCAAAAATTCACCTAAGAACTAAAGAACTCAACACAAGCACACAATAGACCAAAATAGATAGAGTATGATCAAAATAACGATATTCATTCAATAACTGGATGAGAGTACACTAGGAGTGCCTAAATATAAAGGGCTCAAGAGAGCTTCTAGAATGCATAGAAAATAGCACCATGATATGTCATACAACCAAACACATGTCCACTAGATATGGGTTATCCTCCATTAAGCATGGGATTAAGTGTGATGATGTGAGGATAAGCCTACAATGGTGTAGCATGCAAATCAGTGGTGTAAACAATGTGTGCTAAATAAGGAGTGTGGATAACTATGTTGTCAACATGACAACTCAGTGAATGATGCATACTCATATGTTGTAGACACCATGTGTATAATTAGAGTTGCGTAACTCAATGAGAGTACACAAACTCCTAAGTGTCTCACCTAAAATAATAATAAAATAATGAAAAATATTTAAATAATGCATTAACCTAAGTAAAACGTAAGTAAGTGTAATAAGTAAATACTTATTTACACCAACACCCTCGAACAATAGTAGTAGCATGAATTACAAAGGAGACTAGAAAAACCCAATTTGGTTTACCATAAAAAACAAATTATGATTGCATCTGCATCCATGGCACCTTGCAAACAAGGTAGGTCTTCATTCTATTTGTTGTTTATGTATTTTTTTATCAAATTTTATAATTTGGTTTTGTAATTTATAAGTTTTATGATTATTTTTAATTTTTTTTAATATGGATGCATCAAGGAATTCAAGAAAACAAGGGAGAGAAAAAATACCACCTCCTACACAATCAAACCCTCCACTCGTTACAACATAACCACAAAACACTCCCCTCCTTATGACACAACCACAAAACCCTCCACCCATAATGACATAACCACAAAACCCTCCACATAATGTTCTTGTTCAACAACCACCACCTCCTATAAACCCTCTATGCATACAATTGCATAATTTAAGTACTACACAAGAGGACCTCATAACCACCTCTCACAAAATAATGCTAACATTACCCAAATGGTCAATAGGTTGTGGTCATTTACACTTGATCACCACTCAACCCTAGCGAATACACTTGAAAAAATGGCCCAAAATGAAAATGATGTGTCTAGGGAGGTTATGAATGGGGTACATGGAGGGATAGGTGTTGTGCATTTTATGCCAATGGGTTATCATATCAGCAAGTGAAAGTTAAAGACATAAAGAAAGGTACCATATGTTCTCTTTTCACCAATCCTATATCTAGCAACTCCCTATTACATACAACCAAAACTTTTCCTATTCATAGGTGCACTCATGCTAGGATGAGATCATATTTTTGGGATAGGTGGTATATGGTATTTAACCTACCACCATGTAATACGTATGAGGTGCCTCTATATTTTTTGAGAAAGCTACATTGTGAGTTCATCCTTGGTGAGAAGCCAAATTACTTTGACATCCATCTATTCCAGGGTAGAGGGAGAGGCTCTGCATAGGATAGACCTAGGGCTCATAGGGTGGTACCACAACATGAGAGGAGACATACAACATGAAAAAATATGCCTCGTTTTGTGCTCCAATCAATTGTAAAGGAGTCTATTGATTTACAGACTCTTCATGTGGTTGCATCATTGACAGATGTTATCATTCAACATGGCTCATAATTAGGTGGTTTTCCTTCACCTATGGCACCTTGAACATCATCAAATGTACCGTAGGGTCATCAAAACATGTGACAACTCCATCATCATTACCTATGGCACCTCGGTCATCATAGCCTATGATAGCTCCATCAACATCACCTATACCACTAGTGTCATCTCTGCTTGTGTCACCTACACCACTAGTGTCATCTCTAATTGTGTCACCTACACCACTAGTATCATCCTCACTTGTTCCACCTGCATTGTCATCATGTGTAGTATTACAGTCTTTAGGGCCCAATCAACATTTTTGTTTTAACTGCCAACACATGTGTGATGGGATAGATATAGATGTGTCTCAAGATGGAGTGTCATCCCATCCATGTGTATATTGTGGGCATACTTTTTATTCATAAAGAGGTGGGGATTTCACACTCACAAATTATTTGATGGTGATGGTCTTTTGTGGACAGGGGACACAAGTTTGTTTGTTTGTTTGATTTTTGACATGATATTATTTAATCACCTAAATATCATAAAAAACAAAATTTTAAAATTATAGATCACTCTAGATTGATATGTGAAAAATATGCAATGTAGGGTGCAACAAGCAGTACAAGAACACCATATAGTACTCATTTTGCTAGAGGTGTGAGGCTAGGAGCAAGAACACTCGAGGTAAAGTTTTTTAAATATTCTTGAAAATACAATAATACATTGGCTTTAAAATATTGTTTCTTAATTGGTATGACACTAAGAGCCCTCTTATAGATCCTCTTCCATCTCCTACCATCATTTAAACCCTCCCATTCATCAAATCCATCTAATTCCCATCCACGTCTCTTGCTCCTAGTATTACCCAAACCCCATCCAATGAACCTCATTAGTTTTGACATGATATTCTTTAATCACCTAGAAATATAGTAAAAGTAAATATTTTTAAAATTTTATAGAGAAATTTAGATTCATATGTTCAAAAAATATGCAATGCATGGTTCAATAAGCAGTACGAGAATACCACATAGTACTCATTTTGCTAGAGGTGCAAGGCTAGGAGCAAGAAAACCTAAGGTAATTTTTTTAAAATATTCTTAAAAGTATAATAATACATTAGATTTGAAATATTGTTTCTTAATTGGTATGACTATAAAAACCAGCTTATAGATCATCTTCCATCTCCTACCATCATTGAAACCTTAACATTCATCAAATTCATCCAATTCCCATCAACATTTCTTGCTCCTAGCATTACCCAAACCTCATCTAATGACCCTCATTAGTTTTGACATGATATTATTTAATCACCTATAAATATCATAAAAGTAAGTTTATAAATTAAAAAAATTAGAGAACTTTAGATTGATATGTTCAAACAATATGCAATGTAGGGTGCAACAAGCTGTACAAGAACACTGCATAGTACTCATTCTACTAGAGGTGTGAGGCTAGGAGCAAGAACACTCAAGGTAAATTTTTTTAAATATTCTTAAAATTACAATAATACATTGGATTTGAAATATTGTTTCTTAATTGGTATTCTTAAAAGTTCAATTGTAGTGCCTCTCCCATTTGACTTCTATAAGTCATCCTGATGGATGCAACCTTGTTAATCTTTTGTTGTGATGGATCATTATTGTGACCATGAGTGGTCTACACCATTGAGGTGTTTGGATTTATGTTTCTATATCAGTTGCTTTGATTGTGCTTTTGTCTGATCTATGAGATTGTGACTGATGGTTCATTGAGGTTGTGCCAGTGGTTACCAGGATCGATGTGGTATCATGAGGTTGTTCCATGATTACTCTAAGATGTGTGCAGAGATTGCACTATGTACTATTACCATGCTACACTAGACTAGGTTCCTACAATAGTGGTTGGTCATGTTTATGACTATGGTTGTTTATGTGTTTTAAATGCCTTTTTAATGTAGAGTAATCAATCATTATTAAATTCTTAAGTAATTAAATGGATTTTTCATGTTGGATTATTTGGTTATGTGTTGTAGACATTTACCTTGTTTTATTTTGATCTAAGAGATATATGTTCTTATGTGATGTTTTTCATTTGAGACAACCCAAGAGTCAAATGTTATACCTTGATTCTAGTATCATAGATTTTAGACTACTATGATGTTCAATTGATCATATTGCATGACGATGCCATTTTGAGATGACAGTGTGTTTTATGATGATATCTAGTTATCTGGTATTTGGACATACCTCTGATTATGTTATGTGATGGATTTAATGCTATGGTTATTTACTTCATTCCTGTGTTGTTATGCTTTATGCTAACGTGAGTGATGTAAATAGATTATTTTAATATAATTAAATAAATGGTTAAATTATGTGATTTAATGTGTTGATTGCTTCGGCTATGTTATTATATGCAATTGCACTTGATCGTGTTGTTTAGTGTGCAGGATTTATATCCTTGGCAGTGGCACATGGAGTTAGTGATTCAACCATTCATATTTTACCAATGTCATCCTTATATGGTCGATGTATCCTTAATTAAATGTTTAATTTAAACCTTTCAGTGATTATTAAATATGAACTCATTTGCATTATGTGATTAGACCAGTAAGCATGTCTATGCATTTAGAGGTTGGCATTGTCGCAAAAGTCACTAAGGAGATTTATGTGTTTTTGGGTTTTCAGGCTTTTAATTGATTTATTTTAATTTCTGGCAGCTTTTCCATAGATGAATTCCTATTTATAAGAATAGCCTATTTTCATGGGTCAATTCGGGGTTTAACTAGGTTGGCTGGTTATTTTCCCTAATCGATTATTCACTCAAAGAGTGAATAAGTATCCAAAAAGGAATTTAATTCCTCACTTCTCACTTTTGAATTAGAAAGTTGGAGAGTAAAACCCAAAATCCTCTCCATGAGGATTTATTGTTTTGTTCATTGTGGGAGCTATGAGTGTGGGATCATCGCGAGGTTGGGCTCATTGGATCTAGCTCAAGGAGACCTTGGATTGCCAAGATTTTTAGCTACTTCTGTGAGATATTTATTTTATGGTTCAGATTCCTGTTTTGCCCTTTTGGCTATAAGGTAGGGCTTTCTTGTTTTATTGCTTTTGCTCCATTTTTGCTTCTATTTATGGTAGCCATTTGTTTGGAGGCTGAGACCTAGTGTTCTCCTTCATTTCTGTGTGTTAGTTCTACCCGGTTGGGCTGGTACAAACATTTCCCTATTTTTCAGGATGAGGGTTTGGGATTTTATGCCGTTATGCTGGCCATTTTTGCATACGATGTTCGAATTTGATTATTTTTTAATTTTTGGGGTGTTTGTGCCCAAAGACCAAATGGGTTTTAATTTGGTATTTTTTCCAAAATTTGGGATTTTTACCTCGTTTTGCGTGTTGTCCTATTTTATCAAGTTTTCTTGGCACAATGTTGGTCATGAACTTAGATGATAAGTTTGGATATCAGTCAAAGCACTTCTGCACTTTTATGTTGCATCAGGTTGCGTGTTGCATCCATACTCCCGACATTGTGTTCGGTTGAGTGATTTTATACCTATTGTTATTGTTTCTTTTGGACCTTTGCTGTTGTTTCATGAGCACTAGGATTTGTGTAGAATTCATACTCTCGGATTGAGGCTGGTCGATGTATGGTTTCATTGGCTTTGGGATTCATGCAGAATCCATCCTTCTTGTGTTGCTTTCAGTTGGGTGTTTTCTTTGCATTGTGTTCTCATTCCTATCCTTGTGTTATGATCTTCGTGATGGTGGTGTCCTACACACAAGTACGTGCACGTACATTTGTTGGGTGACTTGCAAGGCTTGATCTTCCATGGATTTTTTGAAATTTATGAACATTGGGGTTGGGATGGGACTATGCATGGCCATGGGCACTTGTCATAGGATGAGCATGGGTAGGGTAGGGTAGCATATGGAGGGGGCTTCTATCTCACAGCCTGGTGACCTCAGTCCCATAGGGTTGGCAAAAGAAGTTTTAAATAAGTGATAATTAAAGAAAATGTGTGATTGGTAATAAAACTTAAGATAATAAAATGGTACTTTTGAGTATTGGCCTTCCGTTGAGAGAGTTGAGCTACATGGTGTATTGGCCTTTCATTGAGGGAGTTGAGCTACATAGATCCGAGCTTGGGCCTTTTGATGCCAAGCAACTCTCCATGATGTCAGTGCCTACTTAGTAGCCTATTGAGTGTCTGACCAAGACCTGTACTCCTTGCATTGTCTTAGGTTCTTGGTTATAGCCATCATATTGTCTGGCATGAGTGTTAGCCATGGATGTTCTTTTGTGTGTTTGTGGTTGGATCATTATCTCCATCCGCATGACGGGTGTGGACCTAAGGGTTCCACATGGTAGGGAGGTGTAGCTACCTTCACCACTGCTAGGGACCAGTGTACAAAGATGGTCTTTTTTCCTAGTGCGACCATTGTTGGATGTTTTCAATTGATACTATGGGTTCTAGAGTATGCTTTCTTGTGATTTATGCTTTCATTGTAATGCTTGGATATCATGTTTAGATGATGTTAGTTTATTTGACACATTCCCATATTATGATGTTTAGCATATGATTAGATGATGTGAATTGTTGTAGTAGCATATATATTTCTTATTAATGTTTAGCATGTCATAGGTGGTGTTAGCTACTATAGGATTATCTTATGCTTTTCTACTAGCATGTTAGATTTCCTTATGCTTATATTGTTGCATGTTTTAGTAGTGACATCCCTATTACGATAGTACTGACAATTTAGTTGGTAGCTTGGGATGTTACACATAGGGGATGGCTAGGATTCATGATGGTCTTATGATGCTATTGACGGTTGGGAGGAACTGTGTACTTAGTTTGCTTGTTCAGTTATTGCGATGTTATTTTTGTACATTGCGATGTTACTTCTGTTTACTGCGATGTTGTTTTCAGTATGTTCATTTTTGTTATGGTTTAGATGGATAGATGTTCCTCTTTCCTTGTTGTTAATGCTCTCGAGTGTTCGCACCTCAAAT
Source organism: Cupressus sempervirens (assembly GCA_028749045.1). NCBI lineage: Eukaryota > Viridiplantae > Streptophyta > Pinopsida > Cupressales > Cupressaceae > Cupressus > Cupressus sempervirens. The sequence goes on from CM053792.1 coordinate 183,569,514, forward strand.
TGTGGTTCCAATACTCCCTGGTGTGGAGGTTCTAGCTCTATTTGGCTGAATGTTCTTCCTCTGTAGTCTTCTTGTCTTTCCCTAAGCAACCATGTGTCAGCATGGTGTGATACAATAAAGTGTCGCACGCCCATTTGAACTTTGTCATGCACCCCCTAAATGTGTCACACGCCTCTTGGAGTTTTTTTGTGCAATACTTTATAGTGTCACACTCCCTTTGAAGAAATGTCATACGATACACTTCCAGTATCACACGCCCTTTGGAGAAGTATCGCCCAACCCTTGATTGTGTCACCCTCCTTCTGGAGTAATGTCGCACGACACTAGTAAAGTATTGCATAGTGCTGATAAAGTGTTGCACAATTTTTATGGAACCTGCGCAGGTGGGCAGTAGGAACTTTTAGGTCCTATTTGAACTTTTCAGGGATGGTTCGGGGTACCCTCTTAGGTGTTCTTCAATCCCTTGGTGTTTCTTTTTAATTTCTATTGTGTGTGTTTATGTAGTCAGTCTCTTCGGGTTTAAAATATATTATTTAAGTATAGGTTGATGTATATTTAATTTCTTATACTTAAGATATATTTTAATATATGTAATGAATCTTTTGAGATAGGTTTCAGACCTCTCAAAGATAAGTTAAAGATTCTAAGAAATTTTAGGGCTTCAGGATTTCAAGCTTAGCCAAATTTTAGGATTCTGCATTTTACCCCAACTTGGTGTTTTGTTGATGAATGGTCATTTCTTGAGCCCTCATCTTGTTTGTGGTGGTTGTTGGCTTTCGTTTGCATGTGTCAGTTTGGTAGTGGCATTCGAAGATCTGTTGGTTGTTGAGATTGTGGTGAATTCTTCCATTGCGTTCTTTGTGATCCCTATATGATGTTGTCATGTGCATTCATACTTGTAAAAAAAAAATATTGGCTTGATTTGAATCCTTGTTTCCAAGGATCTTCAGGTGGGGCATTACATCAATAATACCTTTCCATCTCCTACCATCATTGAAACCCTCCCAAATTCATCAAATCCATCCAATTCCCATCCACATATCTTGCTCCTAGCATAACTAAACTCCATCTAATGAACCTCATGTGAATTCATCTTCCATATACCCATCTACATTGAAGAACCTCCATATCACATAGGGTGTCTTGCAGGAGTGTGGAGGTCATGAATCTCCACTTTAATTTATTAACAAGTGTCAAAAGTTTATTGACATCTCTCTTTTCCTTCTTAGTCTCTTTGTGTTCAATTTCTAGGCCTTGTACTATCCTTCCAGTATCGTCCTTCAAGTCCTTTTGTCTTCTTGCCCTCCTATGATCTTCTTGTTGTTATTGTTCCTTCTTTCCATTTACAATATTATCTCATATTTATAACAATACTCTACTATTTTATAGGGCTTGTCGAGGGCTGAAATTTCTCAAATTGATGATGACACACTTTCTGCCATTAATTTTGACCTTGAGAGCTATGCGGTATCATAGCTTGCACACCTATCAAGTTTATGATTTGAATTGAACTCATGATGTGTCTAATTGATTCCTCTTATGTTATATTTGTTTCTTCTTTAGGGTACTCCACATAGCTCGAGTCTCAGCGAAAGGGAAAGAAATTAGGAAGAACACCAGAACAAAAAAGATATTAAATACAAGTCAAGTTTATATTTTGAAATTTAATAAGAATGAATGTATATACATGTAAAAAATATTGATGAATATGTGTTGACTTTTTTTTTGAATATATGTAGAAAAAATTTAGTTTTGTAGAGTTGATGAATGCTCCTGAGACTATTGATGTTGTGGCAATGGAAGAGGTAAATTTTCAAATTTTCCTAAAATTTTCCTTCTCATAAATTTTAGGTTATAGTATGCATTTGTTCTATATACATATTAAACAATTGCATTTATAAATGAGTACATGATTTTTTTAGTTTTATAATAATTATCAATAATTTGTCTTATTAACATGTGTTATATATCTTTTACCTATTACAACAACCTTTGAGACTTCATGCAAATCCTTCCCCATTTCATTTTGGTAGGAGTCTTGAGTGTCAAAGACAAGGTCAAACACAATAGAGGCTAGAGGTATGTATGTAGAGTCTTAGTTGAAGCCCTTTTGTGATCTCAATTTGAATTGCATGTGTGTGTGATAGAAATCCCTAGCACCTGCTCTACAATTATAACATTTTAATGCTACATATAGGTTGTGCTTCATAGAAGCATTGATTCATTAGTGTTTGTGCCTTCTACTAGCACTAGAGATCTAGTTTAGGCTATAATACTTCTTCTTCTTTTACTCTATTTGTAATCCCTAATACCACTCGATAATACTAACATTTTATCACTTCTCATGCAAGTTGTGCCTCATAGCAGCATTGATTCATTAGTGCTTGTACCTCCTACTAGCACTAGAGATCTAGCTCAAGCTACAACACAATTTTCTTTTTTTAACTCTATTTGTAATCCCTAATGTCACTCTATAATGCTAACTTTTTATCACTTATCATTTAGGTTGTGCCTCCTATCAGTAGTTGTGTCTCCCATCATCACTCTACCCCATCATTTTGTGAGGATTCCCACCCATCAACAAAGGAGCCCATTACCGCTATCATTTAGTCCAACTATGGGACAAAGGGATGAGGTAATGAACAACTCAACTATCCACAATTTAGAACCCAATTTCTAGTTATTTTCATATTACTTATACATAAGACAAATTTGACAGTGTATTTTAATTTTTCTTCTACAGACACTTGGCTAGCCACAAACTACATCAAAGAGGCTCAATTTTGATAATTTTGCAGAGTCATAGATATTGATAGTGATATACATATGTAATTATTGTCATCACATGAAATTGACATATATTCAACTTTTGTATTATATATATTCAAGATTTGTATTGTGCACATTCAACATTTATATTGTACACATTCAACATTTGTCGGGTATTCAACTTTTGTATTTTATATATTCAATATTTGTATTGTGCACATTTGACATTTCTATTGTACACATTCGACATTTGTCTAGTATTTGACTTTTGTATTGTATCGATGAGACATAACATCTTTTTGTAACTATATGATTGATATGAAATCATATATTGTTCATTTTAATATACATTAAACTTGGATTTCCATCCAACTTGTTCAGTGTGTGCATACAAACTTATATTTCACTTTACTTTCTTGCAATTAATCAAACAAATGAACATTCATAATTTTATACAAAAAATATAACATGTTTATCAAATTCATTATAACATGTAATCATATGTCACTTATTTTGATGTAATAAGATATGAAAAGTAAAAATATGTCATGATTTTTGTATTTGTGTCAAAGATTACAACTCGATAGTGCATAGACACCCTTAGGGACACTTCCATTCAGTGTGGTCGATACCGTCAAAGGGACATTGTGGCTGAAATGAGGTTAGTCCTAGCCTAAACTTTACCGATGGTTTGAAATATTGAAAACCTTGCTCATTTAACTAAGAAATATTGCAACTTTTGGCAATAGGCGAGATACGAGTGCCAAATCCAAACAAAATTAAATCTCTAAAAAGTGAGATAGGTTGTTGTGGGCCTAGATAACATGATCTCGTAGCACCTAATAGTTCATGAATACCTTGCACGAGCTCAAAGAAATGATTGATTAAAGATTACAGCTCTATGGTGCTTAGAGACCCTTAGGGATGCTTCCATTCAATGTGGTCGATATTGTTGGAGGGACATTGTGGCTGATATGAGGTTGGTCCTACCCTAAACCCAACCAAGTAGAGCTAATGGAGTAGATGATTCAATCCTAGGACCAACAGTTTGAAATATACAAAACCTTGTTCATTTTAACTAAGCAACATTGCAACTTTTGGCAATAGGCAAGATATGGGTACAAAATCCAAACACAGTTGAACCTCTAAAAAATGAGATAGGTTTTTGTGGGCCTAAATAACATGATCCTTTAGCACTTGACAGTTCATCAATACCTTGCACGAGCTCAAAGAAATGCCCAATCAAAGATCATAGCCTGATGGTGCTTGGAGACACTTAGGGCTACTTTCATTCAGTGTGGTTGATACCATCAGAGGGACATTGTGGCTGAAACAAGGTTGGTCCTAGTCTAAACCCAACAAACTAGAGCTAATGGAGTAGTTGTGGATTGCTAGGAAAAGCCAAAATTATTGATTAGGTCTTATGTTAGTCAAAAGATGCTCAATGAGCAAAAAGTTGTTAGGGAGTATTAGGTTACTTAATAAATCCTAAGAATCTTAACTAGGGTGCTAGAATAGTCCTAGATGGACCCATTCAACCAAAAGATGTCAAGAGAAAAAATTGCTCAAAAGTTGCAAAGTTGCTCAAAAAGTTGCTTAAGTAACTTTTGCAATTTTTTGCAATTTTTGAAAAAAGTGGCAAATTGGCCCTACCTTTAACTTAACTACAAACCTTACATATGGTAAGAACCTAATCCTAACTCTTTGTGGACCCTATTGACCTCATGATGACATCATCATCATGTCTTGTACCAATCAGAGGGTTATTTTAAGCCTAAAAAGGGGTGACATAGTGTGACAACAAGGACACAGTACAAAACAAATCTATCCAAGTTTTGCATATGTTGTAGAGGAATCAAATGGGTATCCAAATATATAATTTATTTCCTAGTGTTTTGGGAAATTTGGAAGAAAAATGCAAGAGGAAAACCATCTAAATCCATATAAGTTGAGGATAATTAAATATTTTTTTAAGGATATCATCAAACCCATAAAAAAGAATATATGGCATGCAAATATGCACATGTTACATGTTTTCTCTTTTTTATATATAAAATTTGGCATCTAAATATGCACATGTGACATCTCTTATTAGATTTTTATACAAAACATGGCATAAAATAGGCACATGTTACATGTCTTCTCATTTTTATATACAAAATTTGGCATCTAAATGTGCACATGTGACATCTGTTATTAGATTTTTATACAAAATATGGCATACAAATATGCACATGTTACATGTCTTCTCTTTTTTATATAGAAAATTTGGCATCTACATATGCACATTCCTACGAAGTTGCAACATTTTTCATTACATATATGCAAAATTTTAAAAATTATTTTACCATATGTAGAATGATTTAGCTATATAACACACAATCAATCAAGGGAACTTTTTGGATCAACTCTAACCCTTATTGTATCAAGTATTGCCTTGTAATTAGATTCACATACTTTCCACAACTTCTTGTTAAGAAGCCTACCATGATATGGTATCAATTGAATATTTGTTGCAACAATAATGTTAGAGTAATGTAGAATATGTATGTGTGTCTCAAAATCCTCAAATAACCATATGGTAGATTTCTTGATAGGGTACCTACATTTAATTTTAAAAATAATTTAAAGTCAGAATTTCAATACATTATACATGAAAAATTGACTTAAATAGATATTCCTAGTAGGGGATAAAAATATACTTCCTTCTAAGCCATGTGCCTATCATAATGACAGATCCTATTGGATACTCAATATCCTCACCATCAATGATTGTAGCTACAATTTTTTTTTGGGCTCAATACACCGACATAGAAAGTAATTTGTTCCTTCATCATTATTCTCATATGCAATAACTACATATACATGACCTACATTATATAGAAGGATAATTTAATAAAAAAATTGAAAGTAATCTATTTTAACCAAGTATTAAATTGATAACTTAGTACTCGGTTCAACTAGGTTAGATACATGCTCAAAATCATTTGATGCTTCAACCTAATTGAGTTATAGTTTTGTAGGAAGTTGATATGAATCAATGGGATGCAAAGGTCTACAAGAGCATTTGTCAACCCACTCTTTTGATTCACATTCATCCCATAAATGATGCATACATGAAGAGAAAAAGCATGCAAGCTTTCTAGTATGAATAGCTAGTGATGTTGCATTTGAACTTCAAAATGAATGCATCTCACTTGATCCTGTAAGTGTACAACAATCTTGCAAATTTTCAATGTTAGGTCATATATCAACCAAAAATATCTAGAAACTATAGACATACCTGTATTACCTAGTCCCATCATAGAATTGCACCATTGGACAATTATTTCAACATTTTCTAATATCGCACCACCTTCATACTTTAATTCCTCTCTACTAAGGGCTCTTTTCACACATGCTCCAGCACCATCATGCTCTCCCTTTCCATGTCCTACCTCAATGAAATTCTAAAAATGTTGTACTCCACTTCTCACATGCATCCTACTCAACCAATAGAACATCCTTGCATTCTTGAATTGTGTGGTGCAATTATTTGACCATACAATGTGTTGCTTGTATCTTTCATATCTTTCCCTTAAATTGTCATAGAAAACTCTAAAAAATCCTTGCATAAACTCTAATGAATTAGTTCAATCATCACTGATATAGAAGTGACACTCTCTTAATATTTTATCATCCTATGTGCTATCATGTGCATGAATAAATGTTATGTGTACAAAAATTGACACTTGTATGGAGTTGCAATACATTGTTTGTACTTTATTTTGAGGGTTTAGTGTAGAGTTTTCAATGAAGTCAACAACCAAAATAATTTTACCCAAGGGAAAAGTGTCCTTACACAACTTGAATTGCTCATCTAACCATCTAGCTCTATGTGTATGACCTATGTAGTCATAAACTATTTTCTCTTGAAATAATTTCATAAAATCAGCTACACAAACATCAATTTTCACTAATTCACATCTCTTTAATTCTTTTCCATTTTTAACACCACATATAACTGATTTGTACTTTCCAAGAGAAACTACTGTCTTACCAATTTCATGTGTGCCATCTAGATGTAGGCATCTATGCAACTTTTTTAAACCACCATGTTAAGGGAAAAAACCTTTCAAACACATGGTCTTATAATAAATGCACCCATCATCTCATTTGCATAGTACACTTGCAATAAATTCTCTTAGTGACTTAGGAGGTAACTGTAGACTACTTTCCTGCAATATTTTGTTAGTATGAAAAGGACAACATATATAACAATAAACATCATAATGCATAGAAAACTCAACATGAACCCCAAAAAATGTAGTGTGTGTATGATTTATCTTAATGTATAATGGTTTTGTCATCTCAAAAAACCTTTGGCTGATTTTAATTTGTGGAAATATTTGAAGAAACATTTCATAAAATTGTATTTGAGTCATATCCAAAAAATGTTTTCCATGTGGCTCATGGTTTGTTTTTCCAATTCATCTTTTGACAAGATCTTTTTCGTTTGGTGAAGCCCTTGTGTTGTCATGCCAAAATTTTTCTATTAATGTTCTTAGTGCATCAATAATAACTTTATCCTTACATGGGAGTCTACCTTGGAATGACCAATAAGAAGTCTCATTAGAATTCTTAATTTTCTCTTGCCTCACTAAGGCTTTGACTAACATTGTTCTACTTATCCTTAATGATTTACTTGTTTTGCTTACCATATCATTTTTTGCCATTTCCTTTCCCATTATGGTTGATGTGAGAACCCATCAAGTTGTATTAGCATCTTGACTACATGATTTTGAACCAATGGATTTGTATGCATCAAAGAGATTTCTAAAATGGTTCTTTCACTACTATTTTCAAATGTTCTTGACCCCAAAATTCTCATTGTCTCTCTAAATTTTAGATTTTTAATCATTTCAACAACAAGTTTGCATCTTCCACTTCAATTTAAATTTTCAAAATAGTTATTCCAAATCTTTTGAGAAATTCTCCTACAATTTCTTTCTGACATTTTATCAGGCATTGGCTTCAAACTATTTTCATCAATGTCAATTAGAAGCTTTAGCTTTCTATGAATTATTCTAGGAGATGTTGGTGTATGTGCATGCTCTATATTGTATTACTTATATCATGTGCATTCATCATTTCAACTTGACATGTCACATTAGGGGCATCAAGTGATGTAAGTGTATTTGACATAATCATTTCAACTGGGGTATGTTGAACATTTTCATTTGTCAAATTAGGTGCATTTTCAAAATCAATATCAATAGGTAGATTTTCATCACTTACATTGGAGGCATTTGATGACATACCTTCACATGATCTCCTCATATGCTCCCTTGTTTTTTCCTTTGGTACCTCTCATTTTTCAATCATTCCTCTCTTGTTCTTTCCCATAATTGTAGATGCAAATTACCCTACAAACAATAACATGAATCAAATAAACAATAAGATACTACTATGATTATTTTATGCTCAATAATAAGATGCTAGCATAAAGAAACCTAAACTTGCATACTTGGTATACAATTACATGTAAACAATAGTAGAATCTAGTCCAAATTGCACTAAAATAGCATAATAATCATTAACATGTTGTTTTATTTAAAATTTTCAATAACCTGATTGGGTTTTGTATAACCCAATTAGGTTGTTGAGTTTTAATTGCATTGGACAAATAACTTGATCGTGTTTTTTGAAACTCAATCAAGTTATACAAAACCCAATCGAGTTTCGATTTACTACTCCACAAAGGTAGATAAAGAGATAAAAGAGGATACAAAGACAGACAGTGAATAAGAGAGATGGAGAGTGAATGGGTGTGTGTGTGTGTGTGTGTGTGTGTGTGTGTGTGTGTGAGAGAGAGAGAAGAGAGAAGAGAGAAGAGAATAGGAGAAAGAGAGAGATAGAGAGATTATGGGATAGGAGGGATGGAGAGAGAGAGAGAGAGAGAGAGAGAGAGATGGATAGAAGAATTAGAGGATATGATAGAAAGAGTGAGAGAGAGAAGGAGATGTGAGAGAGAGGGGAGGTTAGGGGAGAGAGAGAGAGAGAGAGAGAGAGAGAGGATATGTATGTGTGTGTGTGTGTGTGTGTGTGTGTGTGTGTGTGAGAGAGAGAGTGTGAGAGAGAGAGAGAGAGATTAGGAGATATGATAGAAAGAGTGAGAGAGATGGGATAGCAAAAAGAGAGGGGGGATATGACAAAGAGAGAGAGGATGGGATGGAGAGAGAGAGAGATGGGGGATAGGATAAAGAGAGAATGAGAGAGAAAGAGAGAATGTGATGGATAGAAGAATTAGAGGATATGATAGAAAGAGTGAGAGAGAGAGAAAGGGATTAGAGAGAGAGAGAGAGAGAGAGAGGATGGAATGGATAGAAGAATTAGAGGATATGATAGAAAGAGTGAGAGAGAAGGGGATGAGAGAGAGAGAGATGTATAGAATAATTAGAGGATATGATATAAAGAGTGAGAGAGAGAGGGGGATGAGAGAGCGAGGGGGGGAGGGAGAGAGAGAGATATGGAGAGATACAAAGAGGAGGGGAGGAGTGAGGTTTTGTGAAAAGATAGAAAGAGTGTGTGAGAGAGAGAAAAAGGGATAGGAAAAAGGAGGGGGAATAGAAGAGAGAGAGAGAGAGGACAAAGAGAGATTAGGGGATATGATATAAAGAGTGAGAGAGAGAGAGAGAGAATGGGATAAGAGAAAGAAATATGGGGATAGAATAAAGAGTGAAAATAAGAGAGAGGGAGTGATGTAGAGAGAGGATGGGATAGAGACAAAGATATGATACATATTTTTTTATTAAAATACATAACCTAATAGATCTCTCTCTCTCTCTCTCTCTCTCTCTCTCTCTCTCTCTCTCTCTCTCTCTCTCTCTCTCTCCCTCCCTCCCTCCCTCCCTCTCTCCCTCCCTCCCCCCCCCCCCCTTACTCCCTCCCTTAATCTAACCTTGTGAAGTAGTAATAGAAAACTCGATTGGGTTTTTTAATGCATTTTTTATTTTCATAACTCGATCGAGTTATGGCTTCGTGATTGCCTAGGAAAATGACCCAAAGTCTTGGGAGACTATTTTCCCTCCATTTTAATTTTCCTTTAGACAATTTTTCATCTTCTAAGATGAATTCTCATCTTTTCCTTCATCAAATTTTCTAATGATAAAGTGGGTATCTCTAAAATTACAATCATAATCTTACACATCTTCATAGCGTTCTAACCATATAAATTTTTCTTTTTTTGGACAACATTAACATTGTAAAGTTTAATTACTTTTATCAATGCCTTGACATTCCTCACAGACATATGTCTACCATTTTTTTAATACACTTTTATATACTTAACCAAATTCAAAATAAATTATATATTATTGTTCTACACTTGATTCTATACACTTTTTAAAAAAATCATTTTCAATTATTTTGATGCAAGTTGTGCTCAGCATACAAACATGTACAAAAAATTTAGGATCTAGTCAGTTCAATAATGCATAATTAATAAAATACTCATCATAAAATTACAAAAAAATACACAAATTCTAGATATAAATCTTAACTATCATCCTACCAAAGGGATATGCAAGATACTAAATATAACTTGGTCTTTTGTGTTGCACATGAAAACAACTATGTTATGTTTTCTAAAAAAATCAAGAAATATTTTTCATGTGTGCAAGGTTTTACCCACCTAATCTTATCCATTTCATAAAAACTCTAGTAGTTTAGAAAGTAGATTCAAAGTATTAAAATTTATATGTTTTACACATCTTGTCATTTTTAGTGGATGACCCTCAAATGCCTTGTCCAAGTTTAGGTTTACCTAATTTCAAAGAAAAGGTGTCCACTTATACCCCCCTTTTTGTACACCATCTTGGTGCACTCACCCAAAAAAATCTTCAGAGGAATAGGGTGCATGCTATAATTAGGTGAATCCATAGGAGAAAGCACCATGGTGGCTAATGCTAAGTTGGCAAGAGATTTGACAAAACAATAAGAAAAGAATAGACTTGTTGAGGAAGTTGTGGAAGAGATGAAGAAAAAGCTAGAGGAAGTTGTTGAAATTATAGGCAAGATGAAAGAGAAGTTATAAGTAGATAAGCACAAGGGAAAAAATCAAGCAGAAGAGGAAGTAGAGCTAAAACTAGGGCCTCCATTAGCAGAGGAACCTTTTCAAAAAGAATTGAAGGCGCTAAGTGGCAAAGCACTAGAAGACATTCCTATTTTAACTAGAAGAATGGATGCAAATTTAGTTTGATTGAATATAAGGTATGGAAAATAACTATAAATGTGATGGAATAATGGATGGTCAAAAGGCGAAGATAGGAAAATCATGGCTAAGAGGAAAAACACTAACCTAATGGAAATTCGTGCATGAAGAAAGAGAGAAGGAAGGTAGAAACCAATAACAAATTGGAAAACTATCAGGGCTAAAGTGAAGGAGAATTATCTACCCAAGGATTACAACATCCAATCACACAAGAAAAGACAAAATCTCAGACAAAGAGACCTAGATATAGTTTCTTACATAGAAGATATTCAAAAACTAAGCTAATATCTAGAGTCCAAGAAATTGAAAGCATTAAAGTGGAAAGATACCTAAATGATCTTAGATGGAATATTCAAGAAGAGTTGAGTCTCTTTACACTTACTAACCTTCATAGTTTTTATTAGATGGCTATTAAAGTGGAAGAAAAACTCAAGAAAAAGAAAGACTTCAATAGTAGGGGTAGAGGAAGAGGAAGAGACACTAGAGGTGGTCAAAGAGGTGGTTCAAGTGGAAGAGGCAGTGACAATAAGTGCCAAGGTCACTCCAAGTTTGCAAACAAAGGACATGACTCAAATAACATAAGTGGATATAACAGAGGTAGAGGTTCGTACAATAGTTGAAGAGGAGATCTGGTGGATTTGGAAGAAGTTCCCATTTTACTTCCATAAAGTGTTACAATTGTGGGCAGTTGGGTCACCTGGCTTATAGGTGTCTTGATAAGCCATCATCTTCACAAGGAGAGAAAAATATTTCATATATCCAAGAAGAAAACTATCAAAAACAATTAGAGGTCAGCCTAGATTCAAAGACAAGAGAGAATCTCATGTTAAGGAGAATATTGATCAAAGAACCTACCAAAGATGAGCATAAGAAAAGAAGGGCTCTTTTTAGGTTCAAGTGCAAGATACTAGGAAAAGTATGTAGGGTCATAATTGATTCAGGGTCTAGTGATAATGTCATGTTAGAGGAGGCAGTTTAGAAGTTGAAACTTACTAAGATACCCTATGAATGTCCATACAAAGTTACCTAGTTGAATAAGGGGTAGAACATATTGGTTAATGAAAAAGTAAGGCTTGAGTTCACCATAGGTAACTATCATGATGGAATACTTTGTGATGTGCTACCAATGGATGCATGTCATCTATTGCTTGGCAGACCATGACAATATTATAGGGAGTGAGTACACCAGGGAAAGGAGAACAAGTACTCATTCAAGAAGAATGGAGTACCTTATAAGATTCAATATTTGGTAGAGGAAGACATAGTGGAGAAGGAAAAATATAATGCAATATTGATGAGTGGGAAATAATTACTAAAGAATGTGAAGAAGGAAGGAGTTGGCTATGCCATATTGGTGAAACTAGGAGAGGAGGAGATACCTAAACAATCACCAATGCCAAAAGAGGTGGAGAAATTACTAGATCAGTTCAAGGGCATCATTTGTGAAGGTACACCAGCTACATTGCCACCAAAGAGAGCAATAAGATATCAAATTGATTTTTTTCTAGGGGCATCATTGCCTAACAAGGTTACATACAAAATGACACTAGAGCAAAATAAGGAGATAGAAAGACAAGTCCAGGAGCTTTTGGATTAGGGGCTAATTAGGAAGAGTATAATCCCATGTGTTGTTCGAGTGGTGTTGGATCCTAAAAAGGGAGGTAAGTGGAGAATGTGTACTAATTCTAGAGCAATAAATAGGATAACTATTAGATATAGGTTTCCTATTCCTAGAATAAAATATTTAATGAATTTATTAGGAAGTGCTAAATACTTCTCCATGATTGATTTAAAAAGTGGATTCTATCATATCAGAATGGAAGAGGGAGATGAATGGAAGTAAACTTTTAAGACTACATAGGGGTTATATGAGTGGTTAGTGATGCCATTTGGGCTTACAAATGCACCTAGTACCTTTATGAGGGTAATGAATGAAATCCTAAAGGATTACACAGGAATATTTGTGGTAGTCTACTTAGATGATATCATCATCTTTAGTAAAACCAAAGAAGAATGTGTGAAACACCTAGAACTTGTGTTGAGGAAACTCTAAGAGGAAAAACTCATGATAAACCTTGAAAAAAATGAGTTCATGAAACAAGAACTAGTCTACCTATTTTTTTTAGTATCACAAGGAAACTTGAAGATGGACAAGAGAAAGGTTGAAGCCATTTTAAGTTAGCCTACTCCTAGGATAGGGACTAAAATCATAAGCATTCATGGGTTGGCTTAGTTTTATAGGAAGTTGATAAGAAGACTCAAAAAAATTTGTGCACCAGTCCTTGACACCATAAAAAGAGGACTCAAGGAAAATTTTGTGTTGACCAAGGAGAGAAAATGCAAGTTTTGAGAGGTTGAAGAAGGAAGTGGCTACCCAACCTATACTAGTGTTCCTAATTTTTTATAAACCATTCATAGTAAAATGTGATGCAAGTAAGATTGCAGTGGGTGTAGCCCTAAGCCAAGAAGGTAGGCCAGTGGCATTCTTTAGTGAATGGTTAAATGAGGCCAAGTCTAGGTATTCATCCTATGGCTTAGAACTAGCTTCTTTAGTATAAGCCCTAAAAAAGTGGAGGTATTACTTTTTACCTAAGGATTTTGTGGTTTACACTGATAATCAAGCTCTAAATTACATCAAAACTCAAGACAAACTAAGTTTGAGGTAGATCAAGTGGATGGAACTATTGCAGTCCTACACCTTCACCATCAAGAACAAGAAGGGAGTTAATATAAAGGTTGCATATGCACTTAGCAAGAGGTTTTTCACTATTTGGGAGATTCATTTGTAGAAAATTAGAATTGAGGAACTCAAAAAACTTTACAAATGAGATAAAAAATTCTCAGATATCCATAAGGTATGAATCAAGTTTGACAATCATTTTCATAGTGAATACGTTGACTACACATTGTAGAATGGGTTACTATTCAAGGGAAAATAGTTGTATGTCCCAAGAGGCTCTATAAGGGAGAATCTTATTCAAGAGAAACATAATAGGAGTTTGAGTGGAGACTTTGGGTTGAACAAGATCCTAGACTTAGTAGAAAGATTGTACTACTAGCCTAAGATGCAGAAAGATGTAAGGTGATATGTAGAGCACTGTGAAGTGTGTCAGAAGTAAAAGGCGACATCATCAAATGCAAGACTCTATCATCCATTACCCATCCCAAATAGGCCTTGGGAGTGCATCAACATGAAGTTTGTAGTAGTTCTACCTAGAACATCTATTGGTTTCGACAGTGTATGGTGGTGGATAGGTTTAGTAAGACGGGTCATTTTATTCCACACAAAACAACACATGATGCCAGTGACATTGCCCATATTTTCTTCAAGGAGATAGTCAAGATACATGGCTAACCCATGAGCGTAGCGCCAGATAGGGATGTGAAGTTTATAGGTCATTTCTGGAAGACACTTTGGAAGAGGTTAGGAATCAATTTGTCTCATAGCTCTACCTACCATCCCCAAAAAGATGGCTAGACAAAGGTAGTCAATAGAATACTTGATGAAAATGGTGGGGGTATGGATAGTGTAATTTGGGAGAGAACAACCCACAAATAGACCTTGAAAAGGTTTAAGAGCCAAAGGAGACCCTAGAACCCCACACTTGCACCTTTACATGAAATGACTCAACACATGAACATCACTCAAAACATAGAAACATGAAACTAGACTCGAGGGATGTTGTTCTTATATCAACCTAGTCGTGCTGACTAAATTTGAGGACCCCAAAAACAAAGAGAAGGCATAGATACTTCAATACTTCCTTGGAAGGCTAGTAGCCTAAGAAATTAGATTTTGGCCTACAACTTGAAGACTTTGGATTTAAATAGGGAAGCCAACCACCAAAATAGTTATCATTTCAAGTGTACTCAAAGACACCAAAATATTGAGATCATCTAAGCAAAGATGTTGACGTAACCCTTGGGACAACAATTATGCCTAAAGGGCTAATTAGGGAATTTTCACAAAGGAAGCGCTACTTAAACATATGCCAAAAACATCTAACCAATTGGATAGGTTGGAGAATGTTTCAAATAGGCTAAATCAAAATTTTGAGGTTTTAGAATTGAGTTTTAGGGTCCCAAATGTTGGCTATAGTAAAATAGTATGTTGGTGCATATATCGTATATGCACCTAGGGCATCACTTTTCCTCCTTGTCCCTACATGTTAGGAAATGAAACCAAAATAATCTCAAAGAAGAATAAGAGTACAAGGATTCCACCAAAGTCCATTAGTTTCCTATGGTGGAATCTAGAGTTATAAGGCAATTTCTTCCAAAACCCTAGAAACCCTCAAAACTCAATCTATTTGCACAAAAATAGGTATCACTTGAGTTTTTCAGGGATTCAAGACCTCAAAATGGATGCATTTGAAAGAAAACTTTATGTTACATCCAAACGTACCTATATTAGACTTCTATGTATCTGTACATATCCATACAATGCAGAAAACTCACCCATAATGTAGAAAATGGGGTTGTTATTTATTGATTCAATGCAAAAACTTACATTCTACCTTCCACCCACCTAAAAGGGCTATATGGAGGTCTTCCCCAATTGAATCAACCAATTTTCAAACATTGTGACTCTTGGGGGATTGATTACAATCATTTTTGCTTAATTATGCAAAAAGTTGCAAAGTTGCAAATCAACTTTTGCAACATTTATTACATTTTTGCATTTTAAAGCCTTAAGGGAATTTTTTACTACCCAATTGAGTCCTAATTGACTCAATACAACTAATATAACCTATATTACAAGTAAATTCATACCATTACATGAATTGTGCCCTTATGACTTCATTGAGCAATGGGCTTATAAAACACCCAAATTGCTAATGGGCCACACAAAAGGGTTAAAAGTGAACCTAGGAGTCTAGAAACATTGTCTTATTAAAAACATAGGAAACTAAACTAGAACAAGGCCATAAATGACCCAAACAACCTTATCTCATTGTTTCATGAGAAAGTGCTCCTACACCAAGCTGCCTTGGGGAAAAGAAGCTCAACTTCCTACTTAAGGTGAGTTGATCAAGAGTGTATCCATGTTGTTGAATCTCATCTTTAGTCATCTAGGTGGCATCAATGGTAGGTATCCAATTCCATTTGACCAAGTATTGATGGTATGTTTGATTCCTTATCTTCTTGGCAATTTTTGTTTCCAAGATTGCTTCCAACTCTAAAGGTTGTGAAGTTGGTAGATCTTTCAACTAAACCTCATGTGAATCTACTATAGATGTACCTACAACATTAGATGTGTTTGAAATATAAGAGAAGTAAGTGAGAGGAGTGGGGTGAATCAATTACCACTAAAATAATTCCCAGATCCCTTAGATGTCAATACAAAAACAAACTCTGGAAACTGAATACTGTTGATGCTCAACAAACAAAGAAAAAGTTGTAACTCAGTAAACACTATGTTTTCTTGGTAAATATTAACATGAAAATATTTAGATATTATCTATGATTACTATTACTTTAACTTAGTTGAAAACACAAAAAATTAAATAGCATGAACACATTTGACACCAAAATTTAGCATGGAAACCCAATTTGGGAAAACCGCCAATTGCTACTAGTTATTTTTTTCACTCTTCTGAATTGAGCCCTATTAGGAGCTAACCCTATTAAAGGTTAAAAAACACACTATTAGGTGTGACCCTATTAGAGTATTTAATCACCCTGTTAGGAGTGGCCTTGTCAAAGGTCTTGAGACAATTCAATAGAATTGCCACCTTGTTAGAGGATTTACAAATAGTTGTTAAGCTAACTATGTTAAGAGATTTAGATCACTGCTACAATGCTTAGAAGTAATAATGAGATGACCAAAATTGAATGGTACTGAATTTTTTATTACAAATCTCTATTTTAGCTTGTACTTGACCTCTCTGATTGAATATATCTCTTCAGCTCCACAAGGATATTCTATTTATCCTTCACTTCCTCTACTCATCACTAAATCTTCAATTCATTCACACTCTCATCCATCCATCCATTTAGTCATTCATTCATAACTTGACCTTATCCTTATATCATCCATAATGTCAATTCGACTCAAATATAACTTAGAATAAACAATATTCATCAACTCAATCAACTAGAACCAATAGATAAATCAATTAAGCCTAATATGCCAAAACAAGAAAATCCTTTGATTGCTGACCTAGCTCAGTAGACACTAACTTAGAAACAATTTCCTTTGCTAACCAATTGAAGATCAGTTAACACTACAAACTTATGAAAATCGTTTAGCAACCAAGTGAACTCGGTCAACAATGGTTCCATCCAACTTTCCTTAATTAACCAAGTGATCTTAGTTAACAGTCATCTTCAGTGCACTTTCCTTTGTCTCTTGAGTGAACTCAATAAACACTTCCTTCTAAACTTAGCAAACATAGAAACTCTCGATAGACATAGAAAATTGTCTTTACTACCTAAGTGAGCTCAACATATACTAACTAAAACTAATATGACATTTTTGTAACATCAAAGATAACACACAATTAATAAATTTTATCCAATAATCTCCCTCTTTGGCATTGATGGAAACACAACATGTCATAGCAGAATGAAATTTTAGAGCAATAATAAAGTAAGAAACATATCCTTAGTTTTATTTTTATTCTCATCCATAAGAACTCCCTCTATCAATGTGAGCTCTTTTCTATCTTCAGATTTATCCTTCTGTCAAAAAACTTCTAAATACTTCTCCCTCTTACTGCAAACTTCTCCTTCTTAGAGAAATTTCTTATGAGTTATGATAGTATAACTTCTCCCTCTTTGACAACACATACCAAAGACAATAATTATGTTATTATCAATGTACCTCAAGTAGTGATTCATTTTCAATATGCCCTTACCAATTCTGCATCAACTAATTGATCTTCAATATGCTCTAGTTGATGTATCACTAAACCTCATTTAGTGAACTTCAAATAGGGGAATGACACTAAGTTACCTCTTAGATACAGGAATGCATCCTTAGGTAATGGTTTGGTGAATA
Organism: Cupressus sempervirens; assembly: GCA_028749045.1. Lineage (NCBI taxonomy): Eukaryota > Viridiplantae > Streptophyta > Pinopsida > Cupressales > Cupressaceae > Cupressus > Cupressus sempervirens. Next base: position 183,587,537 of record CM053792.1, read on the forward strand.
TGTCTACAATCTATTCCTTTGGATTAACATATTCCAATCTAACTTCTTTATCCTGCACCAATTCTCTTATGAAGTGATATTGTATAGCAACGTGCTTTGTTTTGGAATGCATTACTAGGTTTTTTGATATATTGATTGCACTGTTATTATCACAATATATAACAACTAGATCATTGATTTCTATCTTCATACCTTCCAACAGTTGTTTGAACCACACAATGTTTGAAAAATTAATTGTTGCAGCCACATATTCTACCTCTACTATGGATTGAGATGTACAATTTTGCTTCTTACTTGTCCAACATACTAGTCTTTTACAAAGAAAGAAAGCTCCACCATTAGTGCTCTTTCTATCATCAATACTACCTACCTAATTAGCATTACTAAATACTTTTAAGTCCAAATTGCCTCCAAGTTTGTACCATAAACCATAGTCTTGAGTACCTTTCAGATATCTCATGATTCTCTTGATTTCCATCATGTTATTTTCTCTTGTATTTGATGAGAATCTTGCCACTATACCAACTGTTAATGCAATATCAGGCTTTGTATGAACTACATACTGCAGTTTTCCAATCATTGATCTGTATGTGACCTAATGTACTGCCTTGGAATCATCATTTTTTGAAAGCTTATGTTTAGTAGACATAGGAGTTTCATTAGGTTTTGAATGTTCCATTCCAAAAAAAATAGTATCTCCTTGATATATTTGGATTGAGTGATGTAGATACCATTTTTGTTTTGTTGTATCTGCAACCCAACAAAGAATTTAATCTCTCCAAACATAGACATTTCAAAATCTTTACTCATTTCTTCTGAAAATGCTTTGCATAAGTCATCATTCCCTATGAATAAAGTGTCATCAACAAATATTTCAGCCAATACAATCTTCTTGCCTAGTCCTTCTTTGATATACAGACTGTTGTTATCATTTGTTCTTTGAAAACCAATCTATACCAAATAATTATGTAGTCTTTCATACCAAGCTCTAGGAGCTTGCTTGAGACCATATAGTGCTTTTTGTAATTTTTAGACCATGTATCTTTTGCTAGGATCTACAAAACCTTCTCATTGTTTAATGCAGACTTCCTCATCAAGAATTCCATTCAAGAATTCATATTTAACATCCATTTGATATACTTTAAATCCATTTTGTATTGCATATGCAAGTAAAGTTCTAACACCTACCAATCTTGCAATAGGAGCAAAAGTTTCACCATAATCAATACCTTCTTCTTTGGAATAGCCTTTACATACTAATCTTTCTTTGTTTCTAGAAACTTCTCCATCTTCATTTAGCTTATTTCTAAACACCTATTTTGTGCCAATTACAGTTTTATCCTTGGCTCTAGGAACAACAGTCCAAATTTTGTTCTTCTCAATCTATTCTACTTCTTCATTCACTGCCTCAAACCAACTTTCATTATCCAATGCATCTTTAACATTTCTAGGTTCAAATTTAGCAACTAAACATGTACCTTTCAATTTACTTCTTGTCATTATTCCATTAGATTTGTCTCTAATGATTTGATCAAGTGCATGATGCCTTCTGACATATCTTGCTAACAAAGGCACTTTGGATAACAAATGAATTTCACTAATTTCATCATGAACTTCAATGTCAGGTTTAGGTCCTACTATCTATGTCTCGGGTCCATCAGACTCGGTTTGAACTAGCTTGGTAGCCTTTGACTATGACTCAGATCCTTCAAACTATAACTCAAGTTGTGCAATATGCAACTCGGTAACTATTGGAGATTTTGGGGACTCAGGAGGTGAAGCCTTATTTCCTTCAAATGTGATTTACAAAGTATCAAGTTCATAGTAAATGAATCTTCTGTAATCCACTGGCTCTTTCTAGCTTTCTTCTTAACTCTTTTCTACAAACTCATCAATTTTCACATCTGCACTTTCTATGATTTTATGAGTAGACAGATTCAAACACCTATATACTTTACTTTTGCAAGAATATTCCTTCATCATCTTTACATCATATTTTCCTTTTTAATAATCTTTCAAGATGTAATATTTGTTGCCAAATACATTCAAGTAACTTACATTAGGTTTGTAGCCATACCATAGTTCATAAGGATTTTGATTTGAGTCTTTCTTCAACTGTACTATGTTTAAGGTATGAATTGTAGTGCTGATAGCTTCCTCCCACTATTTGACAACAACATTCTTATCCATCATCAATTTTTTTACACAATCCATGATGGATCTATTCCTTCTTTCAGCTATACCATTCTGCTGAGGTGTACCAAGAGCTGATACCTAGCTTTTGATTCCTCTTTCAATGTAGAAATTATTGAATTTATTGGAGATGAATTTACCACCTTTGCCTAATCTTAAACATTTCAAATTTTTTTTGGTTTTTTCCTACTCTTGCCAGATACCACTTGAACTTTTGAAAAGGTTCAGATTTTTTTTTCAAGTACATTATAATCATCATTCTAGAATAATCACCAACAAAGAAAATGAAAAAATGAAGGTAGAGGGGGCATTGCTTAAACCAAATGGCATTACTAGCCATTCATAGAGACCTTCTATAGTTTTAAAGGAAGTCTTCTATTCATCACCTAGCTTGATTCTTATTTTGTGATAACTAGATTTTAGATCAATTTCTAAGAAGTATGATGCATTGTCCAATTGGTCTAGGAGGTCTTCAATCCTTGGGATAGGAAATCTGTATTTGATAGTGATTTTGTTAATGGCTCTACTATCAGTGCATAGTCTCCATTTACCATCCTTTTTGGGAGCCAAAACTAAAAGGACAACACATGGGCTAAGGCTTTTTTGAAAAAGTACTTTATCCAATAATTCTGCAACTTCTTTGGATATTTTACCAATTTTAGTAGGGGTAAGTTTGTATGGGGCTTTGTTGGGCAAGGATGCTCTAGGGATGAAGTCTATTTGGTGGCTTATGTCTCTAATGGGTGGGAGGGATGAGGGTAGATCTTTTGCAACCACTTCCTTGCATTCTTCAAGAAGCTTTTGAACTTCTTTTGGGACTAATTTATCCTTGCTAGGTAATGGTTCATCCCTTGGTTTCAGAATTAATGCATAAGCCTCTTTTTCTTCTTTTATTGCTATTAGCATTTCTTTTTCTCCCACTATGATAGCCAAAGGTTCTTTTTCCTTTTTAGGTTTAGGTAGAGGCTTGAGATTATAAGTTTTACCATCCCTCACTATGGTGTATGTATTATTTCTACAATTATACATAACATCCATATCATATTTCCATGGCCTTCCTAAAAGAAGGTAGCAAGCATCCATGTCCACAATATCACATAAAACTTTTTCTTTGAAATCACCTAAAGAGAACTCTACCATGGCTTGTTTAGTTACAAGGGTTTGATACCCTCTTCTTAGCCAAGAAACATTATAAGGATATGGATGAGGAATTCTTTTTAGTTCTAATTTTTGAACCATTTCTTTAGGAACTAGATTTTCTATTGATCTTGAATCAATTGATAGATTACATACCCTTTCTTTTCATTTGATCCTTGTCTTGAATAGGTTCTTCCTTTGTGCTAGTTTTGAGTATGAGGTACTTGCAAGAATGCTTGTCTCATCATCAGCACCTTACCTTCTTCAACCTCTAAGTCTTTTTCTTTTTACACCAACTGGGTCCTTCTTTCTCCTTGATTGTTGTTGTTTGGTTTTTTCAGGATAGTGTCCTATTTGATTGAATTTAAAACACTTAGGAGGTCCATTAGATATCCCTCTTCCTCTATAGAAGGATCTTCCTCCTCTAGAGCTTCCTCTCTGACTAGATTCACCATGGTCTTTATTTATTTGCTCCATGGATTTTCCTTCATTAGATGATTGACCCCTTTGCCAGGAATTGTTTGTGCCCCTATCGTTTCTACCTCTTCCTCTATTGGGTTGTTCACTTCTTCTCTTGAACTTCTCTTCTACATTTAGTGCAAGTTGCACACATTGTTGTACAGTGGTTGTTATTGTCAAACTCAATTCATCTTGGATAGATATCTTGAGACCTTGCAAGTATCTTGCCAACTTGATACTTTCAAATTCAACCTCTTGTGTCCTCATCACTAATGTTTGAAACTCATCAATGTAGGTTGAAACTATCATGTCTTTTTGTCTTAGATTCATTCTTCTTCTATGAAGTTGAACTTCATAATCTTCAAGAACATAGGCCTTCCTAAATAACTTCTCCATCTTTGTCCATGTGGTTACTAGACCTTTGCCATTCTTTACTCTATCACCTTGGGTGATATTCCACCATGTAAGAGTAGTGCCTTTCAACTTGGATTTGGCTATCTTTTTCCTTCAATTATTAGGAATCTAGTCACATTCAAAGAAAATATTTAGGGCATCCCCCCAATCAACTACAGCATCAGGGTTCATTTTCCCATCATAAGTTGATAAGTCTCATTTGGCATCCATGGTTCTTCTTTCCATGGACTTAAGAGTTCTTACAAGAAACCTCTAATCTAGAGGTATTTTTTCTTCTTCCTCTAAAGGATTTCTTTATCACTCCCTTCATCAAATTATTTAGAGTTCCTGGCTTTGGTAAGCTCTTCTCTAAGCCTTTTCAACTCATCTCTCATTTGATGCAACTTAATGTTTCTAAGTTCATCTCTGTTCCTTTGTGCATCTTCCTTTATCTTCTACTCCTTCAAGTATTTCACTATGTTTGCATTAGACATCTTTTATTTCACTATATTTGCATTATACATCTTGTATGGATAGTGTAAGTTGAGGGAGAACAACCCACAAATAGACCTTGAAAAGGTTTAAGAGCCAAAGGAGACCCTAGAACCCCGCACTTGCACCTTTACACAAAATGACTCAACACATGAATCTTACTCAAAACATGGAAACTTGAAACCAAACTCAAGGGATGTTGTTCTTATATCAACCTGGTTATGCTGACTTAATTTGAGGACCCCAAAACAAAGAGAAGGCATAGATCCTTCAATACTTCCTTGAAAGGCTAGTAGCCCAAGAAATCAGATTTTGGCATACAACTTGAAGACTTTGGATTGAAATAGGGAAGATAACCACCAAAATAGTTATCATTTCAGATGTACTCCAAGACCTAGAAATGTTGAGATCATATGAGCAAAGATGTTGACGTAACCATTGGGACAACAATTAGGACTAAAGGACTAATTAGGGCATTTTTACAAAGGAATTTCTACTTAAAGACATGCCAAAAACATCTAACCAATTGGATAGGTTGGAGAATGTCTCGAATAGGCTAAATCCAAAGTTTGAGGTTTTAAAATTGAGTCTTGGGGTCTCAAATGTTGGCTATAGCAAAATAGTGTGTTAGTGCATACATGGTATATGCACCTAGGGCATCACTTTTCTTCCTTTTCCTTGCATATTAGAAATTGAAACCAAAAGAATCTCAAAGAAGACTAAGATTAAAAGAATTCCACCAAAGGCCATTAGTTTCCTATGGTGGAATTTGGAGTTATAAGGCAATTTCTTCCTAAACCCTAGGAACCGTCAAAACTCGGGTTGTTTGCACAAAAATATGTATAACTTGAGTTTTACAGGGATTCATGACCTCAAACTAGTTGAATTTGAAAGATAACTCAATGGTGCATCCAATTATACTAGCCTTAGAATTCTATGCATCTGTACAAATCTATACCATGCAGAAAATAGGGTTGTTATATATTGATTCAATGCAAAAACTTACATTCTACCTTCCACCCACCTAAAAGGCTATATAAAGGTCTTCCTCAACTGATCCAACCAATTTTCAAAGGTTGTGACTATTGGGGGATTGATTACAATTATTTTTTCTTAATTATGCAAAAAGTTGCAAAGTTGCAAAGCAACTTTTGCAACATTTATTGTATTTTTGCATTTTAAAGCCTTAAGGGCATTTTTAACTATCCAAATGAGTCCTAATTGACTCAACACAACTAATAGACCCTAGATTACAAGTAAATGTATTGCATTACATTAATAATGTCCTTGTGACCTCATTGAGCAATGGGCTTATAAAACACCCAAATTGCTAATGGACCACACAAGAGGGTTAAAAGTGAATGTAAGAGTCTAGAAACATTGTCTTATTAAAAACATAGAAAAGTAAACTAGAACAAGGCCATAAATGACCAAAAAAGACTTATTTCATTATTTCATGAGAGTGTGCTCCTGCATCAGTACTTGGTAACTCGTTGAGGTGTTTGACTAAGGAGTATGGACAAGGATGAGAGTAAGCCATTCCTCAAGCAAAATTTGCTTACAATGACAGTACAAATAGGACTAGTGGTAGAAGTTCATTTGAAGTGGTCTACAGGTTACATCCAAGAGGTGTACTTGAGCTCAGAGACTTGAAGGGTTATGAAGGAATCAATGGTCATGCTAATAACTTTTCTTAATCAATGAAAGAGATATATGATCAAGTAAAGAAGACCCTAATGGAGGAAAATAAAGAATTGAAAGATAAGAGAGATGAAGGGAGAATAGATCTACAATTTTAGGTAGGTAATTTGGTGATGGTATTCTTGAACAAGGCTAGGTTATAGAAGGGCATACCAAGTATGCTATAGATGAAAAGGATTGGACCATGCAAGGTGTTGGTTAAATATGGGCTAGATGTATACAAGGTGGAATTACCCAAGAAGATGTACATTTCTCCTATATTCAATGTGAAGGACTTGGTAAAATACAAAGGGCCAGAGATGGATGATGAATAGTACAGTACGAAAGTGAATAGGGATGTGGAAGAACTCAAAGTATTTGATCAAATCAAGCCAAAAGCTGAAAGGATTTTGGATTCAAGGGTGAAGAAGAAGACTAGGCATAAAATATATATGGAATAAATGGTGAACTGGAAACACCAACTAGATTGAAAGGCTACTTGGACAGCTAAGAGTGACTTCAAGAAGCATAGAATCAGTGAGGATTTCTTAACACCACAAGTTCACTAACTTGTTTGTTGCATGGGGAGAATGGTGCAAGAGCACCTTAAGGTTTGAGAACATTTTAGCTTGTAGGTTGGCTTAGCCAACTACCATTTAATAAGTACTAAGATATGAAGTCCCAATTTGATTTTTGTGTGTGTGGTTAGTTTAGGGATGAGTGGAAACAAGTGATTTAAGTGATCTTTGAAGATCTAGGTGGTTAACTCCTAGAAATTCAACAATGGGTCAAACATTGAACAAGATCCCAAAGTGGAGTAGTATTTTATGTTTTGATGTTTTTAAGGGGTTTAATTTCTTATGTAATGGTTTGAAGTCAAGTTGATCCATTGAGGACATTGGATTGACAAAATTGCAAAAGATGTAAAAGTTGCTCCTGACAACTTTGCAAAGTTGTCATGACAACACTTCCTAAAAACTTGGAATAAGGCTTAATGGTGTTCCAAGCCTGACCTAAAGGTCCAAAAATGTCAGAAGGGAATATATGAGGTCATCCAAAACCTAACCTGATAGTTAGTGAGTGGATTGTATGGATTGTGGAGTTGGAAGGAGCAAGAAAAGTCTAAAATTGCATCACAAAGCCTTCATCCAGTGATTAATGGATTGACAGAACTAACTTAATGCATTGAGACTTTATTATTTTTTGTGTTATTAATTTTGTAACACTAGTTTGGTTGATTTATTAGGTTAGATATCCTTTTGTTAAATTCTTGTGTCTTGTGGTTTCACTGCCTAGTTCAAAGCCAATTGCGCAAAAATAACTCCTACTTGAGTTCTCATGGTTGAAATTCCATGGCCTCTTGGAATCAAGTAGGAGACTTTGTAAATAGTGTAAATACAAGTTTTAGATTCATAGGTTGTAGAGGAACTATTTTTAACACCAAGCTCTAGGAAAATGCAAAGGCATTTTGGCTAGGTTCTTGTTCAAAAAAGTAGCAAGAGGACTTGCTAAATGGATTAGGTGTGCCAATCTAGGAGTGTGGAAGTGAAGGGGCATGTTCCTTGGACATTTAAAAGCAAGGAGTGCAGGGAAGACCTTTAAAGCACTCATTGAAAGCAAAGAGAGTATAATGGTTTTCATGCCCTAGAAACTCTTGAAAATAGGGGTTTGGTAGAAATGTAGTGTACGGTCAATGTCAGGACCTAAGACCCAAGAAATATGTGAGTCTTAGCCAAGGGTAGTAAGAATACATAGGTGATTCAGAGGGTTTTAAGAGAGTTTGTGATAAAATCAAGAAACCTAGTTGTTGGAAATAGCAAGGGAAAGTAAACTCTAAGAGGGTGGGGGGAGGGGTGGGGGGGTGTGGGAAGGAAATGAAGAGAGTTTTTTGATAACACCGAGCAAAACAGCAAAGTGTTATCAAACAACTACAACTATTTATTTAATACCCAAAAATGGAAAGCTTCCAGGATTTTATTTAAAATTTATAATCATAAAACTCTCTTTATTTCCTAATAGTAAGACCCACATTGAAAAACCATGATCATATGGGATCAACAAATAAATGGTTTGAAGCTTATATAAAAATTGGGTTCTGCACAAAATCATCTCTAACTACAAATCCCTACCCTTTTTCTAAACCTATCAATCTTTTGAAGTCGTTCGTGGATTGTGGAACAACAATGAGCATCCCCTCCCCTTGAGATGGTGGCTGAAAAAAAAATTCAACATTGTGATACCAGATAGAAGGATTACATAATAAATCAGAACAGAGACTTACATAAGATGTTGTAACATAGCTACCAGGCATGCCCTTTTTTTGAGACTCAGTCCTTATATCCATGGAGGCTTACGTCTATCTCATAAATTTAAACTATATCCACCAAAAAATGAATGGAAGGTTCTCCATTAGATGAGTGGCAACGACAATGAGTTTCATCAGAGGAGCAGCCACAGCAATGTGTTTCCTTCAAACGAATGGCAGCGACATTGCTGAGCAACAATGAGTAGCAAGCATAAAATGCTTGCTTAGCATTGGGAAAAAGGATATAGGGTTAGGGTAAAACAAATTTAATGAATTTTTTTTGGTGATTTATTTTAGGGTTTTAATAATTGACCATATAATATTATTTGTGAGATTATTAGTTAGTTGGCAAGTGAATGGAGAACATTGTTATTTGCACATAAATTATATAGTGTGCACCCAAAAATATGATATGTTCCTATACGAGTGGCATATATTAAAATGTAACATGACAAAATGTACAAGTATTGGGTCTTGGTAAATTAACAATGAGGGCTTTTAATTGACTACGATAGGTAGGGTGTTCAAAAAATGAGAATTTTTACACCTTTTACTATGATCTATAAAATTGATATTAATTTTTATGGTGAGAAGTCCAAACCTTAGTTATAAGTACTTAACTAGGTAAAGAAGATGTCATTAAAAATTTAGCCAATTTTATTGTCATTACGATAGATTTTGAGAAGTCCAAAGTTAGGGTGCACGAGTATCGAGTCCTCTCCCCTAAGCCCTTTGATATCTTGAGGTCTCATTGATATTTTATGCTCAAAAAGAAGTCTATGCCCAAATAAAATTTAATTCATTTTGTGCAAAGAGAAATTAAATTGACATGGTATGAGCTTAGAGAGAATGTAAATGCATTAGTAAAATAATTCTTTCATTGAATACCATATTAATAGATAATTTTTCCCTCCATCAATTTGAATTTGAATTTGACAATTTTGTTTCATTTATGGCTTTCCTTTCGATATTTGGGCATTTCTAAAAGATTTTGTAATTTGGTTGATCTTTGGTGATTCGTGGCTATCAAAATTTGTAATTTGATTGGTTGGCAATGCAATTTGGGTGATATGTGGTGATCTGTGGCTATCAAAGTTAGTAATTGAATTGGTTGACAATTGATTGTTGTCTTTCTAAGAGCAGATTTTGAATTGTGTTGGCATTAATTGTTTGATTTTGATGGATTGGGGAGCTCAGATATATCCATGTTTATTATGCAAGTACTCTAAGTTTGCTTGTTAAAGACACAACTTTCCTTGCCAAAGACTCTGATTTTAGCACTTGAGTTGAAAAACTATCAGAGATGGGATGAGTGTCAGAAGAAAGATTAAGATAGTTATATATGTAATGGCATTAAAATTTGAATAGTTGTATAGTATTACTTGCTTATGAAGCAAGTAAAAAGTTGCTCTCTTGTCCATGAGTTTAGACAAGTATTTTGTAAAAGAGTACAGTTTTAAATATAATATGTTATACATGTTTCTTTATATTGTGTAAGGACTAATTTACATTAATAAACTTTGTATTTTATATCAGTTTGTATGAAGCATATAATGATGGTTCCTTGTCTACAACTTGAATTGATTTTAGTAAATCAAAGATATATGTAATATTAAATTTTAATGATTTTCTAGTATGTAATTACTAATAAAAAATACATAAAAACCAATATCTTACTGTTCAATCAATAGGTTGTATTGATTCTACATTTAGCTCAAAAAATCTTAATGATCCTCACAACAATTGATACCTGTTCAAGTTCTGGGTCCTCTCCCCTACCACATATTCTCTGCACTCATTGCGTTGATATGCATGTGAATATCATACATAGCTAAGGCAATGCCCTGGATGGCTCGGATGATGTATGACTTGCAACGTCTTTCACGCAACCCTCGCTAAAAATGTCGTGCAATAGACAAGACAAGACAATAGATGTATGATAGAAAAAGCTTCAACAAGTACCTTTTCTTCAGCTATGTTAACCGTGACACAGGATCTATGTAGATCAAGGTCGCAAGTTTCGCACCTTAACCCCCTACTGTGCCCATCCTCTCTGCAACCATTGCATGTAAAACCATTTTTATATTGAGAACCCTTGAGGAAGTGCCCTAGGTAGCTCGGATGATGTATAAGTTGTTGCATCTTCACTACAGATCACTAAAATGTTGTCTGGATGAAAAAAGAAAAGCACTAGTTGTGTAAGAAAAAGCTTGGAGTGGGCACTATGTATAAGGGGTGAGCATTCACATTATGAGGTGAAGGGTCTCCAAGCTGGCACCAGCTACGGTGCAACTTATTTGCACCGGGTCCCTTTTGCCTCCGTATCATGCCTGACAGTACTCTGAGCTTGCCCCCTTGGTAAAGTACTAAGTGCTTACTCTAATTACTATAAGTAATACTTTTGTACCTTTGGAGAAAAAACATATTCTACTTCACAATTGCAAAATTTAAAGTTAAATGACAACTATATTTCTTCAAACTTTAACAGTTTATTAAGCTAGATTATAGGTTAGTTTCTATGAATAATTTACTTTATAAAATTATTACACTCATGGGAATGGTTGAAAAAAATATTTAAATTAAAAAATAATGAAATACACATCACAAAAATATATATAATTTTAATATAAACTATTTTATGTAAGATTGTTTGTTTATTAGTACTCAAACTTATTATATTTTTAAATAATATTAATATTTATGTTATATATATCTAACTAAAATATATAAAAATAATAGTTTAAAAGTAACATTATTAATATTAAGTTTGATTAATAAATCCATATAAAACTAATCATACACCATAATCAATTAATTGTTTATCTTTTAGCTACTATTTTAGTTAAATTTTCTTATTTACGAAAATTATTAATATATTGATTAAAATTTTGTTAATTAATTTCTTAGTCTTAATTTTAATATCAATACATTACAAGTATTATTTTAAAAAGTATTTTATTTATTTATTTTATAATTATACTTATAATTTGTTAATTATAAATTCTCTATTTTACTTTTCACAATTAAATTATTTATCCTTTTATACTAATATTTGAATTATATTAAATTAAATTTATTTAATAATATATAAAAATAATAATTTATATTTAATAATATTAATACAAATACAGTTTATTATTATGCAAGTACATGCCACTGCAATACTTGTTAATTGTTGATATTGTATTTTAAAGATTGCTATATGTTTATCCTTATTTTACATCATATTTTTCCCATCTCACTTATATTTTGTTAAATTTTATCTTGTTAATGACAAGTTAAAATGTTGCATGTTATTATTGAATTTGTTTTTTTCAACATTTTTTGGATTGGAAGACAAAAATAAATTTTAAAAAAGTTGTCTGTAATTCAATTATAAGAACTTAAAAAATTGAACTAATCAAACAAATTAATTTTAAATATTAAAACTTGAAATTATAATAAAAACAAAAATTAGATTAATATATTTAATGAGTAAAATTTCAAATTCAGACATACATTAAAAAGAAAAATTTTAAAATCTTATAAATGACTATTAAAAATAAAAATAAAAATAAAAAATTACAATATATATTTTAACAAGCTATTATAGAATTTTAATTTCTTATATGAAATCATATTTTTTTTAATAATATAATATTTCTTAATATTATAAGACAATTTTGATTGGAAAATAAAAACTTACTCTATAATCACCTTAGGTGAGTAGTGAAAGCGAAAAATGTTATCTCGGAATGAATTTTGAGATGAGATGCATTTGTTTCTGAAAGTAAGACATTATAGAATTTTAATTTCTTAAATGAAATCATATTCTTTTTAATATTATAATGTTTCTTAATGTTATAAGACAATTTTGATTGAAAAATAAAAACTTAATCACTTTAGATGAATAGTGAAAGTAAAAAATGTAATCTCTTAATTTTTCAACGAATTTTGGGATGCATTTATTTCTAAAAGTGGGAAAGTAAAATTTGGTCAGCAAGCCAAATGTACTATCAGGGCCCAATGTTAAAACTTACAATAAGCACAAAGTACTGTCAGGCCTAATACGGAGGCAGAAACGGCCTAGGTAGTCGATGCCCTCAAAGTCGAGGAATAGTTAGGCAATGGGTGTATTGGGTCTCCATTTAGTTAGGGTTGAAAAGTCTGGTGCCATGGAAGTAAAGAGCAATTCATTTGGAATGGATCTCTATTGCTTACCTAGCTTTGATAGGTCAAGTCAAGAATTCAAGGAGTAGATTCACGGGTCAACAAATGCTCAAAATCTCTGAAACTTATAGTAGGGAGTAGTGCAACAATATCCCACATACTTAGTGGATGCCTTATGTAGGGTACGAAGATTGCTACTCCTTACATACTTTAGACAAGTCAAGTCATTTATCATGAACGTGCGTAGATAAAAAAAAGCATCAGACAAAGATTAGTAGTAACTTCTTTCCCTCACAAGTCTTCTCATATTTCTGCACACAATGAAAGTTGAATGGGTTGTTATGATCTTTTGATCCAATTATTAGTCACTACCATTAAGGCTAGAAAAAATTTAACCTAAGCTTCTTCTCCAAATTTCTATTAAAGTAAATTTAAGATTTTCTGTTTCTTTTCTTTTTTCATTGGCTAATGTTAATTTTGGTGGTAGTCTTCTCTATTTCTATTGAAAAATTAAGAAAAAAATCAAAGAAAGTAACATGTGGTTTGTAAGGTTGGGACACCTAGCAATCACATGCCCATGTGCCTTAACTATTATGCACCATTTTACATTCATTTTGGTTATCTCTATCATAGTTTTGTATCTTATAGTTTTTATTTAATTCAATAGATCGGTAGTAGGAGAAGAGTAGAAATGGTAATGGGAGCTCGCAAAAGAGTTTTGCAAAAGCCATGGACTAATGTAAGTGAAGATTTTTTTCTTCTCTATTGTTTGAGATAATAGATATCTTTTATAAGGCTTTGTGTGTTCTTGTTGTATAAGCTTCATTGTTTATTCATACATTTTATGATCTTTCCATTACCACTATGGTTGATGCCCTCTCATTTGTCTCTTGCAACAATGGCAGAGGTGGCACCATTGAGTACATGATATGTTTGAGGGAACTTTGTGAAGGGGAAGAAGGTAAGGGTTTTAACCAAGTGTTCACATTGCTTCCATGTGGAATGCATAGATAGGTGGTTTTTTTCGCATACTCCATATGCCAGAGAGTCTTGAGAATAAATCAGTGACTTGTAATGGAGGTTAGAATACTAATGGCGGTGAATCTACAACTTGGGTAGGTCCTAATGTTGGGTTATATTTTGCACCATCAGATTCAAAGTCTTGTAGTGGTAATGGTTTGAATGTTGTCGCAGCGGATAGGACTGGATATTAGAAGATTTTTTCTTTGTGCGAATTGATCTATAAATTATTGTGGGTGTAAATATTTTATGTTTGGGTATAGTTTTCATACATAATTTGGATGATATTTCTGGGATCTAGTAAATTGTACTCAATTTGATTACATAGTCTACTAATCCAATATGGATACATAGGATGAATTATCAAAGGTATGTAGGTTTTAGATTGCAAAAATTTTGTTTTTGCTTGAAGATTTCTACAATAAATGAAATTTAATCCAATTTGAATACATATGTTGATAATCCAATATGGAATCACAGGTTTAATTACTAGAGGGGCATAATTTTTAGAGGGGTTGAAATGTAGTTATAGATTTATGTGCAAAATCTATGTCATATCAATATTTGGGTCACACTTTTTTAATTTGGATTATCAAGGACGACTTCTAGTGAGATTTCTCCAACCAAAAACTTGATCAAATATGAATCATCCTTTAAATTTATGTGGAAGCTATGCAGTTCGAATCAAATATTTGAATTCTCTTAATTTTAGATTAGTGAAGTTATGAATGTATTTAATTTTTAGTTTTAACTAATTTAAAAGTTTAAATTATCGAATGATTTTAGGTTTTTTTTATTTTAAAGGTGTAAAATGTATTCTTGTTTAACATTTGGATTCTATATTAAACTATATTGAATCAATATAAGCTAAATTACTATTTCAAATTCTAATTGTATAAATTTTATTTTATATTACTATTTAGTTCTAGATTCAGTGACATCTAGTATCAATTTATAGATGCTTACACATTACAAGATGGAAAAATAGGTAGTAAACAGTGTAAAATATGTTTGGTAACTTGGATGGTAACTTGGATTGTTGTCAATGGGCATGAAACCTTTCGCTGAACATCCTAAGTTAATCTTTTGGCAAAGGCTCACATTACAATCTAGCTTACAAAGTGAACATTCAATAAATCTGAAATTTAAGTTTGTGGTCATTGCTATATCTTACAGTATTGAATTTGATAATTTAAAACTTTGTTTTGAGCTCTATGATTATAAATTAAGATAAAGATTTCACTACCAAACTAATAAAACATATAACATATATAAAAAATAATAATGTTTGTGGTCGTTTCTCTCTTTACAGTATTGCATTTGAAAATTTAAAACTTTTTCTTTAAGCTTTTTGGTTAAAAATTAATATAACAAATTCCCTACCAAACTACTAGACTAAATTAAGGTTAGATATAATATAAAATATGTTAATGATTCCACACTTATACCTCTAATTCAATTTTTTCCAATTTCCTTCATAGTCTTGTGTTTGTTGTCTTACAAATAATATAATTTATTCAAGCTAGGTTTTGGCTCTTCATAATTAGTCTTGTTAATTCCACCCCTTCAAAAGGTAGGGACTCGAGCTTAGCCAGAGCCCTTGTTATAACAATACAACCTATTGATAGAGCAAAAAAAATTGTCTTTTATGCATTTATTTATCAATATTTAAGAAATATTAAATCATTACAAATTTATAAAGCATATACTATTGATTTACTAAATTTGATACAAGTTCTCCACAAGGTACATTCTTTATATACTTCACATCAAACAATATAAAAAGGTAGTTTTTCAAAAATAAAATTACTCTACACAGTATAAAGGGACAAGTTCAAAATATTGTATTTAAATTTGTTCACTTTTACAAAAAAACCTACTCAAACATATGGACAAGACAAAACTCATAAATTGCTTTATAAGTATTAACTTGTAATGCCCCACCAAGGTATCCAAAAGAAATAACCTAAAGTTTTACTTAATTTGCCAAACATTTGTTTTTAAACAAGAAAGAAAAAACACACATATCACACACATATTAGTGGAAGCAATAACATACAATCAACTAAAAGCATACATAATAGGTTACATTGCTTAAGGATCCCATGATGTTGAATCACATTTAAATTTCATTAATACTAAGTCTAACAAATACCACATCCACATGAAAGAATAATTAAAAATTTCAATGTCCATTTAAATAATATACGTTTGTTCTAAATACCTCTTGGCCAATGAAAACTAGAATGCTCAATCATCAACTATACATGTCACAAGGTATGAAAGGCTAAAAGAATATACATATGTAAAAATAGAAATACATCATCCTCTTCAGATCCATGATACAAGTACAATAAAATAAATGAAACCATCCACCATACATGATATGTCCATCCATCATAAAATATAAACATCCATCATAATGATACATAGATAGGATGAAAGGAAATGTAGACAAGGAAACTCCAATCACAATAGCAATAGACGGATCTCAATGGTAAGAGTAAAAAGCACTACCACCCCATCACATGGAACCTAAGTGGCCCACTCCCATCATTCTAAGGAGATAGTCTCAAGTCCCAAACATGATATCAAATCAAATACCAAAAGAAACTCTCTAAGTCCATGAACTCCTAAAAGTATTCTAACTCAAAGGTTCTAATAAAGAATGACATCTAATTACCAAAGGCACACAAAGGCACCTAGGAAACCTACTATGTAAGCAAGCAAGTGTCATCGCACAAATCACGCTAGAGTTACCCTAGGAATCTTTCAGAATCCAACCCCCTAGTGATCCCTATGTGGTCACTAGTATCCTATCGAACTAAGAAGACATACTACAGATGCAAGGTCACAACCAAGCATTCTCTCTATTCCCATCCTAGTCATTACTAGCACTCAAGGCATGGGTGAGAACATACAAAGACTCTTATTAGGTTCATTTTAATCCTCATTTAGTGTAATATTTTCACTTATTAAACAACTTATAATGGGTTACCCTGGGAACCCCTTAGGGCCCTAGTACCCATTGTAAGCCACTTCCGAACATTACAAGTAGATAATCTATTGGCGCTCAAAATTGTAGCCCAAATTTTGAGCACTTTTGAGAAAATTAAGCCCTATAAGCGCTTTTAAATGCCTATGTACCCAGTTGTTCCTTTGAGCCCCGTGAGGTGTTTAATGTTTCTAACACCTTCCATTTAGTGCATCTACATGTTCCATGAAGTTAAAATGACATTTTGCGTCATTCCGTAAAGTCCCATTTTGAGCAAATTTCAAATTTGCATTTTTACCTTACTGTTAGATAGGGACAGGAGGTTGTGTTTGCTATGGAATATATCGCACCTAGAATTGCATCATGACTCGCCACTTTTGGAGTATCTAGTGTCCATATCTGAGAAGCTATTTTTTAGATTTTGAGTCATTTTGAGTATGTTTTGCTAGGTTTTGAATCCCTCAAAGTTGGTCATTTAATGTTTTCATGCTTTTGTAATTAGTTTAGAATTCTAGGAAGCCCTGTTTGACATGCTATAACTTTTGACCAGTTGACTAAAATGTTGAAATTCATTTTGTGTTGCATTTTAAATGTCAAAAACTTGTTATGTTTCAAGTTTCATCTCATGACGAATCCATTTGATCAGTTTTCAAACATGATTCCAAACGCAATTTCTATCCTTTTACTGGTGTCAACATGTGCAGATTTCTCAGTACCCCTGTTCGTGATATCATAACTTTAAATCTGTGATAGGTGAAATCAAATGGATTGTACTACTATGGTGTTCCCTAAAAATACTCCAAGTGTGTCAGTTTGCACATCTCACTAGTACATTTGACCCCAATTTTCGACCAAAAATTTTGACCATTTAATAAATTGGGGTCAATTTGGTCGAAATGTGCAAGGCAACATATACTTTTTGTTAAATGCAAGCCCATGTTGGTCAAAATTTTGACCAACACGGGCTCACACTATGTCAAAATTGAAAAAAGCATTGTTTGTCGCCCTAATTTCATTGTTACGCGATCCGAAAGATAGCTCGTGCACTCAACCATTTTCTACACTACGTTTTGTGGCCAAGAGTATGTGCCAAAAGGGTTTTATAGCTTCAGCACCAATAGGGTTTGACATCTTGGGTTCTTTGGTGCTTGATTATAGCAGAAGAGAGCTTGTGAATGCTTCAGAGTTGATATTGAAAGAGATTTCAAAAAGAAGGTGGCGTGAAAGGATTACATAACACCTCAAAATGTTGAAGAGTCTCCTTCCCAGCATTACAAAGGCTGGTTGAAGTTTTTATAGATTGAAATTTGATTAATCACTCTCTGTTGTTTTGAATCTGTTTGACCTCTCTACTTAAGTGAAAATGTTTGTTGAATTTTTAGCTATCCTAGTTACTGCATAACTTTCTTTTGTCATATAATTGTTGTTTGAAAGCCCCTCATATTGCTTTTAAACTTGTATCTGCACCTTACATTTGTATACCTTTGAGCACATTAAGGCCTACTTTCATGTTAACTAGTTAAATTTTACTTAGTATTCTTATTATTTGTTAAATCCATACCTTGGTTGTAGCATCAAGATGGCGCCACAACTCTTCATCATGTGTCTTCAAAAGTTCTTTCACTCATACCATTGTAGAATGGATGCCTACAGTAGTATTGTCTAGTTTCTAGGGAAAATGGTCCAAAAAATTACTTAGCAACTCTACAAAACAAGAAAAAGCATCTACTTCCTCATGCAATTTATTGACAGCCATAACCTGAACTTTATATGTATTGCAACTTCTAGACCACTTTTCAAACTATCACATTGGATGAGGTAGGGAAGACTACAAGAGTGATGGTATTCATTAGGATTATGTTTTACTTAAATTTTTAAAAAAATTATATGTATTCTACATCTTTCGTCCTTAGTTTTAACCAATGATAGGGAAAAGTCATAAAAATACTGTCAATAAATGATGGGAAAAAATCATCAATAAATGAAAGATTATAGTCATATTAAATACAGTCCAGCCATTGCTTCATTTCTTTATTAAAAGTTGACAAATACAATTGATTATTAACTTTTCACTTAATTCAACAAAGTACATCAACAAGAAGTTTGTTGACTTGTGTGTCTTTAACTGAAATTGTACAAAACAATAACTAGAATAGACTATCTATGTTTACATCACAATGTACATTAGATTTTTTTGTACAAAACTAGATATTGTAAATTCAACTTAACTCATAATACATGCAATATGGCTGAAATCCAAGGTGCAACTCAAATTTGATCCAGTATTTATTCTGCAAGATTAACATCTATTGCTGGAACAATATCGAAACTACTACCATACATCAGCCTACAAGTTAAGGTTGCCCATATCTTAACCTACTACACATGCTTTTAGAGCTACTAAGTTCAATTGTTCGGGTTTGTTACATCAGCAATACTAAAGCAAATCCAACTAATATTGAAATGAGTAAGACTCATATAGTCATCAATCTGTTGTTGTTATGGTTTAAGACCAATTACAAAATTCAAATAGCTACTGCTTAAATGAATTGACTATTTCCAAACTAATTAAGTGCCTTTTGAACAATGACCCTCATGAGTTGGCAAGGTGATTTGGGGGTCTCAGTTGGGGTCTCAAAACTTCTTAATGTCAAACTTCTAAACTTAAAAACAAAATGAAAATGTCATCATTAACTCTAAAATCAAGGAATGAGCATTAAATACTTCTAATCCACAAATAATAGTAATTTGGCAGAGAGAAATTTGGCGGTTCTTACCAATACATCTACAGTGATCATAGTGAGGATGAATCAAATTATGAAATGACTCTTCAATAACAAAAAGCAGAAAAATGACTTAGAATCAATTGAAAAACAACACATGATAATCTGATCAACTACATAAGAACTTCATTCAAATCAGGTCAAGTGACTTACACAGATTTTTCATGATTTTGTTCTACTGTTGAGAATGTTTACAGGAAAAATGACAAGTTGCTAGATGAATATTATGACCCAACTAAAGAAGAAATGTTTTTATAATAAAATGAACCAAGACTATTCTTCTGCAACTACTGATGCAATCCATAAATGTCTATTCATAAACAAGTAGCATTTATAAAATGTATAATCTATTTCTGAAATGGTGATTGATAAGATACAATCCATAAGTAGGAGATATTTTAACACAATAAGTCAAATTGTGATATTGCTATCAGGATTTAACTATGTGATTTTTGAGTCAAACTCATCGATACATATTTAATGAAATAAATGGAACCCATCTCTCATGAGAATGAATGGAACAATTAGCACTCATTGGATCTAGGTGATGCTCATAGAGGTGAAGCACCAAAACTTCTCAGGAGGTCACCCATCCCAGTACTACTCCAGCTCTAGCATGTTTAACTACATAGATTCCTCCATGGCTAAACCCACTCTACTTGAAACTCCATTTGAAAAACCTTCACCAAGTGTTGTGCCTTATGAACCATTCATTAGAAAGCCCCTTAAGCTCATCAATTGATAAGTAGGAGATATTTTTCCACAGCAAGTCACATTGTGATATTGCTATCAGTATTTAATTGTGTGATTTTTGAGTCAAACTCATTGACCCATGTTTCATGGATAGTGGTTCAGTGAACCCATCTCTCATGAGAATTATTGGAACACTTAGCACTCATTGGATCTAGGTGATGCTCATAGAGGTGGAGCACTGGGATTTCACGAGAGGTCACCCATCCTAATACTACAGCTTGAGCACACTTAACTACAAAGTTTCCTAATAGCAATATCATAATTTTTTTTTTAAATTATTAACACTTATATTTTGTCACAATAGCTTGCTAGTTCATCTACACTTGTAAGGAATTGGATCACACACTCTTGGATCTGCTTAGTAAAGTACAATTGGCTACACTAAAAAAAGGAAAAGGACTTGGTTTACGTGCATTCAAATCTACTGCTCCTTAAACAAAGTGGCTAAGAGGGGACACAAGGGACTGAGATAATAATCCCATAACATATTGACTTGGATCTTCCACTTCCCACTATGTTGCACTTGATGTTGATGATGACTATGGGCAAATTTGTGGGCATTGGAGTGCTAGTGCCAATGCCAATGCTAGTGGAGCCTATTTGTGGTTCTTCTAATTTACCACTACCTATATCATCTAATATAGATGGTGATGATATTTTGTAAATCCCATTTTTTTTTTTAAATGATGACTCACTGTTGACAATTGACATTATTATTATTTAATTTTAATATATATTATAACATTTGAGTTTCACTAATATATCATTACTATTTTGAACTGAAATACTGCCACAAATATACATATTTTCTATTTTATATGTTTTTGTATTGACAAACTCAACACCGGATTTTTTTTGATAAACTCCTCAAACCAAACCTATGAACCTGAACCCAAACCACTACAAAGGCCAGTAACTTAGATTTTAAGTAAACAATCTTTGAGAAATCATTTCTTTATGTTATGGCCCCATCTTGAGCATTTTTTTCTCTTGTGGGTTTATGCATACATTGTAGGAGTATCTTGCCTTTGTTTGACTTGTTGTAAAAAATTATCTCCTACTCATCAATTGATGAGCTTAAGCGGCTTTCTAATGAATCGTTCATAAATCGCAATATTTGGTGAAGATTTTGCAAATGGGGTTGCAAGCAAAGTGGGTTTAACTAGAGGAAACTCCATAGTTAAGTGTGCTCAAGCTGCAGTAGTACTAGGATAGGTGACCTCCCGAGAAGTCCCAGTGCTTCACCTCTGTGAGCATCACCTAGATTCAATGAGTGCTAAGTGTTCCATATTCTCATGAGAGATGGGTTTGGTGAACCACTACTCATCAAATATGGGTCAATGAGTTTGACTCAAAACTCACACAATTAAATCCTGATAGTGATATCACAATTTGACTTGTCGTGGAAAAATATCTCCCACTTATCAATTGATGAGCTTAAGGGGCTTTCTAATGAATAGTTCATAAGGCACAACACTTGGTGAAGTTTTTGCAAATGGGGTCACAAGAAGAGTGGGTTTAACCATGGAGGAAACTCCATAGCTAAGTGCACTAGAGCTGGAGTAATACTAGGATGGGTGACCTCCTAGGAAGTCTTGGTGCTTCACCTCTGTGAGCATCACCTAGATCCATTGACTGCTAAGTGTTCCATTCATTCTCATGAGAGATGGGATCAGTGAACCACTACTCATGAAATATGGGTCAATGAGTTTGACTCAAAAACATAGTTAAATCCTGATATCAATATCACAATTTGACTTGTTGTGGAAAAATATCTCCTACTTATCAATTGATGAGCTTAACAGGATTTCTAATGAATGGTTCATAAGTCACAACACTTGGTGAAGGTTTTGCAAATAGGGTTCCAAGCAAAGTGGGTTTAACCATAGAGTAAACTCGGTAGTTTGAATCATTTATTAGGAATTGGAAAAGATATATTCTTAGAGTATATATTGTTGTGTCAACAGTTAGGACATTCAAACAAGCTATTGAGGCGACCCTAGTACTCTTAGAGGGAGCAAAGTTCATCAAAAAGGAGTTCTCTCAATTGGTCATTATTGTGGAAGGGAATAGCGGTAAGGGACCCTTGCTAGTAGATTTTGTGGTATGCCCTAATTCTCATATGTTTGTTTCTATTAAAAATGAGTAAATCAAACTATGTAATTGTGCTCTATTATTTTATGTTGATGATGTCTCCTCCTTTCCATCCCATAATTCTTAACTAATTGGTTGAATAGAATATGAGAAGGAAAATTTGGACTCTTTTTTTCATACACTAGGATGACACAAAATAGTTTATTTATTATCTCTTTTTGTGATGCCAAATCCAAAAAACTGATCACAAAGAGATGCTTCTAGAAAGTGGGCAACTATAATTTTAGGTCAATTCCTTGGTCAAAGGAGGCTACTAGTAAAGAAAATATTTTGATTACTTCCCTAGATGGATTACAATTAATAATCTCCCACCCTTCCTGTGGAACTTTATCCTGCAATCCCTCACACCTCATGGAAAAGTTTTGAAGCTTGATAGATCTAAAATGATGATTCCTAACACTGATGCCTAGGTCTTGATAGCTCTAAATGCTAATTCACCTATGCCACAAAATATCTAGTTTGACCTTGATGAGTTCACAATTTTATGCCCTATCAATTCCCTAGGAGGCCCTCATGCATGTTTTTTGTGCACGAGGGAGGATCACCAATGCTGAAATTGACCTATGATTAAAAATGATTTTGGCCCTTCCCCTTGCATGAATCCTAAAGAGCCAATTATTTGTAACCCTTTTGTTAAGCCTATAATTTTTGTGGACAGGATCAAGAATCATGTTCATATACTCGCACCCCCAAGGACTCATCTAGAATCTAATCAAAACATCAAAAAACCTCTAGACTAGTTCAAAGGTGCTTTTGATAAAATGACACCTCCTCTTAAGATTGGAGACCTCAACCCAAGATATTTGATTCCTTACCTAACATTCAAAGTATTGGTTTTGGTCTCCCTAGAAATAAGGAAAAACCTAGGCATGGAAGGATAAATGCCCAACAAATTGTGATAGAGAAAATAAAAAACAAAGAGGAGGCCATTAGAATAAAACCCTACATGAGGAGAAAGCACTCTATTTTGGACTCTAGGTGAGACACCCCTATTAACTCTAACCTTCATTCTACCTCTCCCTCACCCTCCTTAGTAGAGAAGGTGGAGATGGTGCTACCCTATGATATAGAGAAAGTGGAGGGAGGGAAGAATTTTTAGTCTAGATCAGCCTAATGGGCTCAAAGTTATCTATGATACTTAACAAGATAACAAACGCTCAAGCTTTGAAGTCACTTTTATTCTAGCTCCTCCACCCTTGCCTCTCTACCCAACATTTTAGAATATCTACCTAAGAGGGGCCCCACACTAACTCCCCCTTTTGTAATGAAGATGATTGAGGAAGAGGCAATTATTGTAGTAAATGAGGAGAGAGGTGTCTGTGGATAGAGGGACAATGTCTCTAATATGCAGATGGAAGGATCTGGGGTGAGGTAGAAGGTTTTGTTTTTGCTGCATAGAGTAGTCCTCATAAGAGGAGATCTAGGGGATCTCGCAAGCCTAAAGATTACATTGAAAATGAAGATCCCGTTATTAAAAAAAAGAGGGGCAGTCCCCCTAGTGGGAACCCCCCAAAACAAAGATTGAACCTTGTGAGGTTTACCTACCTAACTTCTTGAAGATTACTCAAGCTTTGTTGGATGTTAGATAAAGGGTCAATCAATGAGCTACATGAAATGTATTTCATGGAATGTAAGTGGTATTGACTCCCATGAAAATAATTATATAGTTAAGAGACTATTGAGATCCACAAAAGAGGTTGATTTTCTTATGATTCAAGAGGTGAAGGTAGTTGGCTTCTATCTAGACCTTGCCCTGAAACAAGTTTAGGTTGCTCAGAATGTTAAAGACAAAAATATCTTTATTTTACACGTAGGCCCCATGTTGGTCAAAATTTTGACCGACCATTAAAAATGAGAAACATTTCTTATAACTTCTATGATTTTGGCACGCGCGGGTTCATTTGAAGATGTGCTGATTGGGAGCATTTGATTGGAATTCTCTTTCCATGTTTTGTTCTTTCTGATTTAGAGTAGTAGATATGAATTGGTAGCTCGTGTTTGATTCTAGGGTTTCTTCTCTTTCAATGAATTAGGGCTAAAATAGTTTTAGCTGGAGGCAGGGATTACTTCTCCTCATAGGACGCAGTTAATGATAGGATCAGCTAGGTCACTGAATAGTGCAAAGAAATTCTAGCATGGTGGGGTGGATAGAGGGGTGAAGAAGTATATGCAACATTCTCTACAACATTCACACATTGGGATGATATCACAGCTTTTAGCAGGAGGGGTGGTTGGTGCTGTGAGCAAAACCTGTACTGCTCCATTGGCTCGGCTCACCATTCTCTTTCAGGTTTGTAAATAAATGTCATTATAATTGTTTAGTTTTATTATTGTAAAATGCAAAGATTAATTGTTTATATGGACCCCAATTTGGAAAATGGAGGTTTCAAGGGGATTTCTTTCTATTTAACTCATATATTATTCACATTTTATTCTTTTTTGTTTTGTGGCATGACCAAACGATTTTTTTTATTAAGGTAAAAATGTAAGATATTACTAATCTGATAGGTAGAAGTCTAAAGGGGAAATGTTTCTATCTTGACTTACAATTTTTTTATACTCCTAGATTTTTTCGTCATGATCATGCTCAAGAATAAATTCTAGCTTGGCAATCCATGTGTACTCTAAATAGCATTTAAAAGGTCCAATGTTTTTGATATGTTCAACAGATTAAGAATTAATATCCTTTTTCTGCCTTGAGGACTCTGCCATCTCTTTTAGTGGTTAACCTTATGATGAATATATTCATTAATAACATTTTTCTTTTGGTTGATAAGTCATATTTATATGCACAACATTATTACTTATTAGATTTCATTCTCACTAATTCTTAATAGTGTAACCCACTAGCTGACGCATTCAAAGTAAGACGTGTGTGAGACATGTGCTAATAACTCACATTGTAGGCCAATGCCTAGCTGAAAACTTTGTTTACTCATTTTTGAAGAATCCATATCCAGCAGGTCCTTGTTATTTCAAATTTATTTCTTGGTCATTGATAGCCACAATGTAAGACTTGTCTATTCATTTATGTTAAACTTTAGCATATGGTATGTAGATTCTACACTCTAGGGTTTGACATCAATTGTCTAACTTAACCTTTGATTAGACATGCAATAAAAAAAAAGTTGAATTACAAGGAAATAGTCGATTGAAAACCAAATCAGAGTAAAGCTTGTTTTTAGAATATTCTAGTTTTTTGAATTTTGGTTCTGCATTTCTGATGCAAATGAGAGATGCATTGGATTATAAGTAGTCTAGAAACATTATAAAGCATCAAAATTTTGATATTTTTATGTGTTTTGTGAAAATTAATTTTAGTAATGTAGTTTTGGTATGTTGGGGCTTGTTTATCTGATTCTTTATAAAAGTATAAATTTATGTACAATTGTATGAATCAAAAGAAATTGCCCATCACTATGGTAATCTAATCTTGAATTTTATATGAGGTTTTAAATAAGATTGATTGATGATGTCAGGGTATTTGCTAAAGAAAAGTGCAAAAACAAATGGTTGGAGTCGGCAATGGTTTGTTTTGAATGAGAAATCTGGAAAGGTTTGTTGCATTTGATGTGTACAATAGAATTGTAATTTGTTCAATTGAAGTTATACATCTTAATGAATTGGGTTTGATGTTCTCGTGGCTTGGTTACACCAGAAAACCAGAAGAAAGGCATTTTAGAGGAGTCATTAATTTGGAGGTATAAGTTGCTAATGAATCTTTTATTGTTACTTTGTTTGATAGTCAAAAATTTTGTTTCAAATTTCTCCATTTTTAAATGTACTACCAATCTAGAGTCCAAAATATCCTATGCATTCAACTATTTTCTATATTGGGAATTAAAAGAGTAGAATAAGTGATATGAAATGTGTCTAAAAAGCTCCCAATCTACTTTTGAAAGTCAAAATATGTTTTAACTACTTTGTGTGTATTATAATTGATGTACTAATTTGCATTATTCTCCATTTACCAAATTAGTTTTGATTTCATTCTAGTGGTGGTTGGTACAACTATACTACACTGTTTCTATATGTAATTGATTTTTACCAAATGTACATTGAAATAGTTCATGACTATTGTTTTGAATGCAAATTTGAGAGTGATATGTAAAAGCTCTATCATAATGTATATATCTAGTTTGGATAAGTAATACATGTGGCTTTCTGATTGAATTTTACTCTCTTCACTTGCAAACAACAAGTGGAGTATCTGTTGAAAGCATTTCAAGTCATCACCAAAGCCTTCATTGATCTTTTGTTCAATGTCTTCCATACATAAATTTTGTCCACCATTATTTCTTAGCTTAATTCTAGCTACAACAACCATTGCCATAAATCTTTAAATACAATATCTCTATCATCTTTTATTAACCAGGAGAAATTTATAATCAATCACCTTAGTCATACTTTATAATGTTGTGTACTCTTTTGGACATGCTTTGCCTTATCCTTTCTACTTGCAAGATTTATGAACTCAAAAATAGATGGTATTTTGTTTTTGTTTTCTTTGGAGAGCCAAGATTCTGGTGTTCAATCCAAACAACATTTAGACTATCTTTACTAATATAAATACCATTCCATTAGAACTATAATGTTCCCAATAGATTAAAGTAGGATCATTTTGTCATTGTTGTAGTTTGTAATAGAACTTTGGATACATCTTTGCTGAAGATTTATGTTTACCATATGTTTCAGATATGATTAAGTTCTTAAACCATAGCTTCCAAACATGAAGATTTGGAACTGAAGATAGGGTTTGGGAGTGGGAGGCCTACTCTAAAAGTGGATCTCTCCTCTTTAAGAGTGGTCTTAGTCAATAATTCCATATGAATATGTTTTATTTGATTGAATTCATTTATCATTAGTATTGACATGATACCTTCACATCATTTTACTTCTTAATATGATTCCTTATCTTCTAATTCCTCATATTGGTGCACCTCAAACTACAATATTCGCCAATATCTTTCAAAAAATAGTAATGGATGACTAAGATCCCAGATAGTAATGGATGACCAAGTTGTTATAGTGAGTATCCACCAATTAGTGCCAAGACTTTTGAGTGCTCTTAAAGGAGTTTGACGTGCCTTGTTCTTGCTAACTTGCTATGCCCAATTCAGGCAATACGATTGACATAAGAAAGTAATACCTAGCTTTAGATGGCTAGAAGTATGAACTACATAGCTATTTATACCATCAACTGAACATGTGGACTATGAATTTATTAGCAGCCCAACTCTTCATGGAAAAGATTCTCACATGAAGATTTATTGTGAACTTTACTAATATATTTCCAACTACTCTAATATGGTTCTGATGAGCATACCTTCTTCCTTCACAACAATATACTTTAATTCACCATAGCCTCTCCAACCAATAGAAATGGTTAATTTTATCGTAGTGCCTATGTGGCAATATCGTGGTGCCTAAGTGGCATAGTAATTGTAATGTGCGCCAGTCACTTCCAAGAAACTTTACAATGTAGATCTTTACTAACATTTAAGTATACTATAAGTTGATCTCTTGTGATTGTAAAGGCTTTTGGTCTTTTTCAAAAGTTCCCTGAAGGATACAAAAATTGTTTTGTAATTGGAACCTTTAAACTTCTAAATCAAGTAACAGAAAATTGAGATTGATTGTTTCTGTCTATTTATCCATTGTGTAATTTTGTATGTAGTATTTGGTTTTCTTGATTATCTAGCATGCACCACAAAACTTTTTAATGAATTAATGTCTTTGCTAAGCTTGCTGATAATTTTTATTGAATGAATGTTTCATGTTACAAGATTGTATTATTGAGGAGGTATCAAATGATGGTACTTCTGATTCTCCAGCTCCAGCTAAATCAAGTTCTAAAAACTCAAAAAAGGCAAATAGTCCTAATGCTGTAGCTATAAGTCTTACTTTCAAAATCAACAACAAGGTTTCATAAAAAATAGTACTAAAAGGAGTGTCTTTTTGGGGTTCAAGTTTCAAACTGCAAGTGCACATATTTGTATATTAAATTGGCACCTTCTATGCTCAAATGGTTGCTAATCTTTGTTTCGTGGATTTTTATTCCAGAACATAGTGCAATTGTGCTGAAAGCAGAAAGTTTAGCAGATAAAATAGAGTGGGTTAGCAAAATCAAGACCTTATTCAACCTTCAAAAGGCATATCAACAAAAGGACCAAAATTATTGTTGTCTTGATCTTATCCATTATTGTATACTAGGTGTGTGTTTTTGGTAGAAGGGTGGTCCTACAACTGTGTTTCTTTTTCTTTGCTTCATTTTACTAAACATTCCCTATCAACAAAACACTGATTGTGTTTCAATAATAAAATGTATGAGGTTATGTGAAGACTTTGCCTGTTATCCACAGAAACTATTTGAGAAACACATGACGTTTTGACAACTCATGCACCCTTGCCTCCTCAACTAATTTTATTTTCAAGTAACAGGTAATAGAATTTCTCTCATTCTCATTGTGCTTTATATCCATGGTAGAGGTGTATTTCAGTAGTCGAGCACAAATTGGATGCAGCATAAATACTTTGTCTTTTATTCTAGACAAAGTGGGCTACATGATGGCAACTCACATTGGTTCCTATAAGGGCACTAACTCTGTCTTCACAAAAAATTACAAGATATCCAAATTTAGGAAAGGATACTAATTTAGAAAGGAAAAATTGTGTTTTCATTAATGAAAGAAAAGCCTGTGATTCAATGTGGTAGTAATTGGTGAACATTATCTTCAGCAATTAGTAGTTGATAGTTGTTATTTAACTCACTTCTATTTTATCTTTTCCTTTAAAAAGTAACCTACTTTTTTTTATGTACAGACCTAATCTATGACCTATTTTTCCTTCAAACTACCATTTTAGACAACCTAAGATCCAGTTTTAAGTGTAGCACTGGAGTATTCCTTATTAAATCTCATATTGTTTTAAAGTGTAGTGGTTCTACCACTATATACGATTGCCTTCCTTTGTTAATCTATCATGACCTTTGTTTTTATAAGACAGGCATTAAACTTCTCTTGACTATCACTACTTTCCAACACAGAAACTTTGTAGCAATCCTTGGATATATTTAAAATCCTATGGATAAAAGATGAATCATTTCTTTAAAAACTTGCTCCTTCCATAGAAGAAGCTACTTTTGAATTGTAGATATCAACCAAGTTATTAACAAGCTCCTACCATTCTTAGCATCATGGAACTCATAAAAAATTGAATCCTTAAAATTAAGCAGCTTACTATGTTTATACCCAAAATATCTTCAAGTTATAACCAACACCTTGGATATGATTATAAACTCTAGCAACACCAAGCAGTACAGTTAAATAAATGTTTGTCATGGGCTATGGCTAATTGGCCACATTCTAGATAACTATAGATTCAATCATAGCGATCTAATAAATGCTAAAATCTATTTTTCATTTTTGAATTGATAGAAGAGCATTTTAAACATAAAATAGTATCAATGTGTTTGGTTCAATAAGATGTTTCTTGGGTCACTTTGAATTAGAAATGATCTAAATTTCAAGATTGAAAATGAAACACTTATTACATTTTAGCTATTTTTCCAATTGATATGTTCATCTGTTGACCAAGGGAAGGCTAAATCAAGCGATCTTTCAGTAGCATACAGAATCACAATTTCATGGCTTAACATGAATATAGTCATAATTATAAGATGTTGAACTCAATTCTATAGATCAAATATATCTTAATACATCTACTGAGCAAGTTCCATTTTTTCTCTTTTATTTGATCCTCATTGCAAGTCTGCAAAGTGATGTTGCACATAGCATATTTGGATTCTAGACAACTGCATAACTTTCAACTACTGAAACATTAGTATTCTCGCTTTACATGAATTGGTATGGTGGAAACAAAGCTACATTTTGTTCTATTGAAGTTTCATGTACCATTTGATTTTGTTCTATTCAAGATTCACAATGTGTTTCATTCCTTAGTTTATGGAATTTTCAAACATGTGAGGTCTCAATCCGAAACAAATTTGTAGAGAGGTCTTGGTAATATTTTGGCATTCTATGTGTAATATATTAATTGTTAAAACAACCCAATAAGGGTCAAAGGAGAACCCAAAATTTGAAGGAAGATACATCTAAGCCTCTTAGATTAGTTAAAAACTAAAAGTATTACTAAAATATCTTACGTAGATTGCCTTCTTTTATGACCTAACTTTTGATAAATTTCATATATAATAATGACTATTGCATGCCTTAAGTATTCAATCAATGTAATTGGACTAGATTTATCTACATAAAATCACATTAGTTTATTTTCTAAGCATCATGCTATATGGAAACTAGATAATTGAACCTTAATGAGTAAAATGCCTGACCTATGATTCTTTTCAGTGAGGAGACTTGAGAAAAGAAATTTCTTTGCCATTTGGTAAAGAAAAAACAAGTTTATTCATTAAACAATCATATGATGTTTCTATTAGATCATATTTTTGTTCTGGATTGGGCTATTCTCTCTATAAAAAGAATCTCATACCTATTTAACAACTTTGATTAATAGAAGATTCTCTCTTTTAGATGGAAGATAGAAACATACCATAGGCCCATAAGGATTGCTTAGAAGTGAGTCCCAAATCCTTAGAACATCAAGGAATCTAAACTCTTGTGTGAAAAGAAAAGTAATCCACCTGAATGCATAAAATTGAGGGTTGACATACACAATACAAGGAAGAAGAAGCACTAATATGTTTTGATCTTTTAGTCATCTTTATTAGTTGATGCATCAATCACATTAATCATTACTATTAAGATTAGTCAAGGCATGTTGCTATTAGCACCTAAGTAACTTTTACCTTGTGACTTCTCTTTGAGCGATTTTGCAAATAATTAACATACATTGTCTATAAATCCACATTTTGCAAACATCTATGCCTTCTAGAAATTATAGGATCATTTTAGTTACATTTGAAAACATTAATCAAGAAAAACCATATGTGCAGATATAAACATTAATCACAACATATCCAATTTATTTGCAAATATATTTTCCTGTAAAGAAAGACCACGCCTGACAATATGAACGCTGAAAAAAATAATGAGACAATGGTTGCATTGTGGGCTCGGTTCCAAAGAAAACCTAATAAATGTTATTGTACTTGCAAAAAGTGTAAAGGCTTAAAGATTCAAACAATTCTAATCACAATAGCCCAAAGTCATTGTAGGCAACATGGTCATGTTGAAGGGGGCCATGATTTTCGTCCATTGCTGAATGTGAATTTCCTACTAGAGGAAGATGGAGGTGTGAATATCCAAGCTGAGAATAACACTCTCATGGAAGAAGATGATAATGTGCCAGAGGACATGAACTTGGACTAGTTTTAGGTTATAGAGTGATGATTTGGAGTTCGTTTTGTAAATATTATGTATTGCCAAAACCATATTTTTTTCCTTTCTTTTGATTTTGTAGATTGGAATGATTTGAAGCCCTCTGGATTGCAACCAACAAGCCTTTAGTCAATAAACATGGTGGATGAGAGGCTTTCAAGAGTAGAGGCTACACAATATGATGCAAAGGCAGTGCTTTGGAAGCACCAAACAAGTCTAAGCACCTTGGAGGTATTAAGAAAAATCAAGTTGCTACTCCAAATTTTCTTAACACCATAGGGTTATTCATTGTTTGGCTCACATCAAAAGGGACTATATTGTTGTTTACCACTATCCAACAGGTTTCACAACCCAATACTCCACATTAGGCTGAACCCCAACTTCTTCTCCCTTGCACCAAGCAAGACTCCCTCCACACTCAACTTAAAACAAAGTGGTTTCAACTCCCTCAAACCTTATAACAATAGCAGGGGCCTATAAAACATCTAACACAAGCAAACTATACCAAATAGCGATCAGATTTATGAGCGGCTTGATTGTTGTCAGCACCCAAATAAGAATGTAGCATTTAGGCTTGTTTCACAAAGTAGCAAAAGTGGGATTTTGAGACTTCACGACTTGCAAACACCAAAGATGGTTTAAGACACATTCATAATTATCCAAACAAGGAATACCACTTATTAGAATCTCTCCAGCCAGCAAATAATGAACACTGATACCACAGACCTAGTAGGCAATTAGGTCTCTCAACATTGTTTTTCACCAACCACTTAATTTTGTTACAAAGGACTTGGCAATCTAAGACCAATTTCAAATACCCTTTTCAAAGTGATAAAAGAGTCCAAAGTTTGGAACCCTAACTCCACTCCAGCATGCATTAACCCAATTGTGAACTCAGGCCTAATTAGCAAGTTTAGGCTTGGTCTACAAGGAAAATGGCCATGATATGGGTTCATGGATCAAACTCCCAACTTTAGAGTGTGCTTCTAGTCCAAATAAAGGTTCTTTGTCTTCACACCAAGTCCCAACTTCCCTCTTTCACACTGATTCATCAAATTGAATCAAATAAGGTCTAATACATGGGCATATTAGACCTAGGGCTTGCTCCCATAAATCCTTGCTGCAACCTCTGACCTCCAAACCTTCAAAATATGGAAGTTCATTGCCCTAGC
Source organism: Cupressus sempervirens (assembly GCA_028749045.1). Classification (NCBI taxonomy): domain Eukaryota; kingdom Viridiplantae; phylum Streptophyta; class Pinopsida; order Cupressales; family Cupressaceae; genus Cupressus; species Cupressus sempervirens. Next base: position 183,620,581 of record CM053792.1, read on the forward strand.
TTGCCCCATACAAATTTGGAAGGATTTCCAACGGTGGGAGTTCAAACTAGGGCCATTTCTTTGGCCAAACCCTTGTTTCGAGTGTTTCACAGGCAGCGAGGAAGAGAAATGTGTAACTTTCAAATGGAGATTGATCTTCCCTCCAAACCAATGCCAAAATTCTCTAAAATACAACCTCCAACTGAACAATGCAAAACAACAACCTTACAACCATTAAAAATCTGTACAGTATGGAAAAATAGAGTGAAAATGTTGTAACATCAGGTTCTCTGTTAGATTTTGGAAGCAAAATACATTTGAAAACTTCTCTTTCCCTCTCATTTGAGTGTACAGGGCATTTTCCAACAGTTTTAACCGACCAATGATAGTTTTATGGTTATTTGCAAAAAGTTGCTAATTTGTTGCAAAAATTGCTAATGCAATTTTGCAATTTTTATGCATTTTTGGAATTCCAACTAACCTCAAACCTAAATGGGTTATAACCATTCCAAGTGATTATTCTAAGACTCAAAACTACTAAACCAACCTAGAAAACAAAATCTAAATCAAATTCCACCTTTGGACCAATCGATGCCCAGGTTCATATTGTCACCTTGGGGTCTTGTGTCCATCACAAATGGTGGATGGCCTTGAGGAAATTTTTGTAAATCCTAAGGCCTTATTACATTGCATAAATTTTTTTGAAAAAATTGATTAGTTTCTCTGCACCACAATATGGCATGTCTCAAAAGAATTCAGGAGGGCATGTGAGCCCTAAACTGGAGGACTTCTTAGGATAGTACTCCACCAACAGGGATTTAGTGTCTCTGAGCATGGATGTCATGTATTATGAGCAACATAATAATAATACCACTCCTATTTTTGATAGGGATTCATGCAACTCGAGGATCAATGTTAACTAGCTTCCACTTTCTAGGCCCATGGAAGTCCCAACTGCTTGGAACAACACCACCACCACCTATGAAACTCAGCCTAATATGTTGTTTCAGGCTGCATTAGAGCATGATGAGGATGACTCATCCAAGGAGATTATGTTTATAGATTGTAATCTTCAGTTCAATCCTGAAATTTGAAAGTAGCAAGTCAAAAGAGCAATGCAAGTGAGCAATCTATAGGATTTTTTATAATCATCATAAAATACCCAAATTGGTGATTAATGGGAAGGATTACTTTCCTTATAATACTTATTATATAGATATGATCTTAGTTACTAGGTGCTTTGCTGGACCTCCCAGATGCAGCTGAATGCAGATGTTGGTGTTCTCTTGGTGTGCACAGGAAGCACATCCCAAAAAAAATGCCCAAAAGAAAAAAAAAATGTCATTTGTCATTTAAAATGTTTATGTAGAGATTTGCCCTTTATAAGCTACTGCCTACTAAACTTCAACATACTTAGACTATCTCTAGATGAGTCATCCACCCTCTGGTGATTAGGTGTTGCTGGAACCACAGGGACGTAGAAATCTGCCACAGAGAGTTCCATTTATGGTGTATTAATATGCATGCCCAGAACTGTAGATGGCATTCATTTGTAGAACCTGAGATGACCTCATGAAAAAAAATTTCAGCTATTTACTTTGTTGGATTTGATTCATCAGGGTTGCAAATGTATGGGGGGGAAGAATGCATTTTGAAAAGCTCCTTGCCAAGGTGATTTGGGTAGTCACTGGCACATACTTAATCATTGATAGCAATTTAGATTTTTGCTGCCAATGTCAGATTTTGAACCATTGACATTAACTATTTGATCACGAGAATCAAGGATTGATAGAGTCTTGTGAAGCTACATGAATTTCTTTAAGTTCCCCGAGCTTGGTCACTCCTATAGTTTAGAAGTACTTGGGCATTTTACTCAGCAAATCCCTTGCACCATTAGCACTTTCTCTACTCTTTACAAATACTTTATTTACTACTAGGAAAATTATTTATTGTTAATTAGTGTTGCCATGCAATGTGTTTACTTAACCCAAATATAAATTGGTATATTTCTTTGCATATGTAAATATATAATAATGAATACAGTTCTATTACTTAGGGAACATACACATAGGTCCTATAGGAAAGATTTATATCCATTGTCCTCTCTACATCACTACTTAGATTACTGTGAGGAAGATTGTCCTACTTGAAGGAGGAAATCAATCATTTTCTCCTATAGTATCTTTAGTAAGCATGAGTAGCTTTTGCATGTCGTAGCTCTCAAAAAAAATTTCAAATCTTCTCAATGTTTGACAACATTCTTAAGTATTGTTGTTTATATATTTACTTTGCAAACCAAAAAATTATATGAACAGCATATAAGGGACAAACTAAGTGATTTATTTATTTAGAACTATTTTTGGTATTTCCTTTTACAAGATAGATTTCTTACATGCAAAATTAGATAAAGGAGAATAAGTATTATTCTGAGCTTTCTAAGGCATCTTGTCAAACAATTCACATGACTTATCTATGCTTCCATTTTGCAATCATGTCTCCCAAGACAAATGCTACTACTTCATCTACACTATCTGACAAAATCCTTTATGCTTTGATGGATGCCTATAGCTTATCCTAAACTTCTCGTTCAACAATTATGAGATGATCAATCAAGAGGAAATAGTTGAGAGTTTAAAGTAACACAATTTTCAAAAGATCATATGAAATAAAATGGGCGTGCGAGTAGAAAGAAACTAGAAAGACATTGTGTACAGATGAAGGCATGAAATGGATGGTTTTTGAGCACTCAACACAAACACTCAACATTCAGTACATATCATTCAAGATCAAATGGATGTATGGGATTATATGCACAGTAAATAATAAAGGAGGGAATTGAACTCTCCCTGAGGCTCGCACTTGTTGAGGTCCACTTCAGTAATGGCCCTTCTTGTGAAATTGTTGTCTAAAACTTTTCTAATGAGATAATGTATTATGAGCTCTTCATCAGTGGGATGGAATGTGAATCTAGGAGGTAGTTGTGCATTACCCATATCATGACTATATATAACTAAAGTTAAAAGCCTCTATTATTGAATTATCTTCCCTATCACCCATATTCATTTCCTTTGCTATTCATGCTTCACATGGGAGTCTTTTTATATGATGATTTATTGTCAATCATGTCCATTCGCTACCAAACAATTCTTATTCTAAAAATTTGAGATGCTGGAACTTTTGTGGATGTGCATGCCATCCGAACATACTATAGGGAGGATGATGAACTTATTCTCAACTATCAGACTCAGGCAAGTGATACAAATTGTAGAATATTAACATATGGTTGTTCAAATTTTGTATCTCCTAAATGATTTCCTTTTAGCATATAATTTTTTGTGCATAGTTGCCAAGTTTTCTTATTGTATTGGGAATATTAATGAAGAAGCATATTAGTTACTGTCAGTGTTTATGACAATTTGTTTAGTTATTGTCGATATTTTTCAGGCATTTTGTAAAACAGTTCACATGCCTTGCATATGATATGAAATTTTGCATGCATCCTGCACTCTCTTATCCGGCTGATGATGGATTACGGAGAGTGATCTGAAATGATGACACTAAAAAAAACACAATCAAATCCAAAATGAACTTGCATCACAAATGGATTGTGGAAATTTGATATTGTTGATTTTGCATGCATGTCTACTAGGACAATCACAACTTAAACATATTAAGTTGTGATTGTCCTGGTAGACATGCATACAAAATCAACAATATCATATTTCCACAATCCATTTGTGATTCAAGTTCATTTTGGATTTGATTGTGTGTTTTTTAGCATCATCATTTCAGATCACTCTCCGTAATCCATCATCAGCCAGATGAGAGAGTGTAGGATGCATGCAAAATGACATATCATATGCAAGGCATGTGAACTATTTTATAGAATGCTTGAAAAAAAAATTACACCAAGGCATTGGTAGAAATTTCCACCTTCATTGGTCAAAATTTCTACCTTCATTGGTCAAAATTTCTACCTTTCTTGGTCAACATTTTCTACCATCATTGATCAAAATTTCTACCTTTCTTGGTCAACATTATCTACCTTCAATGGTCAAAATTTCTACCTTTATTGGTCGAAATTTCCACCTTTCTTGGTCAATTTTTTTACCTATATTGGTCAAAACTTCTACTTTTATTGGTCAAAATTTATATCTTCATTGGTCAAAATTTCAACCAATTCTAGGTAAAACTTGCACTATGGCTATGGGAGTTTTTCGACCAAAGTATTGGTCAAAATTTTGACCAACCAGCAGGTTGGTCAAAATTTTGACCAAAAATTTTTTGACCAATGAGTTAGTCAAAGTTGGTCAAAGTTTGGTCAAAAACTGGGTCAAAATTTTGACCAATAATGGTCAAAAAATGGCCTCAGATGTAGTAGTGTCTTGATGAATCCATTTGCACCCTTTTCTAGGTCAATTCCATTTGCAAAAAATCACTATTCAGACAATGTTTCTAGTCAGTAATTCTGAGAAGCCTACTTTGACTGATCGCCATTTGTGCCCTATTATTCGTCATGAGCCCAAATCATAGATCCATAATGCCCTCATGACAGAGAATCAATGCCCCAAGTTTTTGTCTTCCCAAGTGTCAGTTTACCCAATTTTTGAAGCCAATTCCGAACCTAGTTTAGTGTTTTCTGACATGTTTTCTTGCAGACAGTTATGAGAGGTCAACTTCAACAATGAATATCTTTTAATCTCAAATTCTTCATGAGATAAGATTCGACAAGGGGAAAGTGTGTGGAAAAAAAATCAATGTGCCAATTTTTAGAGTTCGATCAGAGGTTTGGATCAAATTTTTAAGACCAGGAAATAGGCCTACTGACACAAATTTCATAGTGGCACAAAAATGATTAAAATAAGTTTTCAATGGCGTACTTGTAGTCAAAGTTTTATTCCAGTCAGTTTGAGATGTTTAATGGATTAATTTACAGAATTGATTGTTTGAAAACAAAAATGATTTTAGCCAGACCGACTTTGGGGTCCGACAATTTCTGTCTAATTAATAAGACATTTGGATTTTAAAATGTTTAAAAAAAAGAGATGTCATAATGGTTTTTTTAAATCATTGCAAAGATGATTTTAGATTAAGGATGGTGTGAATGATAATTAGTATTGACATCTTTCAAAGACAGGGAATATCACATCACAAAAAAGTCAATGCATTGAAAATGAGAAATCCACAAATTAAAATAAGAGGCCCTCAGCTGATTCAGTGAATGACAAGGGGAAGACATGGAGTGATAGAGTTGAATCCATCAAGACTGTAAGTTTCTCCTTGGATGGGTGCATTGTGGCTGAAAATACTGCAATAGAGAGCAAAATTGTTTCTCAAAATGGTAGTGATTCACATATCTACCATTTTGGGGTGCATAATGTAGTGGAGAGGGATATCTTATAGACAGAAGGTAATCTTGCGAGTGCAGGCTACACAATTAAGGAAGTAGTATCACTTGTCCAAAGCATGGTCCCAAGGCAGAGGGCTATTGCATTGAACTTAATTATTGTTGTGCTTGACAAGGCCCTAGTTTATATACATGGCAAAAGAAAAACCTATAGCACCGAAGACCCACAGTTTCAACAAAGGCCTTGAAGCTCTTAAGCCAAATGGAATTGCAAGGTATGAAGCCAAACATGTTTACACTCACCAGCATTCTCAACACCTGTGCCAGTATGAAAGCTTTGAGATATGATGAGGAAATCCATGCTCGTGTCATTCAAATTGGAGTTGAGTCTAACATATTTTTTGGGAAGCTCCCTGGTTGACATGTATACAAAATGTGGAATCTTAGAAAATGCACGGATAGTGCTTGATGAAATTTTAGATCTAGATGTTATAGCATTGACTGTGATGATTGCAGTATATGCTTAGCATGGCAATGGCAACGAAGCTCTGCAACTAATTCAACAACAATATTAATAGGGCGTGAGGCTCCAATTTGGCATCATTGTTGCAAACACTCCAATCTGTTGAACCAAATAAAAAAAACCATGCATCAAATAAGGGAGCATCTACATATTCAACTCTCCATGCGTTGTTTAAAGGAAATCATGCATTGTTAAAGGAAGGTTCACACCATGCCAAAAAGAGAAGTAAAAATGTAGACATGAAGCAAATCCACAAGCCTGCAAGGAACCCACATAGAAAGAGGAAGGCACATATAATGAAAAAGGGAAGTAGCGCCAATCAATAACAAAAGAGATCATGCCATAGCAATGAGAAGGGGCTGTCCATAGCTCAAATCATGCATGCTACTATAAAAGTCAATTCCAAGCACCAATAGAAAAGAAGTCATGTTGTCTTAAAAGGAGTTCCTATGCTAAAAAGATACTCACGCAGCATTGAAAAGATAAGCCCCCACATTGATAGCAAGGGGAAGCCCCAACAAAGAAGCAGAAGGCGGCATGAGTAGGGGGAAGTATTTTTGAAGCTTCACACAAAAAGGGAATCCCTACAGTCAGAGGAACAACGCCCATAATAGAGGCAGTGGCATGTGAAAGGAGAATCTACCTTGCAAGAATAAGCCTCACACCAAGATGCGCAAGGAGCAACATGAAAAAAGGAAAAGGGCAATGGTCAAAGGTAGAAGGCAGACCAATAAGGTCAACAAAGTGTAGCAATGGAGAAATAGTAAAATAACAATATCCCACATTCTTTCGGGGCTCGCCTTTCCTATTCTTTAAATACCACACATGCTAGGTGTAGTGTCTTTAAGAGACACGACTTTTGAAAAGCCACAGCCTTGTGTGGAGGTGTCGGTAGGGTCAAAACCAATATATTTTGACGCACGATGCATGTGAGAGTAAGACAAGCTCATGTGTATGAGCATAAGATAATTTTGAAGCCATTACGATGTTACGCCCAATGTAAGAGCGAAAGTTGATTTGTTAAGTTCTTCAGTGCTATGCTAAAGCAAGCATAAGCATCTCGTATGGACGTGAATGAAATTTTGAAGCTCTCTGGTGCTACATTCAAGGCTATAAGAACGTAAAGGGTGGTATTCATCAGATGGACACAAATGAAAATTTGAAAGGGCTTGGTCTTACACTGAGGTCATAAAGACGTAAAAGGATGGCCAAGCATGAGAACGTAAAAGAATTTTTTAGAGCTTTTAGTCTAACATTTCAAAGACAACTTGTAGGCCAAAATGGAGATAAGAAAGGGTCTCAGGGCTACGGGATAAGGGAAATTGATTTAAAGGATTAAATTAATTGATTAATATTAAAAATTCAATTAATTAATTTTTCAAATGTCACAACAAATAGGGACCTGCCATGTGGCATTGCAGGACTAGAGGAATAAGGAGAAAATCAAATTCAAAATGAAAATTCAAAAAAATTATTCAAATGCATGATGAAAATTTTGATTTATTTTAAATTTTTATATAGTTCAAACTATGTAAATTTTTAAATTTTTGAATTTTAATGCATGTTCACAACTCAGGACCCTGATTTTCAAATGGCCATAACAGGGGCATTTTTTGTCTAAATTAGACACTTTAATATACCATCGAAACTGGGAGAAGATGAAATTTCTAGTTTTGAGATCAGATTTTGCACAACAATTCACTGGTTTAAGCTATAGGCAGATTTGCAATTTTTGGGGCATTCTCAATAAAAGGTGCAGAATTCATCATGGGATGTCAGAATCAATTGGGGAACATATACTGATGTTTTTTGAAGCTTAAAATGAATTCTAGAAATGTTTTTACCCTTCTTGAGTTCATTTTAAACCAAATTTTGTCTTTCCAAATCAAGCATCAAAATCAGTTATCTTGTTCAATCAAATATTTGAGATATTTTGTGCTTGTAGAGGCATAATGATGAAGATTTGATTCACTAGTTGAGAGGAGATATTAGAGAGTTATTTTAACCTATTGAGAAGGTTTTCCAAGTGGACAGATGTCATGTTTTGATTAGATCTGAGAATTAACTCTTCTCTTATATCTTCTTCTCTTTTCCTTATTGTAGGGGTTCCAGTTTTTGTCACTGAGAAACTAGTTGGGTCCAGTTCTTTGGGGAAAATTTTCTCATTACTGTGATACCAGATTTTGGATCTAGTTCTTGATGCATTTCCAATAATAAGACACCATTTCTTTCAGCATTTTCTCTCTTATGAACAGCATTAAGAAGGTTAATATAGATAGTTCAAATCTATTAGGTTGTTTCATGTTTTTCATTTCATAAATATGACTGTAAAATTTCAAGGAAATAATACAGAGAGCAGAAAATGGTTGAGTTTCAGTTGAATCTTGTCTCCTTTATCAGCTAATTTTCAATGTTTTACTATTTTTGACATAGAGCTTAGGTTTTAGTTGTAGCCCCTTAAGGCTATATGTTATTTCATTATTGCTTATAACCCAAGAGGTTATGTAAATGCTTCAGAGAATCAACAGGGTTGCAAGTTTTCTGATGGGGATATCATGTAAGAATGGGATTTAAATTGAGCATTGATGTCTATTTACAAGTTGAATAGATAGATCAGATATCTAAAGATACACATATGTCTCAGATATCCATATGTATGTTTGTGATTCATGAATTGGCCCAATGGTTAAGGCACTAATTGGTTACAGGATCATTAGGTCTTATTGTTGCATATCTGAGGGTTTGTTGATTTCAACATTATTAATAAAACATTCTTCCCTTTCCTATTGAAGGACCTAAATGTAATGCCCTCACTCAGCTTCTGAGATTCATAGATTTGCATTTAGCTACTGTAGATCTGTGTTGTTTCATGAGTTATTAGGAGATATAAGGGTTTTCATTTGCTTAATAGATTTAGGGATATGTTTTTGCACTGGTACGGTATCAATTGAATCTAAGGTCTACCCACCTAGGTTTAGCAGAGCCTGAAGTAGAAGAAGGGTCAAAGCCTTATAATTAGCCCGGTGTCTGAATTGATATTTTTAAGATGGGAGTTAGCTGCCCCTAGATATGTCATATTCTCATTGGGATAATTGAAAACTCTCTAGTGTTTTCAAACGCCAACAAAATGGTGACTTTGTTGGGGAGTTGTGTTGAGATTCATGATAGACAAACCTTGATAATTTAAAGGAATTCGACACAACAGAATGAACTACATGGAGAAAGTTTTGTATAGTAGTAAGTTGATGTGTTCAGTCCATTTCCTTACTATATTTTCATGTTCGTCAGTAAGCTTTATTCTCTTACAGCAGTAGTGCTTGAGTTGGATGTAAATTGTGCTGAGAAATGAGTGTACCTTCAATCAGTTCAATTTTGTGAATAGTTGTTGTAAAAATCAGAGTCCAAAATCTAAAAATGAAGAGTATCTTGCTCTCTTTTCAAAATGTTTGAGAATCTTCAAGTTTATTTCATGTTGAATGTTTGGTTCAGAATTAGATTAGTAATAATTTGTGTTTCAAAATCTTTTCTCACAATTGTGAGTGGCGACTCTATCTCTGCAACCAGTGGCATTTAATTGTGCATGTATTTTGTTGAGGGCTTTCAGTAGATTGTTGGGCAGATCTGAAGTTGTTGTTAAAATTTTTGTTTGAAAAGAGAAGTGTAGTTTGGATCTAATGGTGTTGAAGAAGTTGTGTTTCAACTTTGTTTGGAAATATCAAGTTCGAGATAAATCTGAAGAGGTTTCTTATATCTTTTGTTGTTTCAAATCAATTTGTAATTTAGTTCAAATCTAATTCAATTCATGTCTCACTTAGTGTGAGTGGCGACTTGAAGTTAATCTCTATACCAGTGCAGTATTATACATGAATTGTGGTTAGTTGTTGTAGGAGAAGAACATATCTAAAAGGTTGAGACATTTAATGGTTGCAAGATTTGTGGTGTGTTGATTCAAAAGGTTCAGTAAGGATTTGATAAGATTTTGGGTCTTCTATTGCAAATGGTAGGTAGGGAACTTTCAACCATCTAGATCTTGAGGTATTCTCATTTTCATCTAATTTCTTTTCATGAAAATTGATTGTGAAAAGTGTATTCTCCATTTGGTGATCAGCACTATACATAGGAGAATTTGTTTTATAACTTTTCATATTCTCAAATTTGGATTTTGAAAAGAATATGGTTGAGTATACAAATTGGTAGAGAGAGTAAATGTTGTTGCAATTTTAATACAGGCTTGTTGAGGTATATGTATAAGTCCTGTGATAAATTTTTTGAGAAATTAGGATTTCAGAATCCTGAAGATTGTAACACTTGTTAGATTATGTTCTTTTTGTCAGATCAAAATCAGGGCCTCTCTTTAGTGATTTCAGCACTAGAAGATAGAGGTAGGAGTTTAAATTCTAAGAGATGGATTCAGAATCTAGGTCTGAAAATAATATACCAACCCTTGAAAGTATTCATGAAGATATTGCTTGGCTAAAAAGAGAAATTCATAATGAGACCATCATTGACATAAGAAATACAATTGGTGATATCACAGGTCTCAATGGATTTCAAACTTACATAAAGTTTAAATCAGTAGTTATGAATCTTGATGAATCCCTTAGACCGGAGAGCTCTTCATAGCCAATGGTGCTCTTAGAAGTTTTTATGCCACATTCAGTTGATTGGTCAGCTAAGTCAAGATTAGAAAAGATTATTGAATTCCAAGATATTATCACAAAAATTGAATGTGATTTAAAGGCTAACGAGTCTAATGTTAGTGAATGTAATGAGTCTGTTGAAAGTGATATGGAAAATGAAGAGTCTTAATTTTATGAATCAGAGAATAGTAATCAGTAGTTTGATAATATGCATAATGTGGATTCATATTTTTATGATGATGATTATCAAGAAGAAGAAATATGTGATAGCAGTAATAGTCCTTCTTCTAGTGATGAATGTGAATGTGTTACAATGCAGGCTATTAAGGTATTGTCTGAAAAGGAAGATGTATGGGATGATCATTATTCTGATTTTTCACGCCCTATTACTAACACATTTGTTGTTACAAATGTGCCAAGCCATCCGGATGATGATCACAGCCAAGGAGAAGAAACTAGGGATGAAATCTTGTTAAGCGTTAATGAGATTTCTGATTTGTTTCCTCACGATTTTGAAAGATATGCTAACCAATCTAAGGATGCTTGTGTTTTGACACATTATGCAATTTCATGTGGTGAAGTCATTTCCCCTAAATTTGATGTTGAAGAAGATACAGTTTCAAAATATGCTTCATCAAATTTTGGAAGTGTTTGTGATGGTAGTTCATACATTAATACACATGATGACTTCTATGTTGAGAAGAGAGATGTAGAGACTAGGTCTATTGCTGGTTCATTGTCTTTTTGTTTTCATGAGGCCGAGATAAATTTAGATAGCTCATTTGTTGAGAAAATTAATACTAATAAAATGGTTTATCCTAGTGAGTTATTTGAGGGAAAATCCAATACAAATCAGCATATGGTGAACATGCAATTTCATGATAATTCTTATGATTTGGGGTCTAATAATTTGTTAGAATGTGAAGAAGATGCAGCCTATGTTCAATCTGATTTATGGAGTACTAATATGGAAAATGAGGAGAAAACAGATTCTACATACTCTTCACACCCAAAGGCACAAGGTGAGTTACAAATTGATTCATGTAACACATTGAATGAAATAGAGTACCAAGATTTTGTGTTTCTAGTTGAAGGAATCCATGATTCAGTTAGCAGTGATCAGTTTCAATTTTTTGTCAGTTGCTATGATCACGCTGATTCATATTTTCATAGTAAGCAAGATGAAGAAAGTATGTCTAATTTTTATGTGCACTATGAAGATGATGATAGTTTTGTTTTGCCTAATGAGTTGATTGCAAATGTTGATGTGTTGGGTAAAACAAATGGAAATGAGAATTTCAGTTTACCTCAGGAGAATGTAAATGAAAATCAAGAGTATGATAGAGGTAAGGAGTTTTGAAACTTTTCAGTGGCTTGGGGCCATCGCTTGTACATAGTAGTGTAGTTGTTTCTTGTTTTTAATAAAGCTGTGCAAGAAAGGTTTTTGCTATTTCAGGAATGGTGCGTAGTCTGCTTCTCCTAGAGATCTGAAATTTTTCCATGCCCACAAGGGCATGCATCCCTAGACAGAGCCACTATAGGTGCTCAAAATTGTAGCCCAAATTTTGAGCACTTTTGAGAAAATTAAGCCCTATGAGCACTTTTAAATTCCTATGTACCGGACTGTGCCTTTGAGCCCCGTCAGGTGTTTAATGTTTATAACACCTACCATTTAGTGTGTCTACATGTTCCATGAAGTTAAACTGACATTCTAAACCATTCTGTGAAGTCCCATTTTGAGCAAATTCCAAATCTGCATTTTCACCTAAGTGTCAAACAACGACAGGAGGTTGTGTTTGCTATGGAATATCTCGCACCCAGAATTGTGTCATGAATCACCACTTTGGGAGTATCTAGTGTCTATATGTAAGAACCTATTTTTTAGATTTTGAGTCATTTCAAGTCCGTTTGACTAGGTTTTGAATCCCTCAAAGTTGGTCATTTACTATTTTCATGCTTTTGCAATTAGTTCAGAATTTTGGGAAGCCTTGTTCGACATGATATAACTTTTGACCAATTGACCAAAATGCTGAAATTCCTTTTGCGTTGCATTTTAAATATCAAAAAATTGTTATGTTTCAAATTTTAGCTCATGATGAATCCGTTTGATCAGTTTTCAAATGTGATTCCAAACACAATTTCTATCCTTTTACTGGTGTCAGCATGTGCAGATTTCTCAGTTCCCCTGTTCATGATATCATAACTTTAAATTTGTGATAGGTGAAATCAAATGGATTGTACTATTGTGTTGTCCCCTGAAAATACTCCAAGTGTGTCAGTTTGCACATCTTGACGAATCCATTTGCACCCTTTTACAGGTCAATTCCATTTGCAAAAAATCACTTTTTACACATTCTTTCCAGTCAGTAATTTTGAGTAGCCTACTTTGACTGATTGCCATTTGCATCATGTTATTCATCATGAGCCCAAATCATAGATCCATAATGTCGTCATGAAAGAGAATCAATGCCCCAAGTTTGTCTTCCCAAGTGTCAGTTTATCCAGTTTTTAAAGCCAATTCCAAACCCAATTTAGTATTTTCTAACATGTTTGCTTGTAGGCAGTTATGAGAAGTCAACTTCGATAGTGAATATCTTTTGATCCCAAATTCATCATGAGATAATATTTGACATGGTGAAAGTGTGTGGAACAAAGAATCAGTGTACTGATTTTCAAAGCTCGGTAAGAGGTTTGGATTAGTTTTTAAGGCTAGGCAATAGGCCTCCTAACACAAATTTCATAGTGGTGCAAAAATGATTAATATAAGTTTTCAATGGCATACTTGTAGTCAAATTTTGATTCTGGTCAGTTTGACATGTTTAATGGATTAGTTTATAGAATCAGTTGTTTGAAAATGAATTTTTTTATAGCTAGACCCACTTTGGGGTCCAACTATTTATGTCTGATTAATTAGACATTTGCATTTATAAATGTTTAAAAAGAAGATATATCATAATGTTTTTGTTTTTTTTTAAATCATTGCAAAGATGATTTTAGATTGAGGATGGTGTGAATGATAATTAGTATTGACATCTTTCAAAGATAGGGAATATCACGTCACAGAAAAGTCAACGCATTGAAAATGAGAAATCTGCAAATTAAAATAAGAGGCCCTCGGCTGATTTAGTGAATGACAAGGGGAAGGCATAGAGTGATAGAGTTGAGTCCATCAGGACTATAAGTTTCTCCTTGGATGGGAGCATTGTGGCAAAAAAGACTGTAATAGAGAGCAAAATTGTTTCTCAAAATGGTAGTGATTCACATATTTGCCATTTTGGGGTGCATAATGTAGTGGAGAGGGATATCTTACAAATAGAAGATAATCTTGCAAGTGTCAGCTACATAATTAAGGAAGTAGTATCACTTGTGCAAAGCATGGTCCCAGGGCAGAGTGCTATTGCATTGAACTTAATTATTGTTGTGCTTGACAAGGCCCTAGTTTATATACATGGAAAAAGAACAAGCTGTAGCAGCGAAGACCCACAGTTTCAACAGAGGCCTTGAAGCTCTTAAGCTAGATGGAATTGCAAGGTATGAAGCCAAACATGTTCACACTTGGTAGCATTCTCAACACCTGTGCCAGTATGAAAGCTTTGAGATATGATGAGGAAATCCATGCTCGTATCATTCAAACTGAAGTTGAGTCTAAAATATTTTTGGGAAGCTCCCTGGTTGATATGTATGCAAAATGTGGAATCTTAGAAAATGCATGGATAATGTTTGATGAAATTGAAGATCCATATGTTATAGCATTGACTATGATGATTGCAGTATATGGTCAACATGGCAATGGCAACGAAGCTCCGCAATTGATTCAACAACAATATTAATAGGGCATGAGGCTCCAATTTGGCGTCATTGTTGCAAACACTCCAAGCTGCTTAACCAAATAAAAAAACCATGCATCAAATAAAGGAGCATCCACATATTCAAATCTCCATACCTTGTTTAAAGGAAATCATGCATTGCTAAAGGAGGGCTCACACCATGCCAAAAAGAGAAGTAAAAACACAAACATGAAGCAAATCCATGAGCCTGGAAGGAACCCACATAGAAAGAGGAAGGTGCAGATAATGAAAAAGGGAAGTAGCACTAGTTAATAACAAAAGAGATCACACCATAGCAATGAGAAGGAGTTATCCACAGCTTAGATCACGCTTGCTACTATAAAATTCAGTTCCAAGTGCCAGTAGAAAAGAAGTCACTCTATCTTAAAAAGGAGGTCCTATGCTAAAAAGATACTCACACAGCATTGAAAAGACAACCCCCCACATTGATAGCAAGGGGAAGCCCCAACAAAGAAGCAGAAGGTGGCATGAGTAGGGGGAGACATTTTTGAAGCCTCACGCAAAAAGGGAATCCCTACAGTCAGAGGAACAATGCTCATAATAGAGGTAGAGGCATGTGAAAGGAGAATTTGCCCTGCAAGAATAAGCCTCACGCCAAGATGCACAAGGAGCAATATGAAAAAAGGAAAAGGCCAGCGGTCAAAGGCAGAAGGCGGACCAATAAGGTCAACAAAGCGTAGCAGTGGAGAAATAGTAAAATAATAATATCCCACATTCTTCTGAGGCTTGCCTTTCCTATTCTTTAAATACAATGACACATGCTAGGTGTAGTGTCTTTAAGAGACACAGCTTTTGAAAAGCCATGGTCTTGTGCGGAGGGGCTAACAGGGTCAAAACCAATATATTTTGACACCTGACATGTGTGACAGTAAGACAAGCTCATGCATATGAGCATAAGATAATTTTGAAGCCATTACGATGTTACACCCAACGTAAGAGCAAAAGTTGATTTGTTAAGTTCTTCGGTGCTACACTAAAGCAAGCATAAGCATCCCATATGGACGTGAATGAAATTTTGAAGCTCTCTGGTGCTACATTCCAGGCTCTAAGAATATAAAGGGTAGTGTTGATTGAATGGCCGCGAATGAAAATTTTAAAGGGCTTGTTCTTACGCTAAGGTCGTAAAGACGTAAAAGGATGGCCAGGTGTGAGAACGTAAAAGAATTTTCTAGAGCTTTTGGTCTAACATTTCAAAGATAGCATGTAGGCAGAAATGGAGATAAGAAAGGGTCCCAGGGTTACGAGATAAGGGAAATTGATGTAAAGGATTAAATTAGTTGATTAATATTAAAAAATTAATTAATTAATTTTTTGAATGTCACAACAAATAGGGACCTGCCACGTGGCATTGCAGGAGTGGAGGAATAAGGAGAAAATCAAATTCAAAATGAAAATTCAAAAAAGTTATTCAAACGCATAATGAAAATTTTGAATTATTTTAACTTTTTATATAGTTAAAACTATGTAAATTTTTAAATTTTTGAATTTTAATGCCTGTTCACAGCTTAGGACCCTGATTTTCAAATGGCTAGAATAGGGGCATTTTTTGTCTGAATTAGGCACTTCAATATATCGTCAGAACTAGGAGAAGATGAACTTTCAAGTTTTGAGATCAGATTTTGCACAATAATTCACTAGTTTAAGCTATAGGCAGATTTGCAATTTTTGGGGCATTCTCAATAAAAGGGGCAGAATTCATCATGGGATGTCAGAATCAGTTGGGGAACATATAGTGATGTTTGTTGAAGCTTAAAATGAATTTTGGAAATGTTTTTACCCTTCTTGAGTTCATTTTTAACCAAATTTTGTTGTTCCAGATCAAGCATCAAAATCAGTTATCTTGTTCAATCAGATATTTGAGATATTTTGTGCTTGTAGAGGCCTAATGATGAAGATTTCATTCACCAGTTGAGAGGAGAGATTAGAGAGTTGTTTTAACCTATTGAGAAGGTTTTCCAAGTGGACAGATGTCATGTTTTAATCAGATTCAAGAATTAACTCTTCTCCTATATCTTCTTTTCTTTTCCTCATTGTAGGGGTTCCAGTTCTTTGGAGAAAATTTTCTCATTATTGTGATACCAAATTTTGGATCCAATTCTAGATGCATTCCCAATACTAAGACACCATTTCTTTCAACATTTTCTCTCTTATGAATAGCATTAAGGAGGTTAATACAGATAGTTCATATCTATTAGGTTGTTTTATGTTTTTCATTTCATGCATATGATTGTATAATTTCAAGGAAATAATACAAAGAGCTACAGATGGTTGAATTTCAGTTGAATCATGTCTCCTTTATCAGCTAATTTTCAATGTTTTACAATCTTTGACATAGAGCTTAGGTTGTAGTTGCAGTCTCTTAAGGTTGTATGTTATTTCATTGTTGCTTATAACCCATGAGGTTATGTAAATGCTTCAGGGAATCAACAGGGTTGCAAGTTTACTAATGGGGATATCATGTAAGAATGGTATTTAAATTGAGCATTGATGTCTATTTACAAGTTGAATAGATAGATTAGATATCTGAAGATACACACATGTCTCAAATATCCATATGTATGTTTGTGATTCATGAATTGGCCCAATGGTTAAGGCATTGATCAGTTACAAGATCATTAGGTCTTATTGTTGCATATCTGAGGGTTTGCTAATTTCAACATTATTAATCAAACATTCTTCCCTTTCCTATTGAAGGACCTAAATGTAATGCCCTCACTCAGCTTCTGAGATTCATAGATTTGCATTTAGCTATTGTAGATCTGTGTCGTTTCATGAGTTATTAGGAAATATAAGGGTTTTCATCTGCTTAATAGATTCAAGGATATGTTTTTTCTTTGGTTCGGTATCAATTGAATCTAAGGTCTACCCGCCTAGGTTTAGTAGAGCCTGAAGTAGAAGAAGGGTCAAAGCCTTATAGTTGGCCCAGTGTCTGAATTGATATGTTTAAGATGGGAGTTAGCTACCCCTAGATATGTCATATTCTCATTGGGATAATTGAAAACCCTCTAACATTTTCAAACACCAACATAATCTACCCTAGGCTCATAAAAGTATAAATCAAAGAGTCATATAAAATCACCTCAGCCATATACAAGAGACTAGAAAGCATCAAAAGATAATCATAATAACACATTAGTTCTCTATGAGAAACTGGAAAGCATCCCAAAAATACTAATCAAAGACTCTAAGATGGTCAAGTCAATTATGTCATAACATGACATCATCAAGAAAAAATCATTCAAAACACTAGTCCTCTAAAAGTGACTAGAAAGCAATTCGAAAATAACTGATCAAGGACTAAAAAATGGTTATGTCAAGTAGGTCATACATACACCTTAGCGTCACACAAGAACACTGGAAAGCAATAACAATCAATAGATCAACACACATCATAGAGCATATCAGACACATTACCATGGTTGGGTTAAAAAGATTGAGATCAAACATCATCATATCATCACAATCACATAACTCCTGAGCCTCTGGTAAATGTCCTAAATTGGTCAACACTCTAGTCAACCCCAAACCTCAAACACAGACAACATACAAATACCAAGTGTAAGTTTCATGTTTTGGTTTATTTTGAAATCTCATGGTTGAATTAAATGTAAGGTTTTCAATTTCATTTTCAAGGTATGTTTCAAGCAAAGGATTTCTAGTTAATCCTACAAGTTGACCCATTCACTTGTTCAAATGAAATTTAGAATTACCCTCCCATTATATTTTAAATCAATTTTCTAAAAATAACTAAAGGATAATTATTTATTTAACTTATTAAAATAATAACTATTGATTTTTTTTAAAAAGAAATTCCAACTTAATTTAAATCAATACTATTAATAATATTATAAATCTACAATTTTATTAAACAATATTCATCATTAATTAAATTTAATTAAACTAATTTTAATTAAATTAATTAATAATTGTTTGACTAAACACTTATATTAATATCTCATTAATTATCAATTTATTAATGTCTAACAAAACTATTAAAAATTTAATTATTAAAAATAGCTATATTTAAATATATTTAATAATTTATTAATAATCAAATTAACAATTAATAATATTAATTAACAAAATGTATTAGGATCACTAGTAAATTTAATCAAGAAGAAAAATTATAAGCTTAAAAATGGTGAATTTCTACAGACTAGCGAATAGAGCAAGGCAGACTCTCCAAAGAAACAAAAGGAAAATCAATAGGCAGAAGCATTCGCATGGCAATTTTCCACTAGTCACTACTAATGATTAGAACAAGAAATGGTTTCAAGCACCCATCCATAATTTGCAGGATTTGAAATTCACCATAAATACTGCAAATAGTTTCTCCATCTTAGAGATTCCTGAGGAAAAGCAACAATGTCGTTGGAGGACTAATGGGCCACAAATTAGTTCAATTTCTAACAGAAATTAGGATATTGAATTGCAATCCAGTCATCTTAAACCTTAATCAATTTTTACCATTGAAAGCTTAGACAACCAATTTAGGGTTTTCAATTTAACAAAATATACCCAACCACATTTTAGTGCTCGGCCTATAAAACTAGTAAGAGGAGAAATATCTTTGCCCCTTGCTTCAACCCACTTAGACAAATCTAAGTTGCTACCTTCAATAGGTAAGAAATCATCACCTTCATATATCCCTTGGCATCGGCGTCTCTTAGCATTCAACTCTCCACCTCCCAATCTTAGGGTTTCCCAAAATTTTCAATCCCATGATACTCCTGAAGATATCCCAATTTTTGTGACTAATAAAGAGGTGGAAAAGACCTAGAATGAATGCCTAAAGGGTGGAATTTTTGCGATATGGAATGGCCCCTTGAGAGAATTCCCTCTTCTCTTTGATTGGCTTGAAGCTATCTATGACAAACAAGTAAGTATTTCTCATTACTCAAATAGGATTCTCTTTTTACAATTTATAGAGGAATCTATAAAGAAAGAATTTATCTCAGTCTCTGAATGTTTCTTTAAGGGTCATGTTGATTTTATAGAATGGTCTCATGATTTTAAGATTGATAAGCTAGATTTCATGATTCCAACCTAGTTCAACATCCCATCTCTACCACCAGAGCTTCTTCAAATAGAAACTCTTAGGTGTATAGGCTCTGCCATGGAGAACTTATGGGTATTGATTCCTCATACTTATGTTGTAACAATGTTAAATTGCTTATCAAAACAAAATTTAAACAAGCTACACAATTACATGGGAGAGTCATAACTAACTAAGCTACTTATGATATAACAATGCATATATATGAAGGTAGAATATCAGAGATCATAAGATTAGATGATAACAAAAGGATCAAATTCAAAACTTTATCTCTCACATCAGATTTTGATAGAAAATTCCCATGGTTAAGAATACTGAAGAAAAGAAGGAATTAGAGATTAATAGAATAGTATGAGAAGGAAGCCTCTCAGAAGGAGTTTGAATTTCAAACAGAGCCTTTCTGTACAAAAAAATAGCAAATAGCTAGGCAGAGGATAGTTTAGCAAACAAAAGGAAGCTAAAATCAGTAATTATAGTTAACCAAAAAGATAACCCAGAATCATCAAAGGATTTATAGTTCAGCAAGAACTGGAAATCTAATGGTAAGAAAAAATCTCTAAAAAATAACAAGGTTTCAAGCAATGATGGTAACAGAGAGGAGCAATGCACAAAGGAACAATAGACACATAAGGAAGAGGAACAAGAAATATCCAGTTGCTCCAAAATCAATCATAATGAAATAGAGATCACTCTCAATGATACAGACACACAGGTTGCTCTAAAGCTCATATGCAAAGAGGACAAATATAAAGGGATTTTAGATATTCAGCAAGCAGGAAATAGAAAGGATGATCAAGAGGGAAAGATAGAGGAAATGGAGAACTTTATGTTATTCAATGATCTTGAGGAAACTACTAAGGCAAATAAAATGCAGGAGGGCATGGATCAGAGAGTACATGACCAGCCTCAAGAGTCAGATTCCATTATAGAATCTTTGGTCACTATAAAAAAATTTTGACAAACCCCAACTGCCATAATTAGCTCACCATTCACACCAATCAGCAAGCAATAGAGCAAGGAAATAAAGAGAGCAGATAAGATGCCAGTTAAAGAGTTTTAGGACTTGTTGAACAAGTATTATATGGGATCCAACATGGGAAGATAGAATAATATCAAAATCAAAAGAAATTAGCTTAAATCATTTAATGGATGATTTAATCCAAGTGTTTTATACTGAAAACATTGATAAGAGCATAGATACACAGAAGGAAGAACTCATTCAGAGAATCCTCAAAATAGGGGGGAACAATTACACTTGTGAAGACCTAAGGAAAGATTTATTAAAGATTGAATATGAGGACAATGATCTAAGACAATCCCAGATGACAGAGCCAGGTTCATGCATGGTGCAAAAAGGAAATGAAATTTGCAATGGCAACAAGATGGAAGTAGAGTTAGATGTAGAAAAGTAGGTTGGTCTTTTGAATTAGTTCCTAAAAGAATTCAAAAATGAAGAAAATGAAAAGAACACAATCGACAAGAACTCCATTGTGTAGAAGGCAGAATCTAATCTAGATCAACTGAGCATTCATATGAATCAAGAAGGTCTCAAATCTCCTATCTGTGGTAAAACAAAGGGTAAGAGAGGAAGAAGATCATTAAAGGAACTCAAGGAAGCAAATAGACATAGCAGAGAGTAGCAAAAGATAGACCAAATTTTTAATAATGGGAAGGGGAAGTGCCTTCCCGAACAGGTATGAAGATAACTACATGGAATGCAAGGAGTCTTAACACCCCTAGCAGAAAGAGGTTATTAAAGCATAACCTCAAAGCCTTTGAGTCTAATATTGTTTTAATTTAGGAATCTAAATTAGATAAATTAGAAATAGGTAAATTAGATAAGATGCTTGGATTGTGGAAGTCTATATTTCAAGAATCAAAAGGGGCTTTAGGGGGCCTATGCATTCTTTGGGATCTTAGAAAGGTCTATATAAACATATTAAATATTAGTAACTATTGGATTAGCAGTAGTGTAAAAAGCTTAAAATCAGATCTTAAATTTATCCTTATTAATGTTTATGGCCCAATAGGTTGTTCTGATAAAAAAATAGTATGGAAAGAAATTAGCCTATTCATGAACAACCTCAAGGGCTATTTGTTTGTATTAGGAGGTGACTTTAACACAATTTTAAATATCAATGAAAAGATAGGTGGTATTCAACAATTATCACAAGCATCTAAAGATTTCCAAGATTGGTGTCTTTGGCATAATCTAATAAATATCCCAACAAGCAATGGGATTTATACATGGAACAATAGGAGAAAAGACTTCGCATATATTGTTGAAAAACTTGATAGGTTCTTGATCAAAGGTGATTTGGATGTGAATAATTTGAATATTTTATCCTCAATTTTACCTATTGCAAGATCTGATCACTTTTCGGTCTGATTTGAATTTATTGAGCCTTACAAGCCTACCAAGAACCCATTTAAATGTGAGAAAATGTGGTTCTTAGACCCAAACTTCATCAATAATATTAGAGAATGGTGGGCTCAGGATAGTTTTGAAGGCTCAAAGATGTTTGTCTTTGTTGCCAAAATGAAAATGCTTAAAGAATGGATACTTAGACGGAACAAGGAACAATTCGATAACATCTTCAAAGTAAAATTAAACATAGAAAAGTAGCTAAAAGACTTAAACTCAGAATTAATCAGGAATGGTATGAACAATGACAACTATCTTTTAGAAAAAGACTTATCAGCAAAGCAAGAAGATCTATTAGCCAAAGAAGAGTTATTTTGGTGATAAAAATCAAGAGAACAATGGCTTCTTGAAGGGGACCAAAACACAAAAAAATTTCACAACTCTACCTTATACAATAGAACAAAGAGCAGAATAAAGTGTGCAAAAAATCACTTGGGTACTCTAACTGACAACCCAAGTTAAATTATAGACACCTTTGTCGAGTACTTTCAGAACATCTTAAACAACTATGAAGGTTCAAATGGAATAGCACAAGAAAATCTTCTCAAAGTATTTCCAAAAACCTATTACCTTGGAAGAAATCAAGAAAGTAGTGTTCTATATGAACCCAAATAAATCCCCTAGTCCTTATGGCTTTTAGGGCTTCTTCTTCCAAAAATGCTAGGATATCATAGGCATAGATCTTTGGAAAGCTATTGAAGCTTCCAGAAATGGGGGTGCTCCGTTATCAAAAATTAATCACTCCTTTCTTACACAAATCCCTAAAAAGGTTGAACCACTAACCCCGGGTGATTTTAGACCAATAGCAATTTATAACACTATTTACAAAGTTTTCTCCAAGGTCCTAGCCAACAGGCTCAAAAGTATCCTTCCCAAAATTGTCTCAGAAGAACAAACTGGCTTTATGCCAAGAAGATCTATTCTTGATGAAATCATTACCATTCAAGAGACAATTCATTTAACCTGTTCAAAAAAACAAGCATGTATGTTTATGAAACTAGACATTCAAAAAGCATACGATATGGTTGATTGGAGATTCTTATGCAAGGTTTTGGAAGCATTTAGCTTTTCCCATAAATGGATTAACCTTATTTTTGAATTTATTTCAACTCCCTAAATCTCCATTCTCATCAACGGTACACTGGAAGGTTTCTTTGACATATCAAGGGGCATTAGACAAGGAGATCCTTTATCCCTTTCTCTATTCATCATCATGGTAGAAGCATTTGCAAGAGTAGTGTCTGACACACACAATAAAAAAAGGATTTTAGGCATAAGGGTAACTAAAAATATGCCCAATATTACTCACCAGCAGTATGCAGATGATACCATATTACCGAGAAAAAGCATTGTCAAAGAGGCTCTTGTTCTTAAAGACATTATTAATACATATATGGAAGCCTTCAGACAGATAGTCAATGAACTCAAATCTGAAATATTTTTTATTAACACCAAACTTGATATAGAACATCAAATTTGCAAGATTATGGGATATAAAAAAGGAGTTTTTCCTTGTAAGTACCTCACCTAAAAGTTATTTCATTTCAATGTAAAATTATTTAAATATTTAATTTGATTGACATAATTCACTTTTATTTTTTAATCTGAAGTTAATATTAATAATTATTTTATACATTTTGAAGTCAAATCCTATTTTTATTTTATTGTTTAAAATTTAATTAGAAACTTTTCTTGATTATTCTCTCATCCAAATTACAAAGTATGATACCAAATATTGATGAAAAGATAACAATTATTTATTAAGTTTTTATTTTATATAATAATGTTATCTACACATTTTTATATTTTATAAATACAATATATATAAATAGAAAATAAATTATACATATTCATAATTTCTATATTACATTAAATTTTTTAAGAAAAATCCCAATAAAAATATATATACAAAAATTATTACAAATAAAAATATTAAAATGTGTAGAACTCCATAAATTGGCTGGCATCAATAAATCAAATTAAGTGGGTCTATTGATATCAATGATATTAAGGTGTTAATGCCTATTTCCACTCCATCTATACGCTACCAGCTATCACGCACCTATTTTGTATGGGGTCATACATACCATCCAATGGTTTTTTGTATGGGCGTGTTATTTTTTTGGGTCATCCTATCATTTTTTGTGTCAAGATAGACGACTCCATTATCTGTTGATAGTTAAGAAGGGGGAAATATATGTGTATAGAGATGGAATACTAAATATAAAGAGAGCACATTGTACTTGTACACTATACAAGGTATTATGCGATTCTACTCTACTTTTATGTTTAACACATTCAACACCATAATAGATATAAACATTTAGCTAATTACTAATCTCTCACACAATTATCTCATAATCATCTCTTATTATGCTATTCTATTTGAGTTTTTCTTTTCCTATCATATTCTTATGTGATCACATCAACCATCAAAATGTTCAAATTTGTGTATTTACTCTTTCATTTTCATTTAAATCATTTGTTTACATTATTCAAATTCTGCGTATATAATATAAATTCTTTAGTTATTTTCTCTAAAAAATTTATATTTTGGGTATTGATGGCACTCTAGATATGTCAAATACATCATCTTTATTATCTCCTCCAAGTTAGGATAGAGCCCATGCCACATTAACACTTCTATTATGGGTTATTAATGGTTACATTCAACATTACTACAATATCGCTAAATAGAATTTTTTTGAATATTAAAATAAAATCATGATAGATTGTCCATCATTATTATTAATATATTTCTCCTTTACAAATGAGAAAATACCAAGATATTGTTGTGACAAAATATCACACTTCCACTATTATGTTCTAATATAACTTTTGTGTTTCTATGTTTTTAAAAAAGAAAGATAAAATGACTAGTTTAATTTTGAAATTATTTAATATTTAGACATCTTGCATAATATCTCAAACGTGTCATGATTATAGTTTGTACTTTAAACTATAGAAATATATTTCATTTTTCATTTATTTTATATCTTTATAAATTTTATATATTGTGATCTCTAAATACCAACCAATTTTAATTAATTTTATACAAATTTTTATAACATATTAATAAATGAGAATATATAACTTAATACTTGAACATGAAAATACTAATTCCATCTAATTCTAAATTTAAATAAATATCTCAATAAATTAATACATTATATATTTATTTAAAAACTATGATGAAAATAAACTAAATCCCCCATTGTAAGCAAAAAGTACCTTCAAAACTATCACAAAATTAATTATTAAATTATAGATGCTAAGAAGAACTATCAAAATAGCACACTGAATTCAAAAAATTTCCTTCACGAGGAGGAATAACAAATGTACAAAGACATGGTAGTTGAGAAAAGCTATTTATCCCATATTCTACTACTACCTACTACAGTTGATGAATGGACACTAATGATATTACTTTTGAGAGGAAAGAGGGAGGGCTCAAATATTGGGCAGTGGCTATGGTGCAACATATTTGCACCGAGCCGCTGCCCGCCTGCCCTATCCATGCCCTGATTGTGACAGGGTAAAAAGACAAAACATTTTCATTCCCCGTGTAGGAAAGTAATTAAATAGGCTTTTTTTTTCTTTGAAAACTACATCTTTTTAATATTTTTTAATACAAAACCATACCATTTTTATATATTTTAAGGTTTATCTTGATTTCATAGATAATATTTTGTATGTGAACATTTAGAATGGTATGTTCAAAACAAAACTGATTGATCTTAACTTATTTTAATATAAAGAGTACTTAAATTATTTTATTTTATTTTAATAACACATTGAATACAATAATTATATTAGAAAAAAATTAATTTAGTTGTAAGATTATCTACAACTAATTTCTAATTATATTTTGACAATTTTTTCTTTATTATTTTGTAATAGTTTAAGTTTTATTCATATTTTTATATATTAAAATAATTATATTATTGATTTAAAAAATCTTTAAATAATTTTAATACTTTTTATTTTGATATGCATAATAATACTCACAATTTAATTTAATAAATATGTAAAGTAAAATTTCTTTTTAAAAAAATAATTTGTTATAATATTATAATTTAATAAATTTAAGTAAGCTAAAAACTTAATATTAAATATTTTTTTAAAAGTAAATCAAATATATTTTTACTTTATAATTTGACTAAGATTTATATACTATTGTTTAATGATTTAAGTCTTATTTATACATCTATAAATGAAAACTTTAAGAAATGACATCTAATTGAGTTATTAAATATGTAAAATTAAATTTCAAATTTTTTTTCATAATTACTTAAATCACGAATTAGAATAATAAGAATTTTTTTAAATCATTTTATTAATAAATTCTTCAATATTATTATTTAACTTTTAATAATATAAATTTAATTATATTAATAAGCTTGATCTTAAATTATTTTAATATAAAGAATACTTAAATTTTTTTTTTAATTATAAAATATTGAAAACAATAATCATATTAGAAAAAAATAACTTAGTTGTAAGATTATCTACAAC
The DNA here is from genome assembly GCA_028749045.1 of Cupressus sempervirens. Classification (NCBI taxonomy): domain Eukaryota; kingdom Viridiplantae; phylum Streptophyta; class Pinopsida; order Cupressales; family Cupressaceae; genus Cupressus; species Cupressus sempervirens. Next base: position 183,646,914 of record CM053792.1, read on the forward strand.
TAATTTCTAAATATTTTTTGACAAATTTTTTATTTATTATTTTGTTATGGTTTAAGTTTTATTCATATTTTTATATATTAAAATAATTATATTATTAATTAAAAAAATCTAAAAATATTTTTAATACTTTTTATTTTGATATGCATAATAATACTCACAATTTAATTTAATAAATATGTAAACTTAAATTTCTTTAAAAAAAATTAATTTGTTATAATATTATAATTTAATAAATTTAAGTAAGCTAAAAACTTAATATTAAATAAATTATTTAAAATTAAATCAAATAAATTTTTACGTTATAATTTGTCTAAGATTTATATACTATTTTTTAATGATTTAAGAAAAGACATACTTATTAAATATGTAAACTTAAATCTCAACTTTTTAAAAAAATTACCTAAATCACAAATTAGAATAATAAGAATTTTTTAAATCATTTTATTATTAAATTCTTCAATATTATCAGTTAACTTTTAATAATATAAATTTGATTATATTAATAAATAATTTATAAAATACAACTTAAAAATAGTTTTTTATCTTAATATAAATAATATAATTATTTTAATATATAAAAACTTGAATAAAACTTAAATCATTAAAAAAAATTTTACAATAAATTTAGATTACATAACTCTAATGAGATCAAATTTTTAAAATATAATAAGAAATCAATATGCAAAATATATTGATTTCTTATTATATTGTAAATAATAAAATAATTTCCTTGTCAATCAAAACTACATAACTTGATACCTCATATATAATTTTTCAATAATTATTATACTTCTCATTAAACTATATATTATAAATCTTTCTAGAAAAATATGTAAAATATTGCTTTTCAATATCTAATTCTTCACTACTTACAAGATTTATATGTAAAAGAATTATGCTAGTAGTCGTTACATTTAATTTTAGAATTTAAGGATATTTTTGTTGTGTATAGATGTGATTTAAATTCTTAAATAATATATTCTAACATATAGATAGTAATGATGCTTTCTGCATAATTCATTTTATCCAACACCCATTTAAAATAGTATAAACTACACGTAATGACTACCTTAAAATTTCTCAATACTTATACACAAATGTCCCAATACTTGTTAAAAAAAATACCAATACTAACATGTCCCACATATGAACACTAGAATTCTTATCTCTCTCTTTCCTGGTAAGGACCTTCCTATCGATATTTCAATTAACATCCTTAATGATGCTTATATCTATCCTATAGAGATTTTGGGGGGATTGAACACATGTTTTCTCTGTCGCAAGGAAGGCCACCTCCGTAAGGATTGTCTAGTCATTAGGAAAAAACCTAATCCCTCCAATGATTCAACTAAAAATATGGTTAATCCTCCCATCACCAGTAATCCTCCCCTTGAGAATGCTCTTTGTCGTACAACCCCTGCTTCTTCTTCATCCCTATCACCTCCCATCGAAACCCCTAACCTCACTAATGTCTCGACTAATGTTGTTCCTAATGCTACTATTGTTTGGTCTGAGAATGTTTCAACTAAAATTGTGCCTAACCCTCTCTCTACTAGTATTGTTTGGCCTGAGAACATTTTGTGTGATGCCACTCCTACATCTGGAGGTCTTCAGATGCTCCCCAATCTTGATTTAGCTATTGATCTCAATACAGATGATGGTTTTACTGTTGTTTAGGATAAGAAAAAAAGAAAAAAGGGAAATATTAACTCCATGCCTAAAACCCTTCACCCTTACACTAGTAATAATCAACATGTTAAATTGTTAACTGGTCTTGCTTTGACTAACATGAATACTATCAATCAGAATATTGATATCAATTGTAAGCCCCAAACCAGTTAGTCCTCCTAAAAATTCCCAGAAAATCTTCCAAGACATCAGGGAGGATTATGAATTTGAAATTATTTTGGCTGCCTCCATTCCCCTGAATTCTAATAATGGGCAGTGCATGGATGTGGATTCTCTAGCAAAAATCGAAGATGATGTTAACACCAACTCTTCTACTACCAGGCGAAGAGGAAGACCACCTAGTTCAAAAAATAAGCCATTTGTGCCTAAACCAAGGGAGTCCTCAAATAATTTTTTGGCCCTAACTGATCAAGAGGGTAATGCATGCTCCACCTCTAACATTTTGTCTTAATGAATTGCCTATCTTGGAATGTGAGGGGTTTAGAGTCCCCTAATAGAAAATTTGTTGTCAAGCAATTGTTAAATTCTCTGCATTTTATAGACTTCTTTATGATGCAAGAAGTTAAGGCTATGGGATTCACTTTGGATTCCAATCTCAATTTTATTTGGAAAGATGCTATTAAGTTTTGCACTAACCATGAGAGAGGTAGAGGAGGAATTTCCCTGCTTATTAGTAATAAATGGGAAAAACATATTACTAATAATGGATGTTCTCCTTGTCAGAGAGCAGTGTGGGTTACTTTGCAGTATGATGACAAGACCTTTGGGGTCTGTGCTATTTATGCTTCAAATGACCCTAAGGAAAGAATTGAGCTCTAGAAATGGCCTATAGACCTCCCAGATATGCCTTGGCTTTTCGGTGGAGATTTCAACATGGTTGAATCTCAGGATGACAAGTCGAGGGGCATTCCCTTTCATTGGAAGGACAATGAAAAATTCTATTGGAATAGATTTTTAAATTCTAACTATCTTTTTTATCCTATTGCTGGTAGCATGAAAACCAACCCTAGATTATGGCACACCTAGTGCAACTTTCAGTAGGGCAATGCTAGGATTTATTCTAGGCTTGACAAATTTTATGCCAATAAGTATTTTTTCTCTTTCCCTCCTAACATCTTTGGAAATATTGTTTGGGTTATTGCCACCACTTTGTCTAATCATCACCCCATTTTGACTAAGGCTAATTTTAATAGTAGTCCCCTTTAGCACAAGTCTAGAAGCAGTAAATTCATCTTAAACACCAGTCTCCTCATAGATGAGGATGTTCTTGCTGCTATGCAAATTATTAGAGCTATCAATAAAATTAACTTTTAGTAGCTATCCCATCTTGATAGATGGAAAACTAACCTTTCTTCATGGAGGATTTTTCTTCAAACCATTGGTCAAAAAAAGGCTAAGGATTATAGGTTTGTTGAAAAAAATTATCTTCTAAATTGCAAATAGTGGAGAATGACATCTAAAGAGATTCCTCCAATATGGATCTTCTCTTCTAGGTTATGGTTTCCAAAGATGCTCTTAGGAAGCATCAACAGGTTAGGATTCATGGAGCCAAGATCAGATCTAGAGCCCACTGGCTCCAACATGGGGACAGGGGGTTGAAATTTTTCTTCAATCTTCTTAAACATAAACATATTAAAGAGTCCATTGATAGACTCTTGATGGATAATCAAGACATTTCAGACACTGAGATTATTATTCAAGCTTTTGTTGACTATTACAAGACTCTTTTTACTTTAGAGGACTCCTCTGAGGCTGAGTCTTTAAGAAATAAATGCAAAATATTTATTCCTAAAAAGTTGGACCCAAATGATATTGATGTGCTTGCTAAAGATATCTCTATTAAGGAGATTGAGGGAGCTATACAAGCTCTCAATAATGATAAAGCCCTAGGCCCTGATGGTTTTCCTGTTGAGTTTTATAAATCCAATATTAGTTGGATATGTAAGGATCTCCATGACTTATACTCCAAAGCTTTGTCTATTGGCTCCTTGGGATAGGATGTTAATAGAGGGATCATTAAGCTCCTCCCCAAGAACAGAGATAAGACCCTCATTAGGAATTGGAGTCTGATTACCCTTCTTAATGTGTCATATCAGATTTTGGCTAAAATTATGGCTCTTAGGTTAGTCAATATTCTTCTTAAATTTTTTAACTCTACCCAAACTAGTTTCATCAAGGGTAGATATATTCTCGAGAATCTCATAACTAGTTGGGAAGCCATGGAGTGGTCTAAATGCTCACACCAAAACTCAGCCATGCTTCTTTTGGATTTTGAGATGGCTTATGATAGAGTTGAATGGAGGTTTATTCTTATGATGTTAGAGGCCTTAAATTTCCCTCCCTCCTTTTGCAATACTATGTAGGTGCTTCTTTGTGATGCTTCTACTTAGGTTAAAGTTAACAGTGTTCTCTCTACTCCTTTTTCTCTAGGCAGATCCATTCTAAGACAAGGGTGCCCTTTGGCACCATCTCTTTTTGTGATTGCTTCAAAGGCTCTTTGCTATATTCTCAAAGATAATTCCTTATCTTTTGATGTCAAAGGTATCTATTTGCCTAATGATGAAGAGCTCATCAATTGCCAGTTTGCAGATGATACTGCGTTGTTCTTTGATCTTTCAGAAAGTAATTTTAAGACTTTTCAATATAAACTCAATTTATTTTTTCTATATCTAGGGATAAAATATCGCAAGCCAAATCTATTTTTTTGGGGTGGGACGTATAGCCCTCGGATTGGTTTGCTCAATACAATTTTCAATGGGGAGGCCCTAATAAGATCACTAGATATCTTGGTATCCCTTTCTCGGTGGAACCTGCCCTCAAAGACATGCGGTCATGGGTTAAAGAGAAAATTGATAAGAAGCTTAACAAATGGCATAATAGGGCTTTATCTCTGGTAGGTAGAATTCAGGTTTGCCAGAAGATGTTGTCCTCTTACATCATTTACTATTCCTCTACCTGGTTTTTTAATAATTATCATATTGCTGAAATTCAAAAGTCCATCAGACAATTTATTTGGTCTAATGGCAAGGGTAATCATAAAATTCATTCTGTTAAATGGGCTTGGTGCCACACTGACAAGGCCCTTGGGGGACTTGGGCTAAAGGATTTAAGAATTCTAGGTATAGCCCTATCTGTAAAATGGATTTTTCAATCCATGGATAGTGACTATCCTTGGAAAGTGTTGGTTAGAAACAAAATTAAGAGGGGTGTGCCTAAGAAAGCCAAATCTTGGACTAATCTCTGCTTTTGCGACCTCTTTATTGGTAATTTTCCTATCATGGTCCAAGGTTCTACGATTTTCATATCTATTTGGAAGGCTTGGGACCATGTTAGGAAATTCATCACTAACAAGGATTTTCATTGTAATAATCAACTCCATGGTGAAAGATCCATTTGGTGGAATCTTCACCTAAATAGTAAAACTTTGGCCCTTACCCAAGGGTGTTCTGCTAGACTATGGGCTAAGAAAGGTATTAAACAGTTCATAGACCTCTTTGAGCATAATCAAATCACTCCTTGGGATGAGCTTAAAAATAAATATGATATCCTTGATTCCCATAAAAGAACTTATAAGATGATTGTGCAAGTTGTTAATGGTCTTCCCACTATTTTCTATGTTGATTCTCATAGGTACCTAAAATGTAACTAGCCTGTTCGAGTTGTCACAAATCTGCTTAAGGCCAAGAATATATATAGAATCCTTGATTGTAATATGGATATTATTGATCATGTCAATGTTGTTTGGTACTCTTCTTATGATGCTAATGTTTGGAAAAAATACTTTGATATCTTGTGGAAGAATTCCGTTGAGCCTAAAATTAGATGCTTCAGATGGTGAACTTTATCTAATTCTGATATTTGTAATTTATGTAGAGTTCCTGAAACTGGTAGACATATTCTTTTAGATTATACTTTTGCTAAAGAAATATGGAGAATGTTTGGCATTGTTTATCCTATTGAAGTTAATATTCTTGATATTATCACTAGTCATATTAATGGTCTTCCTAAAGATACCAATTTATTTTGGAATATATTTTCGTCTAACATTCGCTAGCAGATCTAGAAGTGCATGAACGAGGAAAGGTACCAAGGTAAGCCAAGGGATCTTACTGAGTTTTTTTGAAAACTCACTTATATAAAAAAGTTTTTTGTAGCTGCAGGCTACTATGTTGATCGAGTTGGACAAGATGAGAAGGTTCCTTCATGATGGGCATGCTACTTTTTTCTACTATGAGTTGAAGCATGGATACCAATGGCATAGATACTTGGATGATCTGCAAGCTTTTGAGAAAGCTTGCAATAGGCTGAACAGAGAAATTAGTAAGAAAGTGAATGCTAGAAAAGAAGATTTATTTAGGCTGATGTAGAATCAAGGACATAAAAGTATCATTTGGATGTAAGGTCCCTTAGGTTGGACAACTTGGGTGGTCAATTACTATGATGTTCTTAGTTAGTTAGTCCTTCTTCTCCTCTTTTTGTTATGTTGTACAACTGATACTATTCTTCCTTAGTGAGGCTTGGCCTCCTTGTTAATTTTCATGGTGGTACTTTAGTTTCTTTGTATTTTCTGAAACTCTTATATTTAATAGAAACAAAAAAATAGGAAAATATCAACATTAGAATTGAACTACTACTGATATATTATTTATTTTTAATAATAAACTTAAAGTTTATTAATTCCTTTAAAATGAATAAGTCATATTCCACTAAGATCTGCAAATATTTCATGAGGCGATTAATTAAAATGTTTGGAAGGATGAGCTGGCCTTTCCAAAAGACCAAGTACCTACTCGCCTTTTCAACACATAATTACAAACTTAAATCATACAAAAAAAATGTGAATAAGCTATATAAAATGGTGGGGTCAAAGGATTACTTTTTTCAATGCAATTGAAGGATAGTGGGGTCAAGGCATGGGCAAGGCAAATGGACAGTAGTTGGGTGCAAATATGTTGCACCGTAGCCGCTACTGTTGTTGTTGTATGATGGTCTGAAAATGGAAATTGGAGTCACAAATTGGAAGTCTTATCAAATTGTCAATTGAGTTGTGGACTGACTCAATAATCAATACGTCAACTTACTTTTACAATCTATGCAGAGCAAAAGGAAAATTGGGTGGGGTAGATTCTCAATCAATCAATACATTAGTTCCTTTGTATTGTTTTAACGTGCACTCATTAATTTTCAATTACGAACTTTCCCCTAATTTTTTGCTATTTGCTTAAGCACACTTATAATGTTGTTGATTAAACTTTATTTATTGACATTTTGTTTATAAAAGCCTAGTTTTTCTTTTAGAATTTATTTATGAAAAGTATTATATTTAAAATTTATTATAATATATGTATTTTATTGTAGCGATTTTTTTTATAGTTAATAATTTTATCATGTTTGAAATGGTTAAGATATTTTTCTAACCATTATATAAATTTAATTTAATCAATTTATACTGAAGCTTATGAAATAATTTGTTTGATTAATTTTATTAATTGATTTAAGTGAGTGTAAGTGAGGGAACAAATTCCAACTTACCTGAAATAAAAATGATCATTAGATTACTTTGTTGCAAAGTATCTTTATTTTATATATATATATATATATTTTAAAGTTTGTAGCCCTTGTATTTTTAATAATATAATATCCTATTGAAGTAAGATTGATAGACATAACATCAAATTAATTTTTTAACTAACTATATAATATTTTATGAAACAAAAGAATTTGTAAACATGCCATATTAATTGCAATTTCTATCTATACCAGTCAAGGTTTCCCAACATAAAGTTTCATTACAAAGATACCCCATCCCTTCTTTCCATGCTCACATACAAGCATTGATGATGCATGTTCCAAGTGAGGTTTGAAAAAACTTAGAGCTCAACAGTCAATTCTTGGGGGTTTCCCTATTGTGGGCCTTGGAGTGAAAAAAAAGACTCTCATGGAGGTTGAATTAAACATAGTGGAAGGAAAACGATGAAAAAATAAATTGGATGATGACACTAGCAACAAACAAGGAAGGCCTTTGTTTAAACATAATAGATAGAAATAAATAGACAAAGGGGTTGCTACCAAAAACCAAAGTAGTCTAGATGGTTTCACTATGAAAGAAAAAATAAAAAGTAAGGGCCCCATTCTGGGATTCCCCTACAGATACAAAGATGGAGTCAAGATCTTTCAATTTCCTCCCTATTATTATTTATAAATAAATATAATGTCTTGGAATATGAGTGGCTTGAATAACTTAGTTGGGGGGGGGGGGGGGGGGGGGTTTGAATTAGTTATCCTTAGGTCTAGAAGTACCAATACATCTTTTAACTACTTCAAAAAATTTAATAAAACTCATAGATCCACTTGATCAATATAGAAAATCATCACTAATTCAACTTATTCATATCAACACTTAGCTCTCTATTTTAGTGTTAGTCGAAGTACAGAAACATATAATAGTAAATAGCATAACACATGAAAAAAACATTGACATAGTTATGACACCAGGATTTAACATGGAAACTTAATTTGGAAAATACCACCAAGTAACATGCTACCACTTTTTCACTCTCCTGAAGTGAGCTTAGTTAAGACCCAATCCTATTAAAGTTTACAATACACACTATTAGGTGTGACCTTGTTAAATGATACAATCACCCTATTAGGAGTGGCCTTATTAAACGTTTTCAAAAATATCACATCAGAATGTCACCTTGATTAAAGGGTTTACAACATGATTATGAACCTTTGTCAAAGGATTTTACCACCATAATGGTTAGAACGTAACAATTAGGCTGATTTGATAAATTACAAATCACTTTGCATGTTCATATCTCCATTCCACTCATTTCTAGTTCATTGACTAGTCTTCATCACATTCTCCATCTCTGATCTTCTTGGTAGCACCTCCAGTAATCTCACTTTCACCAACTTCTCTTGTTTCCTTTGCAACTCTTCTTCTTCCACTTATTCTTCACAAATTTTCCATCCAACTTGTAAACATCTCATATGTCTCCTTAAATAAATAGGTTAATCTTTTTTCGGCTAAACATAATCATAGATCTAAGGGTTGAATCTTTACCTTAGATCACTTTAAAAAATTAATCCATACATTAAATGTGCTAGCTCATTAATTCTCATCTTTAATATGCTTTGACTATTCTATATATTCATCTATGTTGGCCTTAGATTTTGATTCTTTCTTAAATTGTTAATGTGTTTCCACTCAGTCATCACTCTTATATTTAATAGAAACAAAAAAATAAGAAAACATCAACATTAGAACCGAACTACTACTAATATATTATTTATTTTTAATAATAAACTTAAAGTTTATTAATTCCTTTAAAATGAATAAGTCATATTCCACTAAGATTTGCAAATATTTCATGAGGCGATTAATTAAAATGTTTGGAAGGATGAGCCGGCCTTTCCAAAAGACCAAGTACCTACTTTCCTTTTCAACACATAATTACAAACTTAAATCATACAAAAAAAACGTGAATAAACTATATAAAAATGGTGGGGTCAAAGGATTACTTTTTTCAAGGCAATCGAAGGATAGTGGGGTCAAGGCACGGGCAAGGCAAATAGACAACAATTGGGTGCAAATATGTTGCACCATAGCCGCTGCCCAAATATTGCAGGGCAAATAGTTAATCTGTAATCACAATAAACTGATGAAAGATTTTGGAGAAGGCGGCAGGGGAATCTCCATTGTTCCTTCCAACATCTGAACAACCTTCGTCATTGATGGTCTTAGTGATGGGTTCTCTTGAATACACCAAAGAACCACCAAAACCATTCTTTCCAACTAACTAGAATCAATTATGATGCCCTCTGATCTCTGCTTCTCCATTAATTTCTCCAGCGAGTTGTGTTTTAGACAATCGTAAACCCACTCGGATAGGAACATTTCTTTTTCGAGGGCATCTAACTTGATGGTTTTCCTGCAACAAATGATTTCAATTAACATCACACCAAAGCTTTAGACATCCACTTTGATAGCGATTGCCATGTTTTTGTGCCACTCTGGCACTATGTACCCCTTTGTTCCCCCTATTGGAATTTAATGTAGTGGTTGTCTTGCCCCTGGAGCCAAACATCCACCTACCACCCCTAACGGATTGCAAAACAACCAAAAATATTAATACGAGTAGGTGAGTTTTCAAATTTTGAAAAGAGGGGGAAATTTTGTGTGGTAGAAAACAAAAGGAGTGTCTCGGATTCATTCAACCAGACAGAGAGAAGTTAGAGGATGAGCTCATAAGTTGTAGAGCAGAGAAAGAAGGAAAAAGTTGATCAACAGATTAGTCATTGCAGAGACAGAAGGAATCGTTGTCGTGCTTGCAATTGCATGTGCTTCTTCCTACCATTCTATAAGTTTGTACTTTATGTGGTTTGACCTATGAAGCAGTGATTGCTCTAGGTTCTATTGTATGCAGCCATTAGAACTGCAAGTTTAAAGTTTATTGAAGGTTGAAGTTTCATCAGTTTGAATTTTTAGGGTTTTCTGGTTGAAGCCGAATGCTCCTAGATTTTGTAATAGTTTAAATCTCAGTTGAATAGAAAAGCAAGCAGGCATACTTGAATCTATTGTTCTTCCTCTTCTATTCATTAGTTTTTGAGAAACTTGTTTGAAAGGTTAAAGCTTGGTTCTCTGGTTTTAATGGTGAAAGCATTCGCATTAGAATTTTTCTAAGTTATAAATTTTTCTCAGTTGGAGCCAAGCTTACTTGGCATCCATTGCTTTGAGTGTCGAGCTAACTCGACACCTACTGCATTTTCTTTCTATGCCAAGCTCACTCGGCACCTGTTGCCTATCACTCGGCACCTTCAAGTGCCGAGCAATCTATGACTAGGCACCTTCAAGTGTTGAGCAAAACTGGCACTCGACACCTTCATGTGCCAAGCAGTTTTTAGTGCCAAGCAAAAATTTTAGGTTTAGAGTTGTGAGTTTTAAGTTTAATTTATATTTCTCACATGGTATCAGAGCTTTGAGGCCCCACATCCATAGTGGGTTAGGGCATTTGTTTTCTTGGGATATTTGACATGGCAATAGATACAGGAAAGATATGGCAGCAACCACCACCATTTAATGGACAAAACTATGATACATGGGCATAGAAGATGAAGACCATAATGGTTTCAAATGATTTATGGGAGTTTGTGGTTAATTGATTCAATGATGTGACTGACCCTACTTAGTATGTTGCACTCACAAATGCACAAAAGACTCATTTGAAAGAGTTGAGAAGGAAAGATGCAAAGGCATTAAGTTTGATTGAAGCAGCAATAACAGAGACAGTATTTCCAAAGATTGTAGTAGCAAATTATGCAAAGGAAGCATGGGATATCCTTGAGATGAACTTCAAGGGGACTGATAAATTATGTACAATAAAGATGCATAATATAAGGAGGGAGTTTGAGAACCTTCAAATGAAGGAAAATGAATTAGTTGCAGACTTCAGTTCAAGGACCTCCAATGTGATTAACCAACTGAAGTCAAATGAAGAAGACTATCAAGAGTAGAGGATAGTGGAAAAGATATTGAGGAGTTTACCTCATAAATATGACAATTTGTTCATGACCATAGAAGAGGCAAAAAACCTCACTATTTTGACAATGAATGAATTGATGGGTACTCTTCAAACCCATGAACATAGGATCAACAGATCTACATATTCTTCTTCCCAAGAGCAACCATTTAAGGCTCAGTCAAATCCAAGAGGAAGGGGGAGAGGAAGAAATGGCTCAGACAGAAACTCTAGAGGTAGAGGTCGAGGAAATGGAGGACAAAGAAATGCTATAGCAGAAAGCTCAGGAAGAGCAGATGGAGCAAATAGCTCACAAAATACTTTAAGAGGAGGTAAGAAAAACTATAACTCAAATAAGAGTAATGTAGAATGCTACTACTATCATAAATATGGGCATTATGCAAGTGAATGCTGGAAGAAGCAAAATGATCAGTCAGGACAAGCAAATGTGGTTGATGTGAACATGGGAAGTGGAAACAATGCCACTGCCTTCATCATGTGTAATGTTGGTGAAGAAGGAAGCCCTAAGGTTTGGTACCTTGATAGTGGATGTAGCAACCACATGAGTGGTAATGAAACCTTGTTTTCATTCATTGAAAAGAGTTTCAAATCTGAGATTAAAATGGGAAATAATGGAACCCTACCAGTAGTGGGCAAAGGATCTATTATGGTTTGCACCAAGAAAGGTGAGAAGAAAGAAATACAAAATGTGTATTCTGCCCTTGGTATGAAGCACAATTTTATGAGCATTGGTCGGCTCATTCAAAATGGATGCAAAGTGCAAATGGAGAATGACAGGTGTGTCATCCAAGAAAAGGATGGGAGCAAGAATTTACTTGTAGCAGTTCAAATGACAAAGAATAGAGTGTTTCCCTTGAAGATAGAGACATGTTTCTCATCTCAAGTTAGTGTTGCACCTCCCACATAATCAGCTCTAAGGAGTGTGATTGAAGACCCCTCATGGCTATCGCAACTCAGGTATGGTCACCTTGGCTATGCTGGTTTAAATTTATTGTCAAATAAAAGAATGGTAGAAGGTTTGCTACATATAGAAAATTCATGTGAAAAGTGTGAGGCTTGTATTTTGGGTAAGCAACATAGGCTTCCCTTTAATTCTGGAAATTCTAGGAGGGCTAGATATCCATTAGAGTTAGTGCATACTAACCTAGTTGGTCCTATGCAAGTTACTTCCATTGGGGGGAGTACTTATTTTATGACATTCGTAGATGATTTCAGTCATAGGACATGGGTGTATTTATTAAAGAATAAATCTTAAGCATCTAATAAATTTGTAGAATTTAAAGCTCAGGTTGAAAGAGAATGTGGACATTATATGAAAGTCCTCGAATCAAATAGAGGAGGGGAGTATACATCCAAATCTTTTGCAAATTTTTGCAGGAAACATGGTATAAAGAAAGAGCTCATAGCCAGCTATGCATCACAACAAAATGGAGTGGCTAAAAGAAAGAACAAGACCATTGTTGAAATGGCAAGAAGCATGATGAAAGAGAAAGGTCTCCCAACTGAAGTTTGGGGAGAGGCTATGGCAACAACAATTTACCTAATTAATAGGTGTCCTACAAAGGCAGTCTGTGATAGAATTCCAGTGGAAGCATGGTCACAAGGAAGATGGAAAGTTGAACACCTAAGGGTGTTTGGATGTGTTGCATATGCACATGTGCCTAAAGAGAAAAGGCAGAAATTGGATGACAAAGGTGTGAAGTGCATCTTCACAGGGTACACCTCAGAATCAAAGGCATACAGATTGTATGACCCATTGAACAACAAGATCACTCTTTCAAGAGATGTCGAATTTCTTGAAAATCAGTCTTGGTATGGACCAATTGATGAGTCACCAAGCACTTCTAGTAAAGTGCCAATTATGAGTGAAGAGGATGCTGATGAACAGCAAGAAAGAGCAGATAGAAGAAAAGGCAAGTAGCTTTAGTTCTTGTCGAGCTCCTTTAGGCATGACCGATTGTCAGTGCCAAGTACCAGTGAAGACCAAACTAGTCGGCAAAGAAGTAGCAGTATGAAGATTATGATGAGAGTGTTAATTTTGTATTATTTTCTCATAGTGATCCAATATATTTTGAAGAAGCTATTAAGGAGAAGAAATGGTGTAAAGCCATGGATGAGGAGATAGATGCTATAGAAAGGAATGAGACATGGGAGCTAACGGAATTGCCCCCCAAGAAGCAAGTGTTTGGAGTGAAATGGGTCTATAAGACCAAATGCAATGCTAAAGGCAAGATTGATAAGCATATGGCAAGGCTGGTAGTCAAGGGCTACAAACAGCAGTATGGAAGAGACTATGATGAGATATATGCCCCTGTTGCAAGAATGGAAATCGTGCGTGTTGTCATAGCAATTGCAGCTCAACATAAGTGGAAGGTATTCCAAATGGATGTGAAGTCTGCCTTCCTAAATGGTGTATTGAAGGAAGAAGTATATGTGGAGCAACCACCTAGTTATGAAGTTACAGGTGAAGAGAACAAAGTATATAGATTGAAGAGAGCTCTTTATGGGCTCAAGCAAGCTCCAAGGGCATGGTACAGTAGGATTGACTCATATTTAATGAGCAATGGCTTTAGCAAAAGCAATGGTGAACCTACTCTCTACATCAAGGCAGCAAATGGAAATGTGTTAATTATTGTCTTATATGTAGATAATTTGATTTTTACTAGTAATGACAAGGCTCTAATTGGTGAGTTCAAAGAGGTCATGAAAAATGAATTTGAGATGACAGACCTAGGTCTCTTTAAATAATTTCTAGGTATAAAAGTAAAACAAATGCATAATGAAATTTTTATCTCTCAAGAAAAATATGTAGGGCAGATCTTGGAGAGATTTAAAATGCAGAATAGTAAGGCAGCCCCCACACCAATAGCAGTAGGTCTGAAGTTGAGCAAGGAAGACTCTAGCAAGAGAGTGGATCCAAAACTATACAAGAGTATGGTTGGAAGTTTAATGTATATGACTGCAACTCGGCCAAACCTAATGCATGCAGTAAGTCTGATTTCCAGATTTATGAAAACACCAAAGGATTGCCATTGGCAATTGGGAAAAGGGATCCTAAGGTATGTGAAATGTACCAAGGGATTTGGGATTTTGTATACTGCAAATGATGAATTCAAGTTGGTAGGTTATACTGATAATGATTGGGCTAGAATTTTAGATGATAGGAAGAGCACTTCCAGATACATGTTTCATATGGGATTGGGTGCAATTTCATGGGGATCCAAGAAGCAACCTATTGTTGCTCAATCTACAACAGAGGCTGATACATAGTAGCAAATGCAGTAGCATGTCAGGAAATTTGGCTAAGGAGGATCTTGACAGATTTGAATGAAAGGCAAGAGGATGGAACCACAATTTATTGTGACATCTCATTAATTGCATTGTCCAAGAATCCAGTCTTCCATGGAAGAAGCAAACATATTGAGATTAGATATCACTTCATCAGAGAGTTGGTGGAGAATGGGGATATCAAGATGGAATTTTGTAAGTCTGAGCAGCAGCTAGTAGACATTTTCACAAAGCCATTAGGCATTGGAACTTTTTTACACCTAAGAGAGTGTCTTGGTGTAGTTGATGTGGATCAGTAGTGATCCTTGTTTTGTTTGGCTCAGGACAAATGGGGAGTGCTGGAATTTAATGCAGTGGTTTTCTTGCCCCTAGAACCAAATGCCCACCTACCACCCCTGACGGATTGCAGAACAGCCAAAAAAATTAATACGGGTAGGTGAGTTTTCAAATTTTGAAAAGAGGGAGAAATTTTGTGTGGTAGAAAACAAAAGGAATGTCTCAGATTCATTCGACCAGATAGAGAATAGTTGGAGGAAGAGCTCAGAAGTTGCAGAGCAGAGAAAGAAGGAAAAATTTGATCAACAGATCAGTCATTGTAGAGACAGAAGGAATTGGTGTCATGCTTGCAGTTGCACGTGCTTCTTCCTGTCGTTTTGTAAGTTTTTAGTTTGTGTGGTTCAACCTGTGAAGCAGTGATTGCTCCAGGTGCTATTGTATGCAACCATTAGAACTACAAGTTTAAAGTTTATTGAAGGTTGAAGTTTCATTAGTTTGAATTTTTAGGGTTTTCTAGTTGAAGCGAATGCTCCCAGATTTTGGAAAAGTTTAAATCTTAGTTGAATAGAAAAGCAAGCATGCATACTTGAATCTATTGTTCTTCCTCTTCTATTCATTATTTTTTGAGAAACTTGTTTGAAAGGTTAAAGCTTGGCTCTCTGGTTTTAATGGTGAAAGCATTCACGTTAGAATTTTTCTAAATTATAAATTTTTCTCAGTTGGAGCTGAGCTTACTCGGCATCCATTGTTGCCGAGCATTTTCTTTGAGTGCTGAGCCAACTTGGCACCTAATGCATTTTCTTTTTGTGCTGAGCTCACTCGACACCTATTGCCTATCACTCAACACCTTCAAGTGCCGAGAAATCTGTGACCTGGCACCTTTAAGGGCCGAGCAAAACTGGCACTCAACACCTTCATGTGCCAAGCAATTTTTAGTGCCAAGAAAAAATTTTAAGTTTAGATTTGTGAGTTTTAATTTTAATTTATATTTCTCACACCCCCACCTCCAATGAATGTTTGAGTCTGCTCCACCTTCATCAATTTCGCCAACCCAAAATCTGCAATCTTTGGATTGAAGTTGTCGTCCAGCAAGATGTTCTGAGGCTTTATATTGTAGTGCATAATCTGCGCTGCACATTCTTCGTGCAAATACAGGATGCCCCGTGCTATCCCCTTGGCGATTTCAACGCATGTTCTCCAACTCAAAAAGTTGCTTTCTACAAATAAAGTCTTGTCGAGAGACCCATTTGAGATGTACTCATAGACAAGAAGCTTGTGAGAGTCTTGATCGTAGAAGCCATAAATCTGAACAAGATTCTTGTGATGACTCATGCCTATCACGCTCATCTCTGTCCTAAACTACTTCTCTGCCAAACCATCAGGGAGTAGTTTATCCAGAGTCTTCATGGCAATCTCACTATCGTCAAGCATGGTGCCCTTATAGACTTGTCCAAAGGCGCCGCTTCTTATCTCTTCCTTGAATCCTCCCATGGCCAATTCTATATCCCTATAAGAAAATGCAACAAAACCCTCCTCATTCGCATCCTCAAGTTTTAGACGAGTACCGCAGCAGCACAAGAAAATAATGAGCACGGATGCTGCCACTAGCGTTGAGGAGCAGTCCATGAGGCTTATTCCTATCATCATCAAACGCCGCTCTTGCACTAACCGCTTGGTCTCCTCCTTTGGCAAGCGAGGAAGCGACGCTTCACTGGAGAAGGGAGGATATAAGTGAGGCTCTTCCCTTACTTTAATGAATGTTTTGACCGTTACTCTTTTTGCTTGATAGCCATCAATTAGAGGCAAGCATTTCTTCTGACACATTTGACCTTCAAACGTGACTACTACGCACATACAGTCGTCCATGCATGCCTTCTTGCATTCGATGTCAGTAACATTATCCAACACCATGTAGTTGTTGTTCAAGTTTGTTGGGTTGTTAAGGTCTGTCTTCCAATTAGTGTGGTCAAGCTTATACATGACAACGCTGACAGTCTTAGAGTAGCTTTGGCCTGGGGGTGATTCGAGCAAGCATCCCCTGAAATGGTCATCATTGTCAGTGAAATGGAATCCAGGAGGACAAATGCAGATGGGTTGGTTCATGCCACTTGCTTGACACACGCCATTGCGCCCGCACTAACCCTTCACCTCAAAGCACAAATCATACACAGCTTGCCACTTAGATGACCAAGAAGTAGCGCCCTCTGTGTTCCAAACATACATCCGCAGAATCCCATCACTCTGCGTAGAAGACGCCCACTTTCTATCTCGACAACAGTCTAGTTTTTAATTCTGGTGTCGTTATCCAAATACAAGTCTCCATAGTCATCAAATATCAATTCGATGGGATTGTCAGAATATTGATAGGTGTCGAAAGACCAGTAAGCTCCTTGCTGCTCGCCCATGTGCTCAACTGGATAGAGAACCAAATTACCATCCTCTTGTAAGACCAACTCGAACCGACCTGATGAATAGTTTGTAGCAAAAACCTTGGAATACATGGTAGACTTCAACTTGAGCATCTGACCTGGCAAGAGTGTATCTGTAGGAAAATCAAAGCTCTACCAGACGTGGGCACCTGTGTGATCAAACAACACAAAATCGCCAGTATCGAGCAATGCCCCCTTAGATACATTTACAACAGCAGGGGGACTTGCAGACCATAGAGGCATCCTTTTTGAATCAAAGATTTGAAGCCCCGCTGTAGAAAGCAAAAGAATAGACCCCTCTTCAACTGTGATCCCTCTGTCACCCGTTTTGGCCGTCCACACCAGAGTTTTCTCAGAGATGTTATCAAACCAGATGCCTACTATGAAGGTAGCAGGAGAGATGAGATAAAATCCAAATGCAAAATCTCCATTGGACGAAATTCATTTAGAATTTTTTGAATTGGCGGTAAGAGTTGAGCCAATAAGAATGTTATTTTTCTAGAGTGCCTAAGCCAAAGCGACTAGGCACATCAACAGACAAATGCAAATGAGGAGGAGCAGTGGATTAAAAGACATTGGAATGTAGGATTTACTAGGGCGGGAGAGAAAAAGTGTAGCCAGGAATGAAAAGAAAAAACTAAAATTGGTAGATATAATGATGGGGCTTTTCCATGGCAGAGGCTACATTTATAAATCGGGTCGTAGCTGAGGAGTCGACATTTCTAGGAAAACAAAGAGTTGACATTAATTTGAAATGGATGGCAATGTATCACCCATCCATGAATGAATGGATGGCCTCATGAATGACTTGACTTAATTATGACAAGTCAAGTCATTCATGATATGTGAAGTCACGGGTCAATAACTGCATTATTAAGTGCGTGGAATTTATCCTAGAGAAGATTCGTAGAAGCCATGTGAGTGTTGTTGTTGTATGATGTGAGTGTTGTTGTTGTATGTTGGCTAGGACTAGATAATGGTTGCAAGAGACTTCGTGTCTTAATTGTTTCCCCCTTATTTCTTTGGAAAACCAAACATTCAACCACAAATTTTTGAACATTACCTTTAATCCCTTCCCAAAAATTCTTTCTTGACCTAATGGTATGTCTTCAAAACTCCTTAATGACCACCAATTGGGAACTCATGCAGTTCTTTGAGAATCTTGCATTTAAGAATGGAATTCTTGCAGAGATACAAGCACTCTTTATACCAAAGAATATCTCCCTTTAAACAAAACTTATCTAAACTACTAGGGTCACTTTTTATTTGTTGGATGAGATTACTTGTTGCAGTATCATTTTACCACTCTTATTTGGCTTCTACCACCCAATTTTCTTGTAATATTGAAAGGACACACAATAAGGCTTCATCTTTTTTCATCCTTCCCAGAAAGTGCATTGGCCACCATGTTTTCCTTTCCTTTCTTGTATACAATTTCAAAGTCATATCCCAACATCTTAGTGACCCATTTTTGTTTCTCTTCTGAAGATAGTCTTTGTTCCAAAAAATATTTTAGGCTATCATGATCTATCTTAACCTTGAAGTGTTGACCCATTAAATAAGGCCTCTATTTTTTAACTGCATGAAGGATTTCTAGCATTCCATTCTCATAAATAGGTTTGGGTTGATTTTTACCTTTTAATTGATGACTCTCAAGAGCAATTGGTTGACCTTATTGCATGAAAATTACTCCTATACCATTTTCAGAGGCATCACATTCCACAATGAATTCCTTGGTGAAGTTCGAAGTGGCAAGCACCAGAGTTGTACACATAGCCTTCTTCAATTGCTCAAATGCTACATTAGCAAATTCATTCCAATGAAAAGAATCCTTCTTCAATAGAGTGGTAAGGGGTGCTTCTATATGACCATAATTCTTCACAAATCTTCTATAGTACCTTTTTTATCCCAAGAAACCCCTCATCTTCTTAATGGCTTTTGGAATAGGCCATTCCATGATAGCCTTAATTTTGTTAGGGTCCACCATTACTCCTTCATGTGAAACTATGTGTCCCAAATACTCCACCTCCTTAAGACCAAAAGCACACTTGGATGGCTTAGCATAGAGTTGATGATCTTTGAGTAATTTTAATGCTTGATCTACATGTTGTAAATGTTTTTCCCAAGTCTTGCTATAAATTAATATATCATCAAAAAACACTAACACAAACTTTCTCAAGAACTTCTTAAAATGGAATTCATCAAACTTTGGAATGTACATGGTGCATTGGTAAGATTAAATGGCATCACCAAAAATTCAAAATGACCCTCATGAGTTCAAAATGTTGTATTGTAAATATATTCCTCCTTAATCTAAATTTGGTGATAACCTGATATAAGATCTAACTTGGTAAAATGCATAGCTCCATTTAATTCATCTAGAAGATCATCGGTGACTGGAATAGGAAACTTATCTTTAATGGTGTACTTGTTGAGCACTCTATAATCTAGACACATGCACTAAGTTTCATCCTTCTTACACACCATCACAACAAGTGAAGAGTAAGCACTTCGGCTATGCCTAATAATTCCTACCTCTAGCATTTCCTCAACATTTTTTTCTATCTCACTTTTTTGTATGTGTGGGTACCTATAAGGCTTGATGTTTGGTGGTTAGCTCCCTATAACTAGTTGTATGGCATGGTCATAATCCCTCTTAGGAGGAAGTCCTTTAGGCATATCTCCAAGAATCACTGAGTGATGATCAATTATTGATTGTAAATCTAGATGAGTAAGAGCATTAGATTAAGAGAATTCTAATGAACATAGCTGGGCCACAAATCCATCCACTCCTTTCTTAAGAAACTTTTGCATTTGATGAGAGCTTACCATCTATGGGGATTTTTCCTTCAATCCCCTTAGCTCCATTACCTTTCCTTTTGATTCAAATTGCATGAATAGTTCTTGGAAGTTCATCTCAATTTTTTCTCAATGTAACAAGCCATTGTACTCCCAAAAAAATATCCACTACACCCATGGATATCGCATGCATTGGGGTATCAAGTTGGTAATCTCCCATGGATAATTTGATGCTATGACACTTCTTTGAACAACTAATTATGCCCCCATCTACAATCACAACTTGAAACTCTGGGGATGGATATATAAAACAATTTAGAAGAGTTACCAAGTTTTTTTTGATGAAATTATGAGTACTACGTAAGTTGATCAACAATGTTACTTTCTACTTCTTTAAGAAACCTGCTACCTTGAGAGTTTTTGGTGCAGTGAAACCTAAAAGTGCATGACAAGAAATGATATGTTGATAATCATGTGATTCCTCACTTGACTCCCTATCCTCCTCTAATATGGGTTCATCCTCTTCTTTCTCACTTGGACCTTTAATATATCACAATTTCTTTTCACTGCATTTATGTCCTTGACTATATTTGCTATCAGAATTGAAACACAATCCTTTTTCTCTTTTCTCCTCAATTTGTTGTGGAGTCAACCTAGTAAGTTGAGGAAGAGAATGTGTTGAAAATCCTTTTTCTCTTGTCACATTAGCCCCTTGCTTTCTAGGAATCAAGAACTTCTCCTCTACCCTGTGTGCCAATATAAAAGGCTGATTTACTAAGTTGGGATAAAATATGCGTACCTCATGTTGACTGTGATCCTTGAGACCACCCAAGAATAAATCATTCAAGTTCTCCTCTATAATTGTATCCACTCTTAAGGATAGATTTTGAAATTTTTGAATATAATCCTTAACTGATCCTGTTTGGTGAAGCTTAGCAAGTTGGCTAAAGAAGTTTTCTATCACACTATTTTTATATTGTGCTTGGAGTTCTTCTATAAAAATTGACCATGATATAGTGAGACCCTTTTTCCTTCTATGAGTACAAAACCAACAATACCAAATGAATTGATTTAGTTTTAGATATAAGGAAGCCATCGTGACCTTTTGTCCATATGGGGTTTGATGTTCTTCAAAAAAAATCTCCATTTGATTTATCCATGTTAGTGGATCCTTTCCATCAAATTTGTGCATATCCACCTTTGGAAAAAAATTCCTAGATCTTGTAGGAGTATTAAAATTTGTGTCATTATTAGTCGACTTGGAGGTTTCACCTTGATTGCTTGAGAGCTCCTTCCTTATTTCATTCATATAGGTACTTAACATGCTTCGTATATCTGATATATCTCCTCATAGGTCACACAAATCTCTCTTAACATCTTCCTTGAACTTACTTAGTTCCTCATTGGGATTACTATCCTCTATTGTTTCCCAATCTTGATCAGAGGATTTCCTTGGTGTGGTAGCATTCTTTTTGCCTCTTGTTGAAGGCCCTATCATGCTAGAAACACATTTTTTGAAATAAATCTCACAAATGAAATGTAAATTATCCAATTTTATTTTATTTTTTGTAACTTACTAGGGCCAAGATACCCTTACTCAAAAAAAATCTGAAAAAAAAATTACGAATTTTCTCCCTTGAGAGAGATTTTTCCTAAATTTGCAATATCTTGCTTATTTTTTCTTCAATTTCTCCAAGCTTTGAAATGTATTCTCCTCTAATATGTATTAAAAAAACCCAATACAATTTATACTCCAATTTGATAGGATGTCAGAGATATGAAGATCTCAATAAACTATGTAGAAATAGTAATTCTGCAATAATTTTCTCAAATTTTCTCCAATTCCTTTGAATTTTGGACTATAGCTTCTTTAATATGGTATTCAAATACCCTTTAAAATTCTTTGAAAAATTTGCTAAAATTTGAAAGTTATGGTCTTCCCAAAATTGCCCCAATGTTGAGAAAAAATCTTGCCTCTATGGTGCCAAGATCATGCTATGATACCACTTGTAATGAAATAACTTGCACAATAGAAGAAATAATATGAAATATTATATAAATACTTGATAATAACTAAGAGTAATAGGCCACTTTGAGGGGGAAACCTCCAAATATCTCCAATGAGAACACACTTCACAATATGATCTTGAAATAAGACTCAAAACCTCCTATATATACCTAATTATGCTTAGGTTGAATAGACACAAGCCTACATAACACCTAGGTCAACCTACCTACCTAAATAATAATATAATAATGATAACCTGAGTTAATTAAGAATTAATATAGCCACAAATTTTCTTTTCATAACCCTATATACACCAATATTAAGGGTGTAGCATATCGACTAGCACAAGTTCGATGGCAATGTCACTCAATCTAATGTTGATTGGCATGTTGTCAACTAGTATGGGTACAATGGAAGAGTAACTTGACATCATGGCAATTGGCATAGTGGAAATATCATCTGGCATGGTGCCAACATTGATTGGTATGGGTATTGTAGTAGTGCCAACTAGGTTGGAGTGTAATTCATCCATTAAAGGCATTGTATCTGCATTGATACACAATCATCCTCATAGAAGCATTAAGATCTATTTGAGTTATGACATTTCACAAGAGGTTAGTACGAATAATCCCATGAAGGTTCTAGATTCGAACCTTGATGTGTTTCATGAAAGGCTTCTATGGGATCCTGGTGGTTTTGGACATAGCATTATTTATATTAGAGTGGCACAACATAGGTCTAGTGGTGGTCTACTCATCTCAATTGAATTTAATTATGCTCATGTGATCCTAAAGAAGCATAAAGTGTCCAATAAATATAGCTATCCACATCTATGCCTAGTTTGGGATCTTAGAATGTTTAGATTGCTTGAGGGCGAGAAATCTTTGGATGCATTAGGATTTGTAATGTCCTTGATTTAAATAAAATATTTAATTAGGTTAATTAATTAAATGATCCTAAAGATTAAATAATATCACAAAGATGTATTTTACTTTAATGATTTAATTAATAAAGGGGTCCACTCTTTATTTTATTTTATTATAACTTGTCGGCCTATTAGTATTTTTGTAATCCTTTGATAAGCTTTCCTGAAGCCCTTTATAAGGCAATCTTGTAGGTTGTAATAGGCATGTGATTTGGAATTTTTCATTATATCTGTGAATTCCTATTGGAGTTCTGGATTTTTTTGCCATTTCAGAAGGGAAAGATGTTCCCTACCTGGATTTCTATTTTCAGCGGGATTCAACCCTTGCCCTATTTTGTCACCTGTAATAATTTGCTTGGATCTGGTAAATTGGAACACCATCTTTATATGCAACTATTAATTGGAGGTTATCTATATTCAATATCTATTCATGTTTGGTATTTATTTGATGGATTTGGTGTTCTAATATTATTTGCATATAAATTTGTACTCTCTTTCCAATCTTCATACAACACCCTCCATTTTGTGAAATAATAGCAAGAAATAATCTTTCATCTATAAGTCCTAATGCTAATATTTTGAAAACTTGGAAGGGTTAAAACACGAGTAAGTAGAATTAGTGTTGAGTATGTGAAACTATAACCTTTAAATAACATGAGAATGACAAAACCTGCATAACACCCCTCGATATCCATAAGATCTAAGTGGACCATGATCATGTCACACATAAAGATATTTTTGGGACATACCAAGATTTGAAAGGACCTAATGGATTTATGACTTATAAAGATATATTATACTTAAGTAAAATCCATGAATCTCCAAGAACCTAGGTTGACACAATGCTCTTAATCAAAATCAATAAGAATAACAAATAGAAGAGAAAACCATAGGGTTGGGAATAGCTACCCTACCATGAAGTTCTAATGGAACAATGATCGAATGTTATACATTAATGGAATACTTTATGTTTCAACTATCATGATAGTGACTCTATATATTTTTGAAAATGAAAGCCATACATGAGAATAGGGAGTAGGAGATTTCCCTTACAATGTGATATTTCAAAGATGCTAGCTCTATAAGTACTCTTGTAGGTAATACCTTGTTAGGATTTGACAGATCTAGAACATTAAATGAATAAACATTTAAATGCAAAAACAAAAGGGGAAAACCATAAGAACATAGATTCAACGTGGTTCACCCAAAAACCTGGGCTACGTCCACCTACATAGTCATCCAACCTTTCTTATCATCCAATGATTATGGTACAAACCCTTACAGCTCAATGCCACCATGAGAACAACCTATCTCATTATACATCACATTTTTACACCATCCCTAACCCTGAGCTATCTTATATAACATATTCCCGCTTTAGGGTTACAATATGCCTATCTAAATAAGATGTGCTAAAATAGGAGTGGAAATTTTTTTTCGGGGTGATACCTTAAACCCCAGAGAATTATGAATTATGTATAGTACTTCTCTAAAAAATCACCACAAACTAACATACCTATCATGAATACTTAATGAAAACCTATTCCTCATAGAATTCATCATTACACCTTGAATGGTGCTTATTAGGAAAGTGTGCTAGATTAGTATAGAGGCATCTCATGGGTCCTTCTACGCAAGACCCTTTAGTATCATATTCCAAGGTGTGTGACACAAACCTTGATCCTTTTTGTATAGCCAAAGGGCCATTTGTATAATTGGTGTAGAACCTCTACCTCTGGAAAACTTTAAGTAGTTTTTTATAATAATAGGTAGAAAGGTAAGCAACCATAGTCAATTGAAGAATGAGCTCCTAGACTCAAAACCCCAAAAATAATAAGAGTGGGATCACACTCCTACCTAATGTGGGAAACAACTAAAAAATACAAGAGAGATTTTCTTTGCATGTCATTCGATTTCAATGTAACGATAAGACAATTTTCCTCTTCTCTCCATCAGGAAACCTTGGTATAGCTGCATCATCCTTGAAATTTCAAATTGATGTGAATTATTTTCTGTATGTTTGCCAACTTTGTGGAGTATTCATCTTGTTGAATCTTATTATGGTTCCATTGCCTTAGGGACATCCTTGTTTTATTTTGAAGATTTACCATTGTGGGCACACTTGTGTTTGTTTTCTTTCAATTGGTTTTTTTAAAATCTTGGATTTAAGTTATTTACGAGGCATTTTCTTGTGGATAAGTGTGTTGTACTACTATTTGTGAAACAACCATACCAAGAGGTATTCCTGATAATTTGTATAGGAGATTGAGACACCATAAGATCATCTTGTTATAGGAGATAAAGCTTTTAGATAGGGTTCTTGGACACCATTCCATCTTATGTCATAAACATAAAATCATTCAAACTATAAAGAGCATAGAAATAGATTGTCCTTTGACTTGCTATAGTGTGCCTATACACCATGTTAGGGACTTTAAGTAAGAGTGTTAAAGGTCATAAAATATTTAATTGGCATTTGAGTAGTTATGCTTAGGTAAGGTGGTGTAATCGTTTCAACAATGGAAAAGATTGTGGTAATAGAAACTACTAGAATGTTCAAAGTAAGACTAACGAACTCAAAGTAGAAACTATGCGACACCAGTATTGGCCAAATGTCTAATATTTATATCAGCATAATAGTACATAGTGACCAAGTTGTCCAACTATGACTCAACTAAGAAGATAACACAGTGACAACCAAGTGTCTACATTTGACAACTAGCAAGTAAATCTTGATATTTAACTAAAATAATTGTATTCTTGAAATATTGATGGAGGATAAACAATCCTATCAAGGAAAGATATCCATCATCAATAAGTTAATTTTGGACTACAATCATAAAATTTAGTCAATTTCATGTAGATTGAATAACTTAGGCCAGTAAAGAATAAAGTTAGTCTATGAGAACTAATAGAGAATATGATAACTTTGGAAATGAATAATCATCAAACATAGGGAAGTGTATGTAGAAATCAAAGTTACCAACAAAAAAAATGAACTTCAAGCATGAGTATAACCAAGAAAGTGAAAGGATTTTGAGTAAATAGTACCATATGCGAAATAAGTAGGTTGACAATATTATCGGTTGGTAAATGGAAATGACATCAATCAAACAAGAATGGGGAAGGAAATAAGAATTCACCAATATGAAGAACCTAGCCTAACAATATGGAAGTGCATTATGTTAGATTGATCTTCAAATACATTGTTAGCATTGTTATATTTCTGAACCCCAAGAGATCGAGTAGACATTGACAAGCCTTAAAAACTTTAAGAAATTCTTGTCCTAAGTAAGGAATTATGTAAATGATACTTATGTTAGACAATTTAGGATTATGGTAGGTACACCAATGGTTGGATGATACCTAATCAATAGAATTGTGATGTAAATAATCTTAGGAAAATATATTCATACCATGAGCTGGAGTCCAAAGTTTAAAGTCCCTTAAATTAAATCATGTATACACATAAATTCATTGTGATTGTTCTGTAAAAGCCTCTAAAATTGGACCATTTATGCTAAGACTAGGTAAGTCCTATGTACGAATGTTGTATCCCTAATTTTGGATGACTTCCAAGAGGAAGTCAAACACAAGGAGGAAAAGATGTAAAGCCCCTTCCCTAGTACCTCACTATAAATCTTAATAACATGAATATGGTTAGATCTAGGAGGAATGAAGGAGACAAGATGTTATGTTCTGTCTCTTGTGAATTATAGACTGTTACCATCCACCTTATGATAGAACAATGGTGAGAAGGTTTTGGAATCTAAGTATGCCTTGATTTACAATGAACTTGAAATCTTATTAAGATTGATGTATATTTTAGTCATTGTTGTGCTAAGTATCATGTTCGAAATTACATTAGGTTGATAAGCTAAGACCCTATGGAATAAAGACTTGAGGTGCCACAACTTAGAAACTATGTCGATGGGTTCATGGTATTCAATGACCCATTAAGTTAATTGAATTAGATGGTTATTATGGAAAGATGAATCAACACCCACCCTTATGATATTACTAATAGTCAAAGATGAAAATTATTATCAAGATTGGATAAGGGTCTACATGGTAGAACTCAATATGATGTGATGTAATAAGTTAATTATTGTGCAAGTAGTATTAGGTGGATATGTTGATATTCACAAAGATAGATTTAATGGCCCCATAAACTATAATAGATTTATTCTATGATTGATTTTGAAAACTATATGACTATCCAAACATCATGATTTACCTAACATAGCAAATACACCCTATTATGTGTTTCATCTCATAATGATAATGGGATATTGTTAGTAATCAAACTATATTGGATCAAAGGATATTAGTCATAATGTTTACATTTTGGTGATTTTGACCTAAAATATGTATTTAGAACTAATTTTCATGTTGGTTGACTTAACAATACAGATTCAATATTTCATCAACATGACAGAAAATGGAATATTTTGTGATTCAGAATGTTAAATTGATCATGATAAAGAAAGATTAATGTTGACATGCAAATGTTTTGAATGCTTTTCATATGAAAATGATTAGAAAAAGAAAGGTTAATTATAGGAATTTGAATATGTTGATTATGAAATGTTAAAATTGTCATGTATTTATACACATGCATTTTATATGATTTTTCATTGGGCTATTGATGTTCAAGTTTAGTGTGCACGGAATTGAAGCATGGAATTTTATTAGGGAAACAAGGTCCAAATTTATGTGAACATGATTTAGACAAGGGCGAATCTTTGGAAGATTCAAAAGCCTCATTGTGATGCGTTTATTTTGTAAATGTAAGCTCGCATTTGTGTGGTCAAATTAATCTCATAAATACATTAGGGACATGTCATGGTAATGTGTAATGCTTTTTATTGTGTCACTTGACACTAGTTAATTGTTTATGTGTTGATGACATGTCACCTAGGGTTTAAGTCATGGTCACACTTAACCTTAAACTAATTGCCTTTCAAAAGAATTAAGCAAATCCACTTGGAGAAAGGATAGGATGGGTCGCTATCAAGGAAATTTCGAATTCAAACTTGACAAGGATTTTAGAGGGTCAATAGGTGGTCCCAAAATGCCATTTTTGTGTAAATAAGCTACCCATATGTTAGCATAACATGTTAGAGGCCTAAATTTAACCATTTTATTGCCTAGCTAGCCTAGGGGGTCCCTTAACCAATGCATTCTTCCACCAATTCGAAAATTGAGTTGTCCCATGAGTTCATCCCCATCTTTCCAATTAGTCAAAAGTAACAAATTTGGTAGGGACAAAGTTATAAGAGATAGTGGCTTGATGTTTTTGCCAAAAAGAGATAGTGGGAAGGTTGGAGGTCTTTTTAAGATAATGGCTTGATGTTTTTGACAAACTAGTGGGTGTTCACCCACTCTCTAAGTTTAGAGACAATTAGGGTTTTGGAGAGAAAGCTAAGGAAATAGGGAGCTCTTCAACAACTTTCATTGCCATTAGCTTGGACAAAGGTCAGTGCCCATGTCATGATCCTCATTGCACTTGTTCATTGTGTAGATTACTTGTTCATATTGTGAATGGAAAAATAAGTAATGTATGTGGTGTTGTATTTATTGTTATGTGTAAATATTGTGATGAATTTCTCTTGCATTTTCTCTTGATTTTGTGTATGAAATGTTGCATGGGTGTGAAGGCTTCACTCACCCTTGGGAGGGAAGAGATGCCTTGGGTGAAGGGGTTAGTTGGGCTCAACATTGAAGTTGAGAGATTTTCCTTTTGGAGAGAGTTTTGTTGTTCATGGAGTATGGGATCAATTGAAGCCATATGTGTTATTTGATGTATATGGGAGGTATAAGTGTGTTGATGTGATGAGGAGGATGCAGTTTGATAGCCTTGAAGAGGCATTGTGCATTTGCAAAGGGATATGTGTATATGGATATGGCATCCTCCTCTTTAGAGAGCCCACCTTCACCCACTGTTTTCATGATTCCAATGGTGAATCATTATGTTAAACCTTGGAGAGATTGGTTATGTATCGTGATGTTCTATTGTATGCAACGTTAGTTGTATGGGTGTAATCTTTTTGAGTCTTGTTTCCCTTGCTTGGTGGGTGGCTTCTTAGAAGCCTAGGATGGGAGGTGAGCCTCCATGGTTCTTGTTGTTTTCTTTTGATGTATTTGCAGATTTTGTGCACCATGGATCAATGGAAAAGCTTGGAGATGCTCATTGTGTTGATGTAGTATTGGGAAGGAAGCTAGCCATTTCTGTATTACATTTATAATGGGGAATATTTTCTCCATATTGTTGCTTTGTATGTTTATTTGATAAGAGTGAAGAATTTTGTGAAAGCATCATGTGCCTTTGGTGATAAATGTATGGTAAAAATTGGCATTTTAATGAGACATAGGCATTGTTGCTTCATGAAAATATTATTACGATGTGTTCTTACATCACTTAGAAAGTTAATTTAATGTATTCAATAGTTGTTGAATTGTGAGGAAATGTTTTTGAAGATTATTTCAGATTGATTGATTTGAAATAATGTACATGTAATAGGAAGAAATGACAGGTGAAGCTTACTATTGGGAAATTGAATGGAATGATTTACCCCTTTGAAGTTCAAAATTTCATTATGCTTCAAGGTATAATACAAATAAAAATGTGGGAAAAAAATTGAATGATTGGATATCCCTCAATAGGCCCAATGCATGGATTTAATAAGGTCATAACTATCTCTTCTAGTGTTTTTAATATAATTTTTAAGCTAGACATATGGTAATATCAAACTAACTATCAACCATAATTCATGATACATTAAAGCAAGGGAGGTGAATTAGTAGAAGTCATAGCATGAGATTACATAAATTAGATAAGCTTGGAAATGCATGTCAACTCTCTCGATAGTGTATGGGGAGTGAGAAATAATCCACTTGTCAATTAGAGACCAATATAATAATCATAAAGGTGTATTCTTTAGCATCCTAATATACTAAATAAATCCACAAAATAATAATAGACTTATCACCTATTAAACAATTATATTTCTAAGTTCAAAAAAAAGAGTCACTTCATAAATACCCCATGACCAAGGCTAGAGTAGGAGTCACTTTCAGACCAAAACAAATATAATGACATGGCACTTCAAATAAAAACTTTACCCTGCGCCTATGCTAGGGCGCTATGACTTTGGAGGGAAGGATTTTGTTTTATAAATTGAAGGGAAAAAAATAAAATAAAAAAATGAGTGTCATTTGTTTTCCACAATCCATTAGTAAAAATTGGTCGTACTTCTGGAATTTGATTGTGTTGTAAGTTTTTTGCATCAACGTTTCGGATCACACACAGTGATCCATCATCAGGATGAAGAGCTAGAGAAAAAACTAACATAATGAAGAGTGTGCCTAATGAGGTGATGTCTCCTTGGGATGGGGACCACTCACCCGTACCCTAGCCGTGACTCCCAATCTTGGTGCCTTGTTAAACCACTACCCATGATAGGCCGCTACCACTTGGGAAGGTGGGTAGTGGACCCCACCTTCCCAAAAATCTTCTCCCAAACCGCACCTCAAGCGCAGTCACAAGGGGCCATACGACCAGCACGTCACCACCCTTTTGTTGGACGCATGGGGTCTCGGCTCATGTGGAAGATAAAAAGGGCAGTTGGTGAAAAGATGTCGAGCAAATCTTTTCCCCCTAAACTAATGCAGAGAACGACTTCTCCCTCATGGCATAGGGATAAGCGCTCCATAAAAGGGACCATGTTGAAAGGTGAAGAGGCCCTCACATGTGTGGCACGCGAGTCCTTAGAGGGCCACGTTTTGTATAAAGGCAAAAGGGGTGAGTGGTTAGGAGACGGGTGTTGAGGAAAGAAGTTAGAAATTTGAGCATTTAGGATTTTTACTTTTGAGATAATTTTTTGGTACTGTGAAGGAAAGTTTAGGATTTGTTAGTAGGATATTTGGTAGGATAAGGGCTAGGATATTATGCATCTAAATAGTTAGAAGAGATATGTGTTAGGAAAATAATGGTAAGTTTTATTAAAAGAAGCTTTATGTGATTTTAGTGGTGTTGGTGTAAATAGGATATAAGGAAATTTAATAGTGTTTTTGTGTTGAGAAGTATTGTTGGGGTAGTATTTAGAATGTAATCTTAATTAAAGATTATGTGTAGTAGTATGTAGTATTAGTAAGATTTTGTTAGGAGAATGTTAGTTAGAAAGTAGACTATAGTAGCGACTAAAATGATTAGTATGAAGGTAGGTTAGTAAGAAGGTTGGAATCTTTTTAGTTAGCATAATACTTGTTAAATGATATATCATTATTATAGTTTTCAAGGTAACAGTGAATATTAAAGGTTGTTATAAATAGGGAGTAATATCAAATATATATGTCAAATTGTGAATGAAGAAATATGGTATGTGTATTTTTTAGTCATATATACATAATACAAAATGCTAATATATGGTCATAATATTTCACAAATCTAACTCATCCAGTAAACTATAATTAAAGAGCTTAACGTATAATAAGCATTGTCACTTTTGTGTAAATATTAAGTAATAAATGTCATTTAGTATATACCATAATGTATAATTCATCCAACAATTTATGATTATTACACTTAAATAACAATATGTAATGTATATTATGACATACACATATGCCCTGTAGGACATTGAGAGTCTAGATATGTTTATCATATCATATGATTCGTGATGTGATTATGCATGAATTGACCGAGCTCAAAATTATTAAAATAAATAGATGCTTAGAGATAAGTCTACATAGGACCCAGTCATTTAGGTATCACTTTGGATTTGGACTTTGAAAATTGAAGGAAATGAGTTAGGTCCAAAATGTTAAAGAATAGTTGTATCTTGTTTACTTATTTAATTGTGAACCCTAATTGCTACTTGGCTATGAGTGAGCAACATAGTTGCAACATGTATATACTAACTTGTAACACTCTAAGTTTATCTTTCAAGAAAAAAAAATTTGTAGATGTGTTTTTGCCCTGTAAATTTTGGGCATGACAGGGTCTCTCGTGATGACTCTGAGTCTAAGATTTAATAGACATTTACCACCATCCAAGCAAGTCGCTGACATATATGATGATAGACAACATTGTCTGTAATATGGAAATTATGAAAATGATTCTAGACAAATGTTTCAGACATTGTCTATATTGCTGATTCTAGACATAATAGGTTTCAGATATTAGACAACATTTGTCTGTAATATGAAAATGATTCAGATGATTAATAGTTAAATTCTGATAGCAATATCACATTATGACTTGCTGTGAAAAATATCTCCTACTTATTTTAATGTTACTAATGATTGTCTTTTAGAATCAGCATGTTTGATAAACATTGAACATTTTCACCACTGTCTAGCTTCACGAGTCTTTGGCATCAACATTTATCATGTATGCCCATTCATTGGACAAAATTTCTAAGCGACTCTAGATCAATCTTTATATTTTAATATCACATTTATGGAACTGACTAGATAAGATTACACGTGCTTAATGATTTATCCAAATTCTCAAATCATGTAAATATTGCAGGTGCAATTCACACATACTTACAAGTCCATCCTGGCTGAATCTTAAGTGAAGATGATGTCTCACAGGACAGAGCTAACCACATTGTACATTCCCCAATGAATGAAGAATTAAAGAAATAAAATAGGTCTGGTTGACTATTCAAACACAACCTGGTAGTGGAATTGATTGACGTAAGAATATTGTTGGAGGTTTCGTAGGCAACAAATATGATCTTTGATGTGGTTCCGGATCTTGGGTTCTGGAGTTCTGCAGGAGATGGATTTAATGGACAAATCGTGGATGGGAAGATCAATGGTTCAGGAGTTAGAGAAGCCAATTTGCTTCGTTATAGAGAAGCGAAGAATAAGATCGTTTTCCAAAAAAATACGATATGAAGTCAGAAAGCTCAATGCACTGAGATGCCCACGAATGAAGGTATGTTGTTTTCGTTGTTTTTCCCCTATTCTTTCTCCCTCCTTGAGTGGTATGTGCTAAAAAGTGGTATGTATCTTTTTCTTTTCAGGGAAGGTTTGTGAGAAGGCTGGCAGATCTGTAAAGCAAGCTATTCTTTTATTCAAGATTTATAATAAGGTGCAGCTACTTCATACTGGTCAATGACACTTTCTTCTTGAAACAAGGAAGATATTGCTGCAGAAACATATTCATTTAATATGGAATCCAAGGTTGTAGAGTTGAGATGTATCAACTGCAGTTTGTATTTTCAATTTCTTTTACTCTGGCTTTCAGCTAAACACAAACCAATTTGTTTGGCCATCCACCCCATTGTTTCTGCAGAGTTTGCAGAGAGATTTTAATTTTCCTTCTTGTTACTTGGTTTTGCACTAAGCTCTTCAATTGTATCTGCAATAATTCTGGCTTCTATTCAGCCAGATTTATGTCTTTCACAATTTTTAGAGTTCAATATATATCTTGTTTGAGTTGCATACCTTAAAAAATGCATGCCTTTCTTAACAAAGCTATGTTGTGCATTTTGCCAATCATTGCATTCCATTAGCGTGCATTTCTTTCATATATTTTGTAATTTTTTTGCATTACAAGATATCTCTTGTTTTAGGTGCATACCTGATAAAATGCATGCTCTCCTTAACAAAGCCATTTTGTGCATTTTTCCAATGATTGCACTCCATTGGAGGGCATTTCTTTCAGACACTTTGTAAACAATTCATATGTATTGTCTATACATTTACATTTAGCATGGATTGTTTTCTGCATATGCTACAATCATGGCAGCTATTAAATTCTTTTTTTAGTAAGTAGAAGATACTTTTCACAAGTAAAATTGTAAAATTGGTATATGAATTTGAACTCATTGTCCCTGATTTCATGAGAAGGGATTCCTAGGAACCAATCGCTCATGAGAATGAATGGAACACTCTTAACACTCGTTGCATCTAAGCGATGCTTACAAAGGTGATGGAGCTTCTTGAGAGGACACCCATTCTGGTACTACTCATGATACTCAACTACACTTAAGTACAATGTTTACTCCAAGGTGCCCACTCCACTTGCAACTTCATGTGCAAAACCTTTAGAAGGTATTACATGCCCTAAGAACCGTTCGTTATTAAACCGCTTGAGCTCATCAATACTCTCCACTAAATTTAAGCACACAAGAAATTGTATTGCAGAACAAAACATTTACAATTGACTAAGATGAATTAAGGACTTTGGAGCTTGAGAAACATTAAAAAGGTTCAAATATATAATTTTTGAAAGTCTTGTTATACTATATCAGCCCATTGCTTTGTAATACATACATTATATTAAACTTACAAACAAAAATGTGTGTAAATATTTATAATATTTTTCTTTGAACGTATAAGTTTACTTGTAGGAATAAACATATACCAATTTGCCTTTTTGACTTTTTATTTTTCTCTTCTACATTTTAATTTTTTTAATAATAAATGTATATGAATTTAATTTAAAATTATGTATGTGAACCAATCATTTTCTTAATTAAATTGACCAGTCACATTAATGAATTAAACAATCAACAAAAAATACATATTTTCAACAAGTCTAATCAAAATTTATGAACCCCATTTTTTGTGCCTTATAATTAGTCGAAGTCAAAGTTAAGTTTCCATATTTTTATATACTCTATTTAGAGATTATACTATTTGATAAAATTTGATCATTTGTCATTACATTCTATCATTATATTTCATAATATTTTGATGACAATTATTTAAAATCTTCATGCAACAAATATAATCCATTCAAATTTAAAAAATAACTTAATTATATTTTCACTCCTCTTCATTTTTTATTTCAATTTCTATTAATTCCTTCTTCTAACTATTTGGTAAGTAATTCTTTCCTCTAACTATTTGGTAAGACCTTTGATGCAATCATTTAATTTAACTATTTTAATTTAAGTATGTTTGTTTTGTTTTTCCTTTTTACGCTTTCTTTCATATTATTTTGAATTTTTGAGAAAAAAATATGTGGGCAACCATCTTACATAGACTCGCACCATTTGTCACTATCGGCGTACCCCTTGCTCCTTTGGGTGCAAGTGCTAGTTTATTACCCACTTTACAAATGCCATGATCTATCATCGCCTAAAGATTAAAGACCATATAAATAAAAAACTATAACAGGATGATCCATGTTCTTGTTGGGAAAGAATTCTTCCCATCTTCCCTATCAAATCCTTGATTAGAAATTATAAAACGTTGCTCAAAATTGTAAGAATTCAATCGTTCCACTTACATTGGAATTTTACTAATTTTTCGAAGTCCAAGGAAACTTCTCGCAATTCATAAGAAAGACTTGTACACAACATGTGAGTGTTGTACAGAGATTTTGTAGGTTTTCTCACCACTTCTCATCATCCTTCACACGGCAGAAATAGGTAAGTATAGACTCTATAAGAACCAATCATTCAACTCACGTTGTTATTTAAAGTCATTTTTCGAATGTTCATCCAATGCAAAGGAAACATCTCTGCAAATCATATACCTGTGGCCTATCTTCCTTAATGTGGGCGCCACTATTGTTTCATCAATTTTACTGTATAATGCACTTTTTTATGGCGTGTAGTTCGTCCATTTGGTTCCTGGAAGATGACAAGAATTGGCTTTTTCAAAATCTGGATTTGAAAATTTGTGCATTTGTTTCAAAATTTGCAAAATAGAATTAGCATACAGGACTTCCAATTTTGTCTCAAAACCAGGGATAACTTTAAGAAACCCCTCTCGAAAAAAAGAGCCTAAAATGTTGGCGAATCCAACATCTTAGGGGTAGAAAAATTTTCATATCGAGGGCGATTTTTTTGTTCCATATAGGGAAATAAAATATTATATGTTGGCGATTTGTTTCTTGCCCTAGCAAAAATCATTTTAAATGTGGCGAATTAATATTTTTTTCACTGACGGATATATAAATGATGGCTATTTTTTCCCTTGCCAAAAATGAATTAATAATGTCAGAGGCGAATTACTTGTTTTGTAGGAAAATGAATAATAATGGTCTTGGCTAATCTTCAGTGGTAAACTGAAAAATTGTTTAATCTGAAAGCGAAATTTGCACATGTATTGGTTAGTGACTGTACTGACTGCTGAGTAGTCACTTTCAAGTTTCAACTTGTGTACTGTGTTAGGTGTGTTATTAATAATGTCGTAACATCGTTACGTCAGTGTCACAATTACGAAGTCGACTATCGTCACTTTTGGTACGTTAATAGTAAATACAATAGTTTTATTGATCGTTGATTAGTTAGAGATCAACGATAGTAGATGCATCCCAGGGCCACTCACTTGAAAAGACTTGGAGTCACACGTAATTTTTCAGAATGGAGACACGTGGAAAAGTTTACATGGAAATCATTAATCATGTTAGGCATTATTGACTGTCCGACATTAATGTCAGCACATTTCGATGTTTCACACACTTGAAAATTAATATGAATACTAAAAGATAAGATATGAAAGATCGCGAACGCCAAAGAATTAGATGCAACTATAGTCTACCAATAAATAGGCTCTCCAATTCCTCTTTCAATATCATTTCTCATATTCTAATTTCTTCAATCTGAACTTGGTTTGTAGTTGCACTTTGCAGAGTTTTCAGTTTCTTGAATCGTAGTCATGGATACGCCAATTCGCCTGAAATGCACTGATATGGCTCTACAAAAGCCCTTTTTGGGCAAAATGCCTGATGATGTCCTTGCCATGGTTTGCAAGGTAAATGGCCGAAGTCCTTTTATCCATCATGCTATATGCATGGTACTCGGCCATGAATTCTTGAGAAATGATAAGAGGTACCATGTGTCCATGGATATTACCTCCTGCTTCCTCGCATCTCTTCTCGACCTTGGAGGCAGGCAAATAGACATGTTGATGCTTCTGTGTAATGTTTTTAAGGAAACATTTTTAGAAGATGATGGCAAAATTATTTTATTGGCCGAGCAGGTACTGGGGCCAAGTATTGGCATCCCTTTTGCAGATGTAGCAGACAAGTGCTGGGAGGAAGGCATAGGGTGCATTATACATAAGCATCCTTTCTTGCTCGGCATGAACAAACGGCAACTGACTTGTCGTCGGAAGTGGGCACGAATTGGAAGGGACTTTCTACGGAAATGGTTGTTATTGGACGATGACGTCAGCGAGACAAACTTCACATGGCTGGATGAGTTCAGTGACATCACCTTCTCCAATAGATTCCTCGTGGATGGAACTGAAGACCTTTCTGATTAAAGACTTCAATCCCTCAGCCCCTCAGCCCGCTCATGCTTCCAGCCTCCCTGGTTCCCTGTTCCCTTGGCCCTTTGGGGCAAAAAAATGTTTTGATTAGGGCAAAAGTTTGCCAAAAAAATGTTTTCAAGATTTCTGTATTTTTCTTTGGATTGGGCCCTGCCCTTTTTTGTAAATTACGAAATAGTAAAACCAAGCTGATTAGTGATTTAATCAGCTATTTTGAATATGTAAGCTATGAATCAGTATTATGTACATTGTACAGTCTAAAATATTATCAATGAAAACAATAGTTTTTGGCTTCTCGAATCTCAAATCATTGTTCTTCTTAGTCTATGACTTTGTAAGTTTGTTTCAAATTTATGTGTCAAATTTTTATAATTTATGTGTCAAATTTTTATTTCATACCTATCTTGTCACCTATTTCTAACTTTTTTTTCATTATGAAATCTTTTAAATGATGAAGAATAGTTTATAAACAATTGTCAAAATTTTCAATATATGTTAAATTTTAATAATTTATAAATATTATAACTATATTATATTTTAATTTTGAAACTAAATAATAAATATGAATAAAAATAGAGCATTTGCAATTATATTTTTAAATTGTAATTATAACCATATCATATACATATAATATAATTAATTATACTATACTGTAATATAATATAATATAATAATAATTTATAACCATATAATATTTATATAATATAATAATAATAATAATAACAATAAGTATGACCATCTCAGATAATCGTGGATTCCGTGACACGTGTCACGATTTCGGATGAATCTGGGCGGATGGAAAAAGATTCCTCAAATCGATTCGAAATTCATCCTGGGCCGTCGATCTATCAGATTGAGTCTACTGTCTGAGATGGTCATTATATATTTTATTAAATTTATTATTATTATTATTTTATATTATATTATTAATTATATCATATGACTATAATTATATTATATTATATTATAGTATATGTTCTATTATATAATAAATAACTATAACATATAATATTTATATAATATAATAATAATAATAATGACTCGAGTCATCGACAGAATTATTATTATTATTATTATTTATATAATATTATATTATTATTATTATTAATATTTATATAATAATAATATTTATTATAATAATAATAATATTATTATTATTATTATACCTTATAATATTTATATAATGTAATAATAATAATAATAAAATAATGACTCGAGTCATCGACGAAATTATTATTATTATTTATATAATATTATATTATTATTATTAATATTTATATAATATTATGTGATTATTAATATTTATATAATATAAATATTATTATTATTAATATTTATATAACATAAATATTATATTATTATATAAATAATAATAATAATAATAATAATTTCGTCGATGACTCGGGTCATTAATATTATTATTATTACATTATATAAATATTATATGGTATATTATTATTATTATTATTATTATAAATATTATTATTATATTATATAAATAATAATAATAAGAAGTTATAACCATCGAGTCATCGACGGCCCGAGAGGAATTTTGGGCCGATTTGGGGAATCTTTTCCCATCTGCCTAGATTCATCCGGAATCGTGACACGTGTCACGATTCCGAATGAATCTGGGCAGATGGGAAAGATTTCCCAAATCGGCTCGAAATTCCTCCTAAGCTATCGATAACTCGAGTCAATAATTATTATATAAATAATAATAATAATAATTCCGTTGATGACTCAAGTCATTATTATTATTATATTATATTATAATAATAATAATATTATATTATATTATATTATATAAATATTATATGGTATAATATAATAATAATAATTCTGGAGTCATCGACGGCCCGGGATGAATCTCGATCAATCAGATTGAGATGGTCATTATTATTATCATTATATTATATTATTTAATATAATATGATATATTAATATAGTAACAATAATAAATTTAATAATAACCATTTGATAGTCTATAGGCCGATTTGGGGAATGCTTTCCCATTTGCTAATATGCATCCGGAATCGTGACACGTGTAACTTATGTACATCACTACATTATTTAATATTGATTTTGAGTCTTGACAATTTATTACGGACCATGGTTAGATGTACATTGTAAATAAAAGTTAAAACCATTAATTTCTTATTACTTTCATTTTAACTATTAAACTTCAAGTATTACCTTTTTAGAGCATGAAGTTGAGAGTTCTGGAACGCAAGACGACTTAGACGAGAGTTCGATAGAATAGCCATAGGGTTTTCAAATTTTAAATTTTCAAAGACTGGCAGTTGTGTTCTGGTTTTTGAAGACTAAAAGTGTGAAACTTGGGTATTAGACGACAACACCAATTATCCAATCTCAATTCCAGGTATTTAATTTTTTTCAAAAAAAATTCATTGCGATTTGCAGCAATAGAAATCTTGATTTTAATTGTCTTAGGTTTACACTTTACAATTATTTTGAATAGGGTTTGAAGTCTAATAACCAGTAGCAGCCAGACATGGGCAAAACAAAGTCAAAAACCTCCCAAACGAGTGCACCCATAAAGGAAAAGAACACCATTATATAACTCAAACGAGTGCTACAAACCCTAGGTTTCACCGATGAATGTCATGATATTTTTGATCCTGTTATCCATGGAGATTCAGGAATCATGGCAATTAGACATTCATTGTTTAGTAAGTGGAAAGATCCCCAGAAGGGGAGAATTTATTACAAATATAACAACAGTATTGGTGCATATACAAATAAACTAGCTGCTCTGGTTATTGGATTGCAAACCTCGCTGCACCCGAAGTATTCCCTTGCCCTGAAATTGTAATGCTATGTGCTCAGAATTATGATGAAAATAGAAAGGCAATTGTAAACCAAAACACTCAGGAGGAAATTTTATCAATAACTGAGACTGAATTTTTCACTCTGTTAGACCTAAGGTTAGGGTTTAGAACAGAAAGCTCTAATGAGCGCATTGACTTGGATAAACTAGCTCAAGCTTATGACAAGCTGGAAAGAAGTTTTCAAGATTCATATATTAAGGGTTTAATACACTCAGCGTCCACTAGTAGTGTTACTGTTACATTGGACAAAGACCATAAGCCTCCTTATCAGTATGATATTTTTGTGCCATGGGTTCAGAATACTATTTCTTTGTTATCATTTTGCCTGGGATTGGACAGTAACAAGGAAGTGGGGGCCAGTGTTCTTGAAATGATTTATAATATCCATTGTCGAGGTCAGTCAGTTGACAATGTAGCAGTAAGATATGATTTTGTTTGGTACATTGTTGAATCTATGCAACAACAATTACTAATGATTAAACAAAGTACAACTACAAGCAAGACGAAGACATTTAGGTTCACAAGTTACTTGTGCTACCTTCTTTTAGCAAAGCATCACCCAATATTTGAGACAGAGAACAACAAGCTTGATATTGAGGTCTATAAGTTTGATGAGAAAACCTAGAAGAAATTAGAGACACCAAGTCCAGTATATGAGTGGACACATAAGATGAGGATGACTGCTAACAATAAAAACTACAACCATTTTGTAGACTTCTTTTTGGCACCTATTTACCAAAAAAATCACAGGCACTACAATGCCTAGATTGTCTATGTCTTGTAAAGATTGCATTCAATTGGGAAGTCAAATTCAATTGGTTGACTGGTTCTTCATGGAAGAGTATACTGTCTTAAGGTTTAATGGTTCAGCGGTTGAACCCTGCAAACTTCCAATGCATGTTACAGAAAGGGTTTTTGCACTGGAATATGTAAGGCAGATGGAGAGTGCAGATGAACTTTTCAATGGACAACAAAAGAAAATGATATTTCCTTCCTTGCCTTTCGCAATTGGAGGCCTCACATTTGAGAGAATGGCTTTCAAAGTGGCAAATGATTTGGTAACTTTTTTTGGCTTTCATTTTGTTAGTCACTGGAATTATGATCCACTGAACATAATAAAAGCAAGACTTATTGCCAATGGGAACTCTGCGAGCAAATATCAACACTAGGAGATGCCATTGATAGAAAAGTTAAAAAATGAGGATTCGTGGGATGAGGTTAAGAAAGAGATGGAGAAACATGCAGGAGAGAATAATATTTCAATGCAACAGCTGTCATCCCAAATTACGACATTGCACATATCAGAGTCACACAAATCAGGGCCTCTGACATACTTAAATTTCTATGAGAAAGCACCTGAACTTCTAAGAAGTCTATGCCGAAAGCGATTAAAGAGGCATGTGCATCTGAAATGTGGTGTCAAACCAAGACAATTGAGTTTTGGAAAATGAGGCAAAATTTGGGTGAACCAAAGACATCATCAAATTTTGAGAAAATTGACGAGGATGACCTTTTCAGCACTTATTGGGATAAAGAGCATCCAACTGTACTATATCAACTTGAGACTTGTAGTGACAGTGATATTCAAAGACAGGAGGACCTCCAGTCTGATGCTGACATTCAAGGTATTGATGATTCCGGGTCAACCAGGGGCAGAGATATTATTAAACTTCAAATGAGTGATTCTATTAAACAAACGTATGGTAAAGGAGCAACTATGATACAAAAAATGGGTTATGCAGGTATAGGGCCCATTGGTGCAAGTGGTGATGGGATTTGGAATCCAGTTCTAGTACCAGATCCACCCAAAAGAGGAAGTAAACCAATCATTAGAAGCTCTGAGATTGAAGATGATTCATCTAAAAAGGGCAAAAAACATTATACTTCTACTTCTAAAGGTCATCCCAACACATTATTTATTAAATCTTCAAATCCAGTTGTAGTTGATCCCACTGGCACTGGCACTGACACTGGCACTAGCATGGATGAACCTTGTGCAAAAAAGCAAAAACTTATGACAATTACACCACAAGAAATGTGAGCAGTTACTTTAGCAATGTATGCACCAGTGGCTTTTGTACAAAACCCTGAAAATACTCCTAAAACACCAGGATTTGGAATGGGCCATCTTCAGTATGTTGGCAATCCTCAAAATACAGTTGTAGGTGGAGAAAGTTTAGCTAGAGATGGAGGAGCATTAGCATTCAATGATATAGTTGATAATTCACCTTTCAAACACTCAATTGTGTCAAAAAACTCGAATTTTAGTTTGAACGAGTTTGCATCAAAGTTTGAACAAACAAGCGAAAGAAATAGGAAAATTATGAAGACTTTGAAAAGTGATGCAGTTGTCGAATGTCAGGGATCTACTAACAAAATATTTCCAACATATGATCCAAACAATAAAATGATGAACTTCATGGCTATTATGCCCCTAGGCAGAGATAATAATCCACCACAAAATGTAATAAATCGTAACGATGTACAAGTTACTAGTCTTCAAATGGATTTGTCAAAAGTGAAAAATATTGACAAAATCAATATATCAAAAGAGCAACAAAATGATCTACTCTACACTTCTAAAAGCGGAGAGGGAAAACAAAAGGCTTACAAAGCAAATAGAAAAGTTACAGGCAGACCTTGATAATGTGAAGGCGAAAGAGAAAGCAATAGACAATAGGTTCAAAGAATTGAAAAACAGGATAAAGAAATCTTCTCCTACAGAGGCAATTGTCTAGCAAGAAAAGATGAATGAACAAGTGCAACATTTGAGTAAAGAATTGGATGAGTGCCAAAAAAGACTTAAGAATGAACAAGCATCTACTGCACAATTGTTCAAGTCTGTAGAGAGTAGTGCACAGGTCATGAATCAATTGAAAACTGAGCTGGAATCTGCTACCAAGGAAAATAAAATTTTGAAGGATGAATGGGAGAAGGAAAAGAACAAAGTGGAGTCTAGGGCAAGTATGATTTTTAATTT
This sequence comes from Cupressus sempervirens, assembly GCA_028749045.1. Classification (NCBI taxonomy): domain Eukaryota; kingdom Viridiplantae; phylum Streptophyta; class Pinopsida; order Cupressales; family Cupressaceae; genus Cupressus; species Cupressus sempervirens. The sequence goes on from CM053792.1 coordinate 183,689,949, forward strand.
GCAAAAGAAATTGGGGAATGAGAAGAAAAAAGAGGAGTCTATTGTAGACACAATCCACAATTTGAATAACCAATTGGAGAATATGAAACAAAAAGAGTTGTCAACTGCAAAAACTATCAGTGATTTGAAGGAGGAATTGGAGAATGCAAAGAAAACGGAGTCTAGTGTTACTGCAAGCACTAACACAATCCACAAATTGAGGAGAGAATTGGAGAATGCAAAGAAAAAAGAGGAGTCAGCTGCAAAGCAAAACCTCAATTTGAGAAAGGAATTGGAGAACATGAAGAAAGAGGAGTCTACTCAAAGTCTCTATGATTTGAAGAAGGAATCGGATTGTGCGAAGAAAAAGGAGGAGTCCACTTCAAAGACAATCCATGATTTGAAAAGGGAACTCGAGGAAAACAAGAAAAAAGAGGTAACTAATGCAAATAAAATCTAAGATTTGAAGAAGAAATTGGAGGATGAGAGGAAGAGAGCAATTGATTGCCAAAGGCAACTAGAGGAAATGCAGAAAAAGAGTGAAAAAGAGATGTCTGAAATGAAGAAAAAGGTGGAGAATGTAATGGCAAAAAATACAACGACCTCTTCCGAAGACCATCATGTGAAGGATACTATAATAAACACAGTTAAGCTTATTAAACAAGAAATTTGGGACAAAATAATGACGATTAGTGATGGTTTGGTTGAATGGCTTGATTTAAATAGCAATCTCAGAGTTGTCTTTGAAAATGTAAAAATTGATTTTCAGGGTAAAAGACAAATCTTCACCAGTTCCTTAAAAGATCTTTCTGACCAAGTTCTCAATAAAGTAAAGAGATCCAGTGACAAGGATTTGGCAAACCATGGAATAAACAACCGCTTGGATGTCTGTGTAATGGCCATTAATGTCTCTCAACATTGTGAAGAAGTAACGCGAATTGGTGAATTGCTCAATTCTGCTTCCAAAGAGTTGATGAAGATGAATAACACCATAGCGAACTTGCTGAATGTTGGATTACCAAATCATGCTAACTCAGAAAGCACATTCATTAGAAACAAAAATTACATGAAAAAGTTGCAGGGCAGGATGAATTCTCATTCAGGGGAATTGCCTGAGGAATTCACTCTGGAGGGAATTGGAAGTTGCATCAAACCACTGTCAACAATGAGTGATGCTATAGATAGATTCCCCCTATCATATGATTCTATCTCTCAGAAGTATTTTTTGTTGACAAGACTACAACTAATTAGCTACAACCTCAAAAAAATGGGGCTTCCAAATGATGTAGAATGGAGCGCCCTAAAGAAATTCAGTGAAGTTGGGTCATCTTCTCGAACTGATACTATTGCTATCAGTGGCAATCATAGCTGATAGCACTAAGTAGTAACACTGTAACAACTTAGTAAGTGATAGAACTATAATCGTTTTATTACTTGTTTCTCTTTAATTTCAAATTTTGGATTTAATTTCAACTTTGTTTAATGTTAATTGTTATAGGAATCAAGAGCCAGCATATCAGGATAGTTAGGCAGCCAGGCACTAGCATAGTAGCATACTATGGCATATCAGGAATCAAGAGCCAACATAATAATATCTGATCATATATACAATTACAAACTGACGTACAACTATTGTTGCTCCCTTGTATCTGCAAAAAGGAATTCACGGTCATTGCAATTTGACATTGAGTCATTTGCAAAGGGTTGTAATTGTTTGTAATTGACAATTGTAACTTTAATGTATTATGTTACAGGCTGATTTGTAATTATAAATTATAATACAATTTTTTAAAAATGGAGCTTATTCTGTTAAATGCATTATGTTACAATTTCTTAAAGAAAAAACTAGAATCAATGAAAATCTCAACATTTAAAAAAAATACAATCAATGAAAATCTCCACATGTAAGTACTAAGTTTGTAAAATCAACATGTTCAAAAATAAATAAATAAAATTAAACATCTATAAAGGGACAATGAATGAAGGCTATAAATTAACTTCTACAAACATGTTACATAATTAATTAGTAGGTAGAGTCTTAGATCAGAGCTACTAGCCTACTACTTGACTCACGCAGAAGGTTGAGAAGCTGCTATAGTTGCCATTTTGCCTGGACCGGCTCAGCATCACTATCATCAGAATCATCCTCATTTATTACATATAATATTTCATTGTTTGTTGTGTTTTCTTCAGATTCACTGTCAGCATCAGACTCACTATGCATGCCAAATTCAACATCATCTTCATTGCTTTGACTTTCAATATCACAATATGAACCACTGCCACCACCACTACCACTGCCACTTGTGTTTGAAATGTTGGCAATCCCTCTTCTTTGACATCGCTTTCTCCAAATGCTGACAACCCTATCATAAGGGAAACTTTCTACCTCATACCTAGAATTATAGAGCCTTAGACAATTATCCAAATTTTTGTCTAATTTGTTTCTAACCTTTGACTTAAGGAAGCCCAAAGTACTGAAAACTCTCTCATCCTCCACCAAACCCAATATCATTGTCAAACATAAATTGATAAGTTTGAAATATTCTGGTATTGCCTCTCTCAACTGATTTCTCTCACCAAGGTTTTTTCAAAGCTTTGTTACCGCTCCCTTTTCATTTGGGTTCTCCATAATAGCATATTGTTCCCTCATTATGTTTGCAAAAGAGTATGATTGATCTCTTAGTTGAGTTTCATCTAAAATTTCATTTATGCTGACTCCATTGATTACTTTAGGTGTACAAAAATGCTGAATCAGAGTCATCATCCTTCTTCGAAAATCAGTTGGACTATTTAGAGACCAATATTGTGGAAAAACAATTGACATTGCTTCCAGCAGTTCCTCTGGAGGGAATCTGAATTTGATTTCTAACGACAGATTGTAGCAAACTCGCTTGATAGAGTCAAGCACAGAGTCTTTGATCTTCTTGAAGGCTTCACTTGTAACACATGAAAGTACCTTCTCTGGTTCTAATTCAACTTTGCTTCCTGCTTCGTTGGGGTTGACGCAGGCATAGTACTGCATTGGTATGTCAACTCCACATACCCTGGCATATACCTCATCATTTGCACCAATATGTAAAAAGTTCCCAGGATTGTTCAAATCTGAGATTTCTAACCACTTTGCAAACTTTGTTTCGTCTAATGGTAATAATCGGTACAGAGTATCCAGGCTACTACATGTCATTTTACGCAGCTTATTATATTTTGCAATGTACATAGCTCTTTGTTGAACCTTTTTTATAATACTTCTCATGTCTTGTAGCATGGGGAGAATAGCTGCTAAAGTTAAGAGTACCTTAACATTAGTTAGGCTTGAATATAGCCGAGGGAATCTGTCTCGCACAGAGTGGATTAGTCCAAGCAATGACGGGTATTCAAACATTACTCGATGCACTAGTCCATCCAAAGAGATCCATTTGGTATCATTGTCTTTAAGAAGCTTCCTCCCATTAGTAAGTCCTGCAGCAAAGTGTTGAAATTCTTGGACTCGTTTTGGACTTCGACAGAAGTATTGGTAAATCTCTTTGATCAGAGATTCCACTTTACTTACACAACCAAAATTGCTGACAATTCCAAAAGCTAGATTCATTCGATGGGCCATGCAATGAATGGGAATAGCATAAGGTGCCAAATCATTCTTGATCTTTTTGCAAAGACCGCCTTTATGACCTTGCATAATCGAAGCACCATCCGCTCCAACACACACCAACTTTTTAGAAATCTCCATGCTATCCAAACCTCCAGATTCAATTAGAGTAGTTTTTAATAATTTATATAAGTTTTCAGCTGTCGCACTACAATTCAATTTAACAACAGATAGTAGAAATGGTTGACAACAAAGATTATTTACAATATAAACATGCATACACACCCAGGAAGTATTATCAATTGCTGTAACTTCATCTAGAGACAATGCAATGAAATCTGAGTTTTTTATAGATTCCTTCATATCTTCTATTTCAACCTGTGCAAGACATTTAGCCCATTCCCACCCGCTGTTTACTGACCAGTGATTGTTAGGATAGTTTTGAGTTTTCAAAAGACGCAATAATGCAGTCATTGTAGGGTAGTCTGTCATAGGGCTTCCTCTACTCAAAATATAAAAGACCACACCTAATTGAACTACTTTTCCCATATTTTGCACTTCCGTTGCTTTCCCAGTTCAATGGAACCTTTTACTGCAGAACGCTTCTCCCGTATTTGCTGGTGTAAATTGTATATTTCAGCATTCTTGATATGCAAAAATTTCTCCTTTGTTTTTCAAGCTAGCACAGATTTTTTGACTCCATCTATAATTTCCTTCTTGTAAACTTTACTGACATGCTTTTCTATGGTATCAATTTTAAGCTGTAGCCTCTTCTCCTTCTTTGTTATCTCTGTGCAAATCTTACATCTGCATTCTGCAGGAGGCTCACCATCATTTGGATTGGGCATTGGTTCAATGAACCAATACTTTTCCACCCATTCTAATTGAAAATTCCTTTTGGACAGATCTCAGCGAGATCGATCTTTCTTCGATTCCAGTTTTCTTTTTTTCCCCTTTTATGCATGAACCTGATTTATGGAATCATTTTTGCTTTTCTCAATCGACTGGTCTGAGACTGACTGCAACTCTATAATCTCAGTTTGTGATTCCCTACTCGGGGGAAGTTCCTCCAGATCTTGTTCAAGTTCGTCCTCGACTGAGATATCAGGTTCACCAACTTGAACTTCAATACTATCTGAGGGTCCAACTTGTGATGAATCTCCTTTTTTAGTAACCACTGGAGATCTAACTTGTGAATCTTGTAGGTTGCCAACATTTCCACCACCAAAATATGTCGCTATGGTTCTGCATTTTGGTAATGGTGGCCTCTCTTTGATTTCAGGGATCAGACCCCTCTTGTTTGACATGGCAAATCGATAAAGGCTGAAAAAAATTAACTTAGTTGTTGAACAAAAGACTTAACTACTCAGACTACATATAATAAAAATAATATGATTCATTCTCAAAAAAAGGGTACTACTACTAGTCTACTACAGTACTACAGTCTACGGTACTACCCAATATAATTTGTAAACCTAATACCTAGAGGCTATCTTAGCATGTGAGATGTCCAGTCACCAGTGGACAGTGGATAGTGAAACTAAAAAAATAACTAGTGCCACTTACAAAATAATTTAAAAATCACTTGCCTTTTACAAAAACCAGGTCCACGAGTCAATGGCCAATGCACTCAGCACTCTGAAAGTTCGGCAGCAATAAGAAATGCCAGTCTCCAGACCAGAAAATAGCGAATTGTGTAGAATAATAATTTCTTATAGTCCAATCTAGGTTGGCAAATTAGGCGAGATTAATAAGCGGGAATGTCAAATGCAGGCGAAATGCACCTTCCAATGCAAGCCTATAGTCGGAAACAATTGGCTAAATGGGGCGGGTGATTGACACACATCGGTAAAATGGTTGGCGACACCCAACCCAAGGGAAAATTTATATGGTTGTAGTAATGGCGAAATAACATCAGCCAATAAGAAATAGCATGCAAAGGCTAGCGATATGTTTAAAATAAATGTATCCAAACTATATATCACATTGGTGATTGCACCGATATTTGTGACCAATCATGTGATAACTAATGGGCGACCATCCCGGGCGTTGGACCCAAATATGATAAATATTTGGTGACGCGGTTGGACCCAAATATGATAAATATTCGCCAAATGACGATTGACCCATCAGACGGGATCGCCAAAAGGCAAAGATTCGCCGCTAAAGTAATCCCTGCTCAAAACTAGGTTTTTCAACTTTCTAAAAAAAGTAGGAATTGAAAATCAAAACTTGGTTTTGTTTTTTAAGGAGTGTAAAAACAATAGATTGGACTACTTTTTGAAATTTGCCTTCAACTCCAAGCTTACACATAAAAATGTGTCTTCACACACATCTTCCAAGTGAAACAAACAGTTTCAATAAAATCCCAAAAATCAGAATGAAAATGGTCATTTTAGTTAGTTGAGTGGCTACAAATACAGATGGCTCAAACATTATATATTAAGGCTTGATTCTAAGATTAAGAGGGTTAAATATTCAAACTTCTTTTATTCTAGTTGATCACTTTCATCTTATAGAAGATAAAATGTAGGCTAGGTCATAAAAGAGATAAAAACTATGCCGATATGTTGGGTTTAGTCCGTTAATAGTAGTTGAGGTGTGACTAATGTTTTCAAAGATAAGTGATAATTCTAAATTAACTATGACCCTATATAATATGAAGATAAATAGATTTCATTATCAAAAAATTGTCTTATGTTTTATTTATGAGTCTATAAATGATGTTGTTTGTTGATAGTTTAAAAGGGAGAAATATAGATGGACTACTAAATATGGAGAGAGAGCACATTGTACTTGTACACTATACAAGGTATTGTATGATTCTACTCTACTTGTATGATTAACACATTCAATACCAAAACAGATATAAACATTTAGCTAATTACTAATCTCTAACACAATTTTCTCATAACCATCTATTATTATGTTATTCTATTTGAGTTTTTGTTTTCCTATCATATTCTTATGTGATCACATCAACCATCAAAATATTTAGATTTGTGTATATACTCTTTCATTTTCATTTATATCGTTTGTCTAATGCTCCATGACAACAATTATTCAATTTAAGTAAATATAATATAAATTCTTTGATTATTTTCTCTCAAATGTTAATATTTTGGGTATTGATGGCACTCCAAATATGTCAAATACATCATATTTATTATCTCCTCCAAGTTAGGCTAGAGCTCATGTCACATTGACACTTCTATTATGGGTTATTAATGGTTGCATTCAACATTACAACAATATCACTAAATAGAATATTTTTCGAATTATAAAAGGTTTTGAACATCATTATTATTAATACCCACACTCCCACTATTATGTTCTAATAAAACTTTTGTGTTATATATATATATATATATATATATATATATATATATATATATATATATATATATATATATATATATATATTTAGACATCTTCCATAATATCTCAAATATGTCACATGTGATTATAATTTATATTTTAAACTACAAAGTACATTTTATTTTTCATTTATTTTATATCTTTATAAATTTTATATATTGTAATCTTTAAATACTAACTAGTTTTAATCAAATTTGTACAATTTTTTATAAAGTATTAATAAATCAAAATATATAACTTAATACTTGAACGTGAAAATACTAATTCCATCTAATTCTAAATTTAAATAAATATCTCTATAACTTAATACTTTATATCTTTATTTAAAAATTGTGATGAAAATAAACTAAAAACCCCATTGTAAGCAGAAAGTACATTCAAAACTGTCACAAAATTAAATATTAAATTATAGATGCTAAGAAGAACTAGCAAAATAGCACGCTTTATGCAAACATTTTCCTTCAGGAGGACGAATAGCAAATGCACAAGACATGGCAGTTAAGAAAAGCTATTTATCCCATGCTCTACTTACTACTACTTACTACAGTTGATGAATGGACACTGGTGATATTACTTTTTGAGAAGAAAGAGGGAGGGCTCAAATATTGCAGGGCAAACGGTTTAATCAGTAATCACAATAAACTGATGAAAGATTCTGGAGAAGGCGGCAGGGGAATCTCCACCGTTCCTTCCAACATCTGAACAACCTTCTTCACTGATGGTCTTAGGGATGGGTTCTCTTGAATGCACCAAAGGCCCACCAAAACCATTCTTTCCAGCTGACTGGAATCAATTATGATGCCCTCTGATCGCTGCTTCTCCATTAATTTCTCAAGCGAGTTGTGCTTTAGACAATCGTAAACCCACTCGGATAGGAACATTTCTTTTTCGGGGGCATCTAACTTGATGGTTTTCCTGCAGCAAATGATTTCCAATAACATCACACCAAAACTGTAGACATCGACTTTGACAGTGATTGCCATGTTTTTGTGCCACTCTGGCGCTATGTACCCCTTTGTTCCCCGACCTCCAGTGAACGTTCGGGTCTGCTCCGCCTTCATCAATTTTGCCAACCCAAAATCTGCAATCTTTGGATTCAAGTTGTCGTCCAGCAAGATGTTCTGAGGCTTTATATCGCAGTGCACAATCTGTGCTGCGCATTCTTCGTGCAGATACAGGATGCCCCGTGCCGTCCCCTTGGCGATTTCAACGCGCGTCCTCCAACTCAGAAAGTTGCTTTCTACAAATAAAGTCTTGTCGAGAGACCCATTTGAGATGTATTCGTAGACGAGAAGCTTGTGAGAGTCTTGATCACAGAAGCCATAAATCTGAACAAGATTCTTGTGATGGCTCATGCCTATCACGCTCATCTCCGTCCTAAACTGCTTCTCCGCCAGACCATCGGAGAGCAGTTTATCCAGAGTCTTCACGGCAATCTCACTGCCGTCAGGCATGGTGCCTTTATAGACTCGTCCAAAGGCGCCGCTTCCTATCTCTTCCCTGAATCCTCCCGTGGCCAATTCTATATCCCTATAAGAAAACGCAACAAAACCCTCCTCATCCGCATCCTCGAGTTTTAGATGACCGCACCAGAAAAACCAAATAATGAGCACGGATGCTGCCACTAGCGCTGAGGAGCAGCCCATGAGGCTTATTCCTATCATCATCAGACGCCGCTCCTGCACCGGCCGCTTGCTCTCCTCCTTTGGCACGTGAGGAAGGGGCGCTTCACTAGAGATGGGAGGGTATAAGTGAGGTTCCTCCCTTACTTTCACGAATGTTTTGACAGCTACTCCTGCAGCTTGATAGCCATCAATTAGAGGCAAGCGTTTCTTGTGACACATTTGATCTTCAAAGGTGACTACCGTGCACATACAGTCGTCCATACACGCTTTCTTGCATTCCATCTCGGTGACATTATCCAGCACCATGTAGTCGTTGCTCAAGTCCGTTGCGTAGGTGGAGTCTGTCTTCCAATCAGTGTGGTCAAGCTTATACATGACAGCGGTGAAGGTCTCAGAGCAGCTCTGACCCGGGGCTGATTCGGGCGAGCATCCCCTGAAATGGTCGTCTTTGTCAGTGAAATGGAAGCCGGGAGGACAGATGCAGATGGGCTGGTTCATGCTACTCGCTTGACACACGCCATTGCGCCCGCACTGACCCTTCACCACGGAGCACGGGTTATCCACAGGTTGCCATTCAGATGACCAGGAAGTATCTCCCTCTGCGTTCCAAACATACATCCCCAGAATCCCATCACTTTCCAGCGTCACTCTGCGCAGAAAACGCCCGCTTTCTTTCTCGACATCAGTAAAGTTTTGGATTCTGGTGCCGTTATCCAAATACAAGTCTCCAGTCTCATCAAATATCAAGCGGACGGGATTGTCGGAATATTGATAGGTGTCGGAAGACCAGTAAGCTCCTTGCTGCTCGCCCACGCGCTCAACTGGATAGAGAACCAAATTACCGTCCTCTTGTAGGACCAACTCGAACCGACCCGATGAATAGTTTGTAGCAGAAACCTTGGAATACATGGTAGACTTCCACTTGAGGATCTGACCCGGCAAGAGCGTATCTGTAGGAAAATCAAAGCTTTGCCAGACGTGGGCACCTGTGTGATCAAACACCACGAAATTGCCAGTATCGAGCAACGCCGCCTTAGATACATTTACAGCAGCAGGGGGACTTGCGGGCCACAGCGGCGTCCTTTTGGAATCAAAGATCTGAAGCCCCGCTGTAGAAAGCAGAAGAGTAGACCCCTCTTCAACTGCGATCCCTCTGTCGCCCGTTTTGGTCGTCCACACCAGAGTTTTCTCAGAGATGTTATCAAACCAGACGCCTACTATGAAGGCAGCAGGAGAGATGAGATAAAATCCAAATGCAAAATCTCCATTGGACGAAATCCATTTAGAATTTGTGGAATCGGCGGTAAGAGTTGAGCCAATAGGAATGTTATTTTTCTGGAGTGCCTGAGCCAAAGCGACTAGGCACATCAACAGACAAATGGAAATGAGGAGGAGCAGTGGATTAAAAGCCATCGGAATGTAGGATTTACTAGGGCGGGAGTGCAAAAGTGTAGCCAGGAATGAAAAGCAAAAACTGAAATTGGTAGATATAATGATGGGGTGTTTCCATGGCAGAGGCTACATTATAAATCGGGCCGTAGCTGAGGAGTCGACGTTTCTAGGAAAACGAAGAGTCGACATTAATTTGAAATGGATGGCGACGTATCACCCATCCATGAATGAATGGATGGCCTCGTGAATGACTTGACTTAATTATGACAAGTCAAGTCATTCACGATATGCGAAGTCACGGGTCAATAACTGCAGTATTAAGTGCGTGGAATTTATCCTACAGAAGATTCGTAGAAGATTCGTAGAATTTATCCTGGAAATGGAAATTGGAGTCACCATTTCTAACATACAAATTGGAAGTCTTATCAAATTGTCAATTGAGTTGTGGACTGAGTCAATAATCAATACGTCAACTTACTTTTACAGTCTCTGCAGAGCAAAAGGAAAATTGGGTGGGCTAGATTCTCAATCAATCAACGGGTTAGTTCCTTTGTATTGTTTTAACGCGCACTCATTAATTTTCAATTACGAACTTTCCCCTAATTTTTTGCTGTTTCCTTAAGCACACTTATAATGTTTTTGATTAAACTTTATTTATTGACATTTTGTTTATAAAAGCCTAGTTTTTCTTTTAGAATTTATTTATGAAAAGTATTATAGTTAAAATTTATTATAATATATTTTATTGTAGCGATTTTTTTTATAGTTAATAGTTTCATCATGTTTGAAATGGCTAAGATATTTTTCTAACCATTATATAAATTTAATCAATTTCTACTTAAGCTTATGAAATAATTTGTTTGATTAATTTTATTAATTGATTTAAATGTAAGTCAATTTTTTAAAATATTAAATTAGTTAAGTGTAAGTGAGGGAACAAATTCCAACTTACCTAAAATAAAAATGATCATTAGATTACTTTGTTGCAAAGTGTGTGTGTGTGTATATATATATATATATATATATATATATATATATATATATATATATATATATATATATATATATATATATAAAGTTTGTGGCCCTTTTTTTTTTAGTAATATAATATCCTATTGAAGTAAGATCGATAGACATAACATAAAATTAATTTTGAACTAACTATATAATATTTTATGAAACAAGAGAATTTGTAAACATCACATATTAATTGCATATGCTCTCTATACCAGTCAAGGTTTCCTAGCATAAAGTTTCATTAAAAAAATGCCCCATCCCTTGTTTCCATGCTTACATACAAGCGTTGATGATGCATGTTCCAAGTGAGGTTTGAAAAACTTAGAGCTCAATAGTCAATTCTTGGGGTTTTCCCTATTGTGGGCCTTGGAATAAAAAAGACTCTCATGGAGGTTGAATTGAACATAGTGGAAGGAAAAGGATGAAAATATAAATTGGATGATGGCACTAGCAACAAACAAGGAAGGCCTTCGTTTAAAGATAATAGATAGAAATAAATAGACAAAGGGGTTGCTACCAAAAACCAAAGTAGTCTAGATGGTTTCACTAATGAAAGAAAAAATAAAAAGTAAGGGCCCCATAGTGGGATTCCCCTACAGATACAAAGATGGAGTCAAGATCTTTGAATTTTGTCCCTATTATTATTTATAAATAAAGATAATATCTTGGAATATGAGTGGCTTGAATAACTCAGTGGGGGGTGAATTAGTTATCCTCAGGTCTAGAAGTACCAATACATCTTTTAACAACTTCAAAGAACTTAATAAAACTCATAGATCCATTAGGTCAATATAGAAAATATCACTAATTTAACTTATTCATATCAACACTTAGCTCTCTATTTTAGTGTTAGTCGAACTACAGAAACATGTAATAGTAAATAGCACAACACATGAAAACAACATTGACATAGGTATGACACCAGGATTTAACATGGAAACTCAATTTGGAAAATACCACCAAGTAACATGCTACCACTTTTTCACTCTCCTAAAGTGAGCTCGGTTGAGAGCCAATCATATGAAAGGTTATAATACACATTATTAGGTGTGACCCTGTTAAATGATTTAATCACCCTATTAGGAGTGGCCTTATTAGAGATTTTCAAAAATATCACATCAGAGTGTCACCTTGATTAAAGAGTTTACAACATGATTATGAACCTTCGTCAAAGGATTTTACTGCCATAATGGTTAGAACGTAACAACTAGACTAATTTGATAAATTAAAAATCACTTTGCATGTTTATATCTCCATTCCACTCATTTCTAGTTCATTGACTAGTCTTCATCACATTCTCCATCTCTGATCTTCTTGGCAACACTTCAAGTAATCTCATTTTCACCAAATTCTCTCTTTTCCTTGGCAACTCTTCTTCTTCCACTTTTTCTTCACAAATTTTCATCCAACTTGTAAACATCTCATATGACTCCTTAAATAAATAGGTTAATCATTTTCTGGCTAAACATAATTGTAGATCTAAGGGTTTGATATGATTCATTGAATTTGTTCAACACTTTTTCTTTCTTCTTCTTTCCTTAAAACTACTGGAAACTTCTCATTGAATCTTTACCTTAGAGCACTTAAACAAATTAATACATACATCAAATGTACTAGCTCATCAATCCTCATCTTTAATATGCTTTGACTATTCTATAAGTTCATCTACGTTGGCCTCAAATTTTGATTCTTTCTAAAATTGTTACTGTGTTTCCACTCAGTCATCACTATGTTCTTCAGCTCGATCATTACTATGTTCTTCATCTTAGTCATCACTAGGTAGCTCAATCACTACTGGTCTATCTCACTTAGCTTGCACTAGCTTCCTTGGCCATCAGTGTGCTCGGTCACTACTTCAATTTACCTTCATCTTGCTCAATCATTACCATCACTTGGCCAATATTGCTTTTCTCAACTAATAATTAACTTCTTTATTGACCTAGTAATTTGTTGCTTGGTCAAACTAGTATTGTTCTTAACTTCTTGAATTGCATCAATCATCTCTTCTACACTTGAACTCACCATTATTCTTCACTTAATACATGATCAAACAACATAGTATCTTGTCAAATAATAACTGATCAAGTGCCCTCTATAGTTCCATCATACTTACTCCTTTTTACTTAACCACTTTAGTTCATCTTGTTATCTCTCTTTTCAAATCCTCTTCATCAATCAAATGATATGGCACACTACATTGTTAACAAATGTCTTACCAGTAAGGTTTGACATCAATGAAAATATAACAATTGTTACAGTTTTAGTTCCAACAATTAAATGCGATATTCTTGATAATTTAGTTTACCTTCTAATAATTTAGGAAACTAAATAGAGAAGACAAGGCTTTGAAAAAAATGTGAGTGGTGTCTGGATTGGTGCTAAGTAGAAGTGTTTGATTGAGTAGGGGCGTCTAATGATCTATTTTTTTGTGCTTGACAGAGTAAGATTATTTCTTCCCTTATGCATTTCTCCCCTAATAACATTATGATCTCTTGTAATAATTTGATCTTTGTTTTTTCATGGAAATTTATTAATGTCTATGCCCCCAATATTAGAGGTTTGAGGTGACTTCTTTGGGATTCATTGTATAATTTTGTTGGTAGTACTAATAATGATAAATGAATTCTTGGTGGTGGTATTAACTCCCCACTCCACCCCTTTCAAAAGTCAAGGAGAAATGATGATTTTAGTGATAGGGTGATAGATTTTGGGGTTTCTTAACTTGAGTTGGTCTCTTGGACCTTGACCTTCACGGTGCAGAGTTCACTTGGTCTGGTTGTAGACAAGATATTTTTAACTCAAGTCTATCTTGATAGATATCTCTTGTTCACTCAGTTTGGTCGCAGACAAGATATTTTTTACTCAAGTCTATCTTGATAGATATCTCTTGTCCTCTAGCAAGAATAGATTATCTAATTTCTTGTTGGAAGCTTACCCTAAGATGACTTCTAAGAATCATGTGTTGTTGTTATGTTGGAAAGAAGGGAAAATAATCATTCTCCCCTTTTAGATTCAAGCTAGTGTGGTTGTCCTACCCCAACTTCAAAGATCTAGCAGAAAGATGATAGTGCATGTCGAGTGGAGACTCCCCTTTGATCAGAATACATAAAAGAATTTGAAAAAGAGATAAATGTACACTATAAAATTACAAATGATAAAAAATTTATATTTATAATATCTATTAATGTAATAAAATAAAATTTTGTGCTAATAAATTTAATAAAGTGCATTATTATTTGTGTTTTAGTTGTGTCATGATAAGTGTACTAAATGCTGGATTTATTTTGTAAGGTTAAAAAAGAATATAATAAAAGATAAACTCTATCAAATCCAAGAAAATAATTAAATATGTCTATATAATTACAATGCAAAATTTAATCTTTTCATATTGTATAAATTTGATCATACTTATAGGCAACAACCTCCAATCCAATCGTAAGTTGTGAGTCTCTTATATGAGAGATCTCATGGGTTCGGGTCTACAACATCTTAATAAAAAATAACAATAAATCTACACAAATAATATTAATAATTAGCTCATCTTTGAGCCATTATATATAAAAAGTAAAATTGATCATATCTTATTGGTTTGTCACAATGAGACTCTTTCTTAATGTCTTAGTACATTATGGTCTCACTATCCTTTAGTTAGATAAAGATAAGTCCATTTAAGACTAAATTTAATTTGTGAAAAAATAATGAATAAACTTATCAAATTTAAAAGAAATTTGAAAAAAATGGACATGCACCATAAACAAGGATTTTTTTTTGTCTTGATTTTTCAAAATCTTATCACAATTTTACTAGCATATCAATCAAAGTCTCTACTCACATTTCACAATTCTCATTACATTTCCACTAACCTAACTAACTAGATAATGATGAGTCCACTAAAGAACACAACTAATTCACAAATCATAATCAAAAGTAAAGAAGTTTTAAGACATTGAAACAATAATATATTGTAGTTTCAATTTAGATGATTTAGAATGAGATTATATTCTTGTGCTTTGGTTTATATATATATATATATATATATATATATATATATATAAAGAAATAATTTTTTTTTTGGTGAGTATTATGTCCTTGTGTTGGGGGTTTATTGGCAAGGTATTATACTATATGACACCCTAGACTACAATTTCAAACTAGTTTGACATAACTAATTATGTTTATGGGCATGTACAACACTTCTAAATCTAATTCTTGAATGTATGATACTTTTCAACCTAGTATGATTTACACAAACTCCTAGGTAGTAAACTTAGACTTAGTGCGACCAACTAGGTATGAGTCGTTAACAAAAAATTGTACTCAAGCTTCTCCTTTAACCCCTAAAATTGATCCATTAAAGATGGAAAACATATGTAAAATAGCAATAATGTGATTAATATATTCTTCAAACTGATGAATATATTTTACCAAAAATATTAATATCGTTCAACTCCTAATAATACTTCACACAAACTTTGCTAAAAGTTATTGTAATTGTTGTATTGTAGAAAAATCTTAATTCTTTTATTTTCTATTTTTACATTTTTTATACCACTATTGTTGAGCCTTAAATGGACTATTTTTACATTTTTTATAGTATCCTTAAAAAGCTTTAAATGGACTCATTTTAATAGATATATGATGAGTACTGTTATAACAATATTCTCCTAAGCGCAACCATCTGATCCATGCATTTTGTTGTCCAATTACATAATTTTTTAGGTATCCTTCTATCCATTTGTTAACAAACTCTGTCTGCCCATCTGTTTGAGGATGATAGCTAGTGCAAGAGTCAAATTAATTCCAGCCAACTGAAACAATTCTTGCCAGAATATATGAAGGAATTTGCTATCCTTGTTGTAGATAATGTTCTTTAATAATCCATGCAGATTAAGGATGTCTTTGAATATTATTTCTGCCAATTGAGGGGCCTTATTATGTGTGAATATTGCAATGAAGTGTGCATATTTGGTTAGCATATTAACCACCACAAAGATGCAGTCCATTTCCCATACCTTTGGCAATCCTATAATAAAATCCATGAAGTTACTTTCCCATTTCTGATTTAGAATCATTAGGGGTTGCAACAGACCTGCTAGATGATAATAATACCATGAATTATAAAAAGTAATAATTCATGGTGATACATGAAATGTCATTATAATCTAATAATATAAAACATGTTGATAGTAATAATTCATGGTAATAATTCATAGTAATAATTAATGGTAATAATTCTATAAGGATTTAGTGGGCTGAGCCAACAACTCATGGAAACGACGGGCAGAAATGGATTTAGTGCTATATATTCCTTGGTGGAGGCCACATTTATAAATTGAGTCGTGGATGAGGGGTAGACATTTCTAGGTTAATAGTCAGAGTCGTGTAATAGTCGTCAATGGATGTCACGGGCTCCCATTTAATTAGTGTTGAAAAATCTGGTGCCGTGAAAAGAAGGGCGACTGATTTGAAATGGATGGCCACTCCAGAGTCCACCTACATAATGTGGCAAGTCAAGTCCAGTGTACAGAGATTTTTGGTAGTTTTTCTCAAAGTCCCATCCTCTTCATGGTCAAAATGGGTGGGTTCCCGATTGCTAATCAACTGTTCAATTTACTTTCGGATTTGAATAACTTTTCAAGTCCATCCAACGCAAAGAGATCATTTCCCAAATCATACACCAACACGTGAACTCAACAATTTTTAAAAAAAAATCATTTTAATTTGCCCAAACAAACTAGGAGTGGGATAGGGTTCCCCTTTCGACACTCTAGTGACAAAAATATTTGATTAGTTGACAATAAGAATTCAATCTTAACTAAGAGACTTGCCAAATAAATTGTTCTAGAACTTTAGAAGTGATCGATATTCACTTAGGATTTTTCAAAGGGTGAGGTTATGGAGCTCAATTACTAGGTTGTCTCCTATGAAACATCAAATTGTGTAGGTGTTCAAAAGAGTGAAAAAGGATTTGGCAAAGCTAATGTGCATAATCAAATTATTGGGAATGATTTGAGGACTATTATTTGAACAAACATATTAGCTAGGAATATATTACTTTTAACCTACATAGGTATGTGATGCATAAAATAAAGCATCATATTAAATTCATTGTCAAATTCATTTTGTGCTTCAATTATTGTTATTGAACAATAAATAATAGACCCTTAGTTATGTGAAAAGCAAAACAAAGAGCCCTTGGCTAGGGCAAATAAATAAATATGTTGGATAGATTAATAAGAGTTTTAGTTTGAGAAAATAAAGTGTACATGACATATATTTTGTATAATAATGAAGATGTATTATTTAGAATTACTTAGTTTTTATGTGTTTTGACATAGTTAAACAATATTGTTATTGTATAAGTGATATCTAAATTATATAGTTTTTATTATTATAGAAGAATTGAATATGTATGCATGAGCAAGTGAATAGAAAATTACTTTATATTGATTG
Source organism: Cupressus sempervirens (assembly GCA_028749045.1). Lineage (NCBI taxonomy): Eukaryota > Viridiplantae > Streptophyta > Pinopsida > Cupressales > Cupressaceae > Cupressus > Cupressus sempervirens. Next base: position 183,707,382 of record CM053792.1, read on the forward strand.
CAGTCTACATAATGAGTCTTGAAAAAATAATTGACATAATGAATTTATTCCTAAGATATGTTCTTAAGAACATAGATGTAATGATTCCATCGAAGTCCTCATTTATTTTTTAATATAAATTATTGAAATAAAAATCAAGTATAGAAATCTTAAACATATCTATCTTAGAAGGCTAGAATTATCAATCTCAAGACACATATCAAATTTCAATAACAACTTCAATATAGACACTTCACTCCTGATTTCTTGATTTTTTTATATAGATAAATCTAATATATAAATCATAACATTATAATAAATAAAAGATTATTAAGAAGTGGTAAAATATAAAATTTAATAACAAAATTTCGTTTGATATTTCGAATAATTGCTTTCATATAGTGATATTTGAAGAAGTTGCAATTGTTAGGTAGCTGCAAATTACTATTGAAGCTTAGAACCAGTGGCGAAGAGGAACAACATGATATAGTAATAAAAGCAAGAGAAAGGGTCTGGAGTGGCTAGATGAGATTACAACATGGTCGTAATATAGCATTACAACGTGATCAAGAAAGCAGTTATACGTAGTAGCAAAACGATGGAAATATCAAGGAGGTGGGGGTACGGCGATCTGCACTGTTCCTTCCAACATCTGCACGACCTTTTTAATTGACGGCCTCAGAGCAGGATTGTCCTGAATGCACCACAGCGCCGTCAGCACCATTCTTTCCAGCTGCCTCTGTTCAATTTCATCGCCTTCTAACTGCTGCTGCTCCACCAGTTTCACAAGTCTCGCATTTTTCAAGCAGTCATAAACCCAGTCGCACAGAAGGACTTCATTTCCTTGCTCATCCGAGCAAACCGTTTTCCTGCAACAGATGATTTCAAGGAGCATCACTTCAAAGCTGTAAACGTCAACTTTCACGGTGACGGCGACATTCCGGTGCCACTCAGGTGCCATGTAACCCTTTGTGCCCCGAGCCCCGGCAGTAAAGGTTCGGGTGTGCTCTGCCTTCATCAATTTGGCCAAGCCAAAGTCAGATATCTTTGGGCTGTACTTATCGTCCAGGAGAATGTTCTGAGGCTTTATATCACAGTGGATGATCTGCGTCGCGCATTCCTCATGGAGGTAGAGGATGCCTCTTGCTGCCCCGATGGCAATTTCCACGCGCAACTCCCACCTAAGAAACCCGCTATCAACAAACAAGACTCCGTCCAAGGATCCGTTACTCATGTGTTGATACACCAGAAACTTGTGCTCGCCCTCGTCGCAGAAACCATACAATTGAACAAGATTTCTGTGATGGCTTGTACCGATAATACTCACCTCTGTTCTGAACTCCTTTTCCCCCTGGCCTTCCTGCACCAGCTTATCCAACGCCTTCACTGCAATCACCCTTCCGTTGGGCAGTTCGCCTCTGTAAACTTTACCAAAGGAACCCCTTCCTATTTCCTGTTTGAAACCTCCTGTAGCAGCCTGGATCTCTGTGTAACTGTAAGCCTTTAAGTGTCGGCTCTTCAGCCCCGCTTTGTCTTGCACCGTACTCGTAGTGGTGTCATGATGAACAGAGCTACAGAAGGACCATGTTAGCAGGAGCGTTGCTGCAGCCAGGATTGAGGAAAAACCCACCACGCCTATTCCAACCATTAGAACGATTCTCCCCTTTCCTTTGCCCTTCGCCTCATCTTTGGTTGCGTTTGGAAATTGAGCGCTAGGAAGAAGGGAAGAGGGAGAGTAGGGCGCGATAGAATGGTTGGTGACTTTGACAAAAGCTTTACTTGTAATATCAGACCCCTGTCGCCCGTCCATTAGAGGCATACGCTTCTTGTAACACATACTTTTCTCGTAAGTAACTATGGTACACATGCAATCGTCACTGCAGGCGTCCATGCATTCACTCTCAGAAACATCCCTCAAATTTGAGTAATCATTACCCTCCGTCCAATCGGTTTCTGCAAGCTCTATCATTTCGTTCCTTGCGCTGCAGCTGTAGTCCTGTGAAGAATTCGACTTGCATCCCTTCCAGGCGTCTTGTGTGCTCACCAAATCGAATCCCGGAGGGCATAAACAGTTGGCTTTCTTAAAGTCGATCAGGTGACAATAGCTGTTAAGCCCGCACAGGCCCTTGACTTTGCAGGGATCGTCCGGAGCTTGCCATACATTTGACCAAGAAGCGGAGCCACTGCCCATCTGTTTCCACACATAGAGCCTTAGGACTCCGTCGGTATCAAGCGTGACTCTCCTAAGAATCTCATCCCCTCCCTCCCCACCCTCACTCAGCATCGCAACTTCTATGTCACTGTCATTTACCAGGTACAAGCGTCCAGTGCGATCAAGCTTCAACCCGGTATATCCATAACCATAGTCATCATCGTCTACCTCATCACTTGCCGTCCAGTAAGCGCCTTTATCCTCCAACCTCTCCACTAGATAAATCACCACGTCTCTGTCATCTTTCACAGTGAGCCCAAACCGTCCCGAGGAGAAGTTGGTATCTGAAACTTTACAAAACATGGTGTGATTGAAGCGCAGCGTCTGGCCAGGCAGCAGGGTGTCCGTAGGCTCTTCGAAGCTCTGCCAGATGGGCGCTGCCGATCGATTGAGCAGCACAAAGTTGCCATTGTTGAGCATTGCAGCCGCTATTACGCTGCTTTCGTTTTCATTTACGGCCGCATCTGCGACCCACTTAAGTCTTCTTTGAGAATTGAACACCTGAAGCCCTGCCGCAGAAAGGTGCAGGGTAGACCCCTTTTCGACTCGAAGCTCTTCGTCGTCCGTCTTGGCTGTCCAGGCAAAGGTGAAGTCAGATATGTTTTCAAACCAGACGCCTACTGAGTAGAGAGGAGGAGCGACAGAATGAAATCCAAAGGCGAAGTCTCCACTGAGTGAAACCCATTTGAAATTTTGGGAAGCAGCAGTAAGAGTTGAACGGAGGCTGATATTATGCGGAAAAAGGGGATGGGCCGAAACGCACACGACCACACTTATAAAAGCTATGGAGAGCGGTAGAGTTGCAGAGGCCATGGAATGAATGAAGTCAGGGGAAATGCAGGGAACAGGGGAATCACAACAACGAATACCCAGGACGACAATGCTCCGTTATGATCAAGACGCAACACCCAGCGTAGACAAGGACTCGAGACCCGACAAAAACGGGTCACGGAAAATTTGAAATTGCCTAGAAATTCAAGTTTACCATTAATTTTGTAGACTTTGTAAATAGAGGGACCATAAATGGAAAGGATCTGAGCATGGGAGTGTGTTAAATTAATAATTATGTTTGTTAATTTAATGTTCAATTTATTTTATAATATTGTCTTAATAGTTGCAATTTTTACAATTGTTTTGTACTAATTTTTTAAGATTTTAATAATGAGTCAATCTTTGATAGAAGAATATTTTAGGTAATAATTATGCATTTAAATTGGTCTTTAAACATATATGTAAGTTATATTTTGTTAAAAAACCTCTCTTTCTTTCATTTAGAAATGGTTTATAAATAAATTCTCACATTTTGAATTTTGTGCCTTTGTTCACATGCGATTCAATGATCTCTAGTTGTCATATTTTATTTAGTTGTAAGTATTAAACATAATGAGCATATCTATTTATTCAACTATTAGATGATCTATTCTACATTTTTTAATTGCACTTATCTATAGTACTTATTATGTTGTGATTTTGACTTAAATTGCAATAATATCATGTCCTAGTTCACATGATTCCATTGATTGAATTATGTTATTATAAAACTGTAGAACCAAGTTTTGAAAATGCTCGAAACCCTTTAGTGAAAAAGAGCATAAAAGATTATCAATACACACTAATTAGAGCTTAAAGGCAAACCATGGCCAATAAACAAAATGCCACCCTTAAGATAAACAATGGAAAAGTAACCTAAAACCAACAAAAGGGTAGTGATAGACCATATAGTAAGAAACAAGAAAAACTAACACATTTCCTTTAAAGCTCCAAATACCTTGAGCTCTAGTTGCTCATCATTTCCATTGCCAGCTTCTTTGGGTCCTTGTGATTTGGTGATAAGTACCTAGACTTCCTTTTCTAGTTTCCCTTAGCTCTTTCGCTAGCTCCAAAGGTCTCCAGACCCTTATCCTACTTTACCATTTTATTTTTTTGATGTGCCCTCTCAATGTTATCCATTAGTTTACTCATTGAGTCTCATTATAAATACTTAAGGGTGGGTTTCTCAACTTGGATCCTAGGAACATTGATACAATTCAAAACTATATCAACAAGGAAAATGAGCTTCGAGTATGACACAAATATTTTGGCATCAATAGAAGAAGGATTAATAATTTGCCTTCAGCATGTTGAGCAAATTTCCTTCAAACTATGCAACTTTGTTTCAACTTTTCAAATTTATCGGTTCATAATGGGATGTTCTTATACTTTACCTTCATTTGAATATTTGTTTGCATTGATGATGATGTTAGAGAAATTTAAATCGATGAAAATGAGAATTCTTAGGTCTTCAAAGTCCAAATCTTTGGTGGTTAATCATGGGAATCAAGCAAAGGGTTCTCAATGGATGAAATAGAAAGGCAATCCAAAGCCAAAAACAAGATATCTAGTGCAATTAACCTCCTCATAAAAATGTAATTCTACATCTTCTTTAAATAAGAAGGCATATTCATTTAGGAAGGAGAGACTTTTGGGATTTGAAAGACAAATATCTAATAGTTACATGTAAATACAAATAAATGAGACAAATATAACACATGGAAATGGAACAAGAAGACATAAGGATTTAACATGGTTTATCCCATCTTGAGCTATGTCCATGAAATAAAGATTCCAATTATTATCCAATGAATCAACTTGATTACAATCCTCAATCCCTTGCAATTCAATACCACTGCAAGAAGCTACAAAATTGTCATATGAAAAATACTTGATCTCAAGCCATTTAAGCAAGACTTATGTCAATAAAAGAACTAGGTTTAGAACACATTGGCCAATAGAAATTCTGTTAGTGTAGTTTTTTATTTTTCCTATTTTGATAAGTTTTTCCTACACTTTTAATAATCTCGCTTAGGTTACTAAAGCATGTCTTATTAGGTGAATGGTTGTGAGGTGTCACCTTCCTACATGTGAGCATCCATTAGCTATCTTGGGAAGATACTTTGCTATCTTTAGTCCAATAGATGGTTGCTCCTCATTGGTTGGTGTTGCCACCTCTTCCCTCTTCCTAGCCTATATAAACATGCTACCTGGCTTGTATTTGCATCTCTTATTTTTGCATCCTCGTAATGCTATTTTGCTTCCAGCATTTGCATTACTCTCTTGGAGACTAACTCTATGATGCTATTTTGATTTTGTATCATTTGTATTCATAGTTTAGATATTTACTCTTTGCACTAGTTTTTTAGGTTATTAATCTTTTCAGATTCTAACATGGTATCAGAGCTTTTCTATGTGCAAGAGTAGATTTTAGTTTCCTTATTTGAGAGATTCGGGGGGGGGGGAATAAACTTTATTGTAGCTTTTTGAAAAACGAAGTATGCTCTTCTCTTGCATCTTTGGATGATCCTGAGAATCAGAAAAGTTTTGACAAAAACAGTTTTTCTCTGGGGTTTCAATCTCAAATCTGACAACCAACTTGCATATTTGGAGTTTTCAATCAGTTTTGCAGGTTCCAGCATGCCATTGATGGACTTAAGAAGCTGATCCATCATTTGCATGTCATATTTTGGTTGCTGGGGTTGTTTTTTGATTTTTGGAGCCATTTTTTTACTATTAAAGGCGTCTGATTTACACTACAACAACATCTTCTATACATCAACAAGAAAAATGCTTTTTGGGTTTTGTTCGCAGCCTCGAAAAACCATCTGGGTATCTTTTAAATTTTGCATGCACGCTGTATATTTTTCAGAATCGAGCATGCAAAGCTACAGCCATACCCCTCTCCGTTGGCAGTCGCAGATTTGAATGCAATTTTCAAATGTCTCGTTCTTGCTCATATAGACTCCGATTTTGATGATTCTTGTTATGAATTTGGCTTTTTTTTGTGCTCTATCCACTAGTGGAGTTGTTTTTTGATTTTCATGCATGAATTCTTCAGAAATTGCAGATTCTCAGCCGTGACTGTGCACATTTGTCGTTTTGGAAACTTCGGAGGATCATAACTTTCTCATACGACCTTGTATCGAGGCGATTCTTTTTTTGAAAGTGCATGATTTTTCGAGTAGATCGCAGTGGTTCTATTTGTTTTCTTGATTATTCTGCCCAAGTTTTACTTTTAGCATATGCTCTTCATGAGGGTTTGTAATGCATTGAAATCAAGACCACTAAGTATCTCTTTCTAGTGGTAGTTGTAATGCACTAAAATAAAGTGCCAAATCATATTTCTTTGGGGGGGGGGGGGGGGATTCTTTGATTGAGTAAAAAGGGGGGGGCATTGTCGTGGTTGGGTTCTCTTCATTTTAGCATTTCTTTGCATTTCTTCATCATGGATCAAAAAATTATGCCCATCCTAACTCCATACAATTACTTTGAGTGGAAATCATGCATGAAAATTCACTTAAGGAAAGCTGGATTAAATAGGATAACTATGGGACTTGAAACTGAACCTGCTAAAGATGAAGATAAGCCTAAGTGGTTTAACAAATGTGATGATGTATGGACAAAGCCAGAAACACTATTTGGCACACAAGATTCAATGAGGGGTCATATGTTGGAAAATGAATTAATTAGTTTGAGTCCAAGCAATTTCAACACAATCCAAGATTTCTTCACCAAATTGAAATCACTAAGGCTGCAGTTAAAACAATGTGGAATTGAAAAGAAAGATGAACAACTGATTCTTAGTATTCTCTCTAAGCTAAGTTCAGAATATTCTGTATTTGTCTCTACCTTCTATGCTACTAAGGGTGCACTTGGTACTCAATTCACCATGCCATCTTTAGATGATTTTGCTGTCAATCTCACTCGAGAACAAGACAAGCTAATCCAGATGGGCACTCTTAAGTCCTCTAAGTCACATGCCTTGGTTGCCAACCAAGGCACAAAAGAACAACAAGGACAAAGTAGTAACAACAATAGTAAGGACAAGAAAGAAACTATTGATACACCATCTTCCAAGGGCGATAAGCCTAAGAAAGAAAAGGTCAAATGTGCCTATTGTAAAAGACCTAGTCATGATGAACATAAATGTTTGCAGAAACAACTTGATCACTTGAGATACATTCTTGAGAAGAATAATATCAGTGTTCCTGAGTCTATCAAACAAAGTTCTACTGAAGGTCTAACAAAGAAAAAGAAAATAGCAAGGGGAAAGGAAAAGGAAAGGCTCTTTTTGCAGTTGCTTCCTCACCATCCACTTGGGTTCTTGATTCGGGTACTTCACACCACATGGCTTCATCTAAGGAAGAAATTGCATCCTTAGAGCCATGTACTATGCCTTCTATGTTGATGGGTGATAACACTCCTGTTGAGGTGTGTGGGAGAGGGTCTGTTGATGTGGGGAATGGGACATTCCATGATGTTCCTTGTGTACCCTCAATGTCAACTAATCTCCTATCGGTATACCAGATCACTCACACAAGTTTAGGCAAGCAGGTTGAGTTCACTCCTAGTTCAATGGAGATATGTGAGGTTCACAATGATTCTACAGTTGTAGTTGGGAGAGCAGATCATCAGTCACGACTCTATATGTTTTCTCACTTTGTTCCTGATCCTCCTTTGACTGTTTCACTCACTCACTCTAATGATGTAAGCAGATTATTGCATGAGCGGTTTGGCCATCTTAACTTCCACTACTTGCATCAGCTTAACCAGCAGAGCATGGTCACAGGGTTGCCTTCTACTTTGACATTGGAGTCACTTGGAATACATGATAGATCTTCTAATGGGTCAGATTCACTTGAGCAGTCTTCTACCTCCACTTTTGATGCAGAGAGTGATTCAGAGGACTCACCTCCTTCCTCTCCTAGTCATCATTTACAGGTTGATGATTCTTCTCTAGATTCTCCATCTTCTGGTCCACTTTGGGCTAGACAGACCTTGCAGTTTGCAGGTGATTGGGTTGGAGATCCATTAGACACCAAGCAGACTCGTTCGCAATTCCAGGATGCTCTACATATCTTCATTGCTACTGCCTCAAATCCACAGTCCTTTCATGAGGCTTCTGGTATTTCTGAGTGGGATACAATTATGCAGGAAGAGTATAGTTCCTTGATGAGGAACCACACTTGGGATCTTGTCCCTTTTTCTAAGGGAAGAAAAATTGTTCGATGTAAGTGGATCTACCGGACAAAATTTGCAAGCTTTGCTGGGGGTATGGGATGCTTCATCTTTTGGGGGGGCCGCTTCCTCTCACTTGGAGTCCTAATTTTCTTTGGGGAGTCTCTTTTCTCTCTCTTTTGGGGGAATTTTATGTACATGGGTACCTCATCAGGCTTGACTTGTCGGGACCCATTTCTACATCCACCTAAGCTTCGCTTATGGGGGGGTGTTAGTGTAGTTTTTTATTTTTCCTATTTTGATAGGTTTTTCCTACACTTTTAATAATCTCGCTTAGGTTACTAAAGCATGTCTTATTAGGTGAATTGTTGTGAGGTGTCACCTTCCTACATGTGAGCATCCATTAGCTATCTTGGGAAGATACTTTGCTATCTTTAGTCCAATAAATGGTTGCTCCTCATTGGTTGGTGTTGCCACCTCCTCCCTCTTCCTAGCCTATATAAGCATGCTACCTGGCTTGTATTTGCATCTCTTATTTTTGCATCCTCTTAATGCTATTTTGCTTCCAGCATTTGCATTACTCTCTTGGAGACTAACTCTATGATGCTATTTTGATTTTGTATCATTTTTATTCATAGTTTAGATATTTACTCTTTGCACTAGTTTTCTGGGTTATTAATCTTTTCAGATTCTAACAAATTCTTGACACCCTTCATGTAATAATAAAGTCAATTTTGTCTTCGTGGTGTGTTTCCTCCCCAACCTTGCCTTATATCATGATAGGGAGAGCACCAAGGTCCTTTCCCTTATAGATTACACAATGTGTTTCCCCTCAATGCCCACTTGACACCACAAGGGCCATTTCTACATGGCCCATCTTGGGGATGCTGCCTAGAAAAACCTAAAGAAGAATTTGGTGCTAAACTATGATAATAAAAGTGTGGAAAACTAACTTATGACCTTGATTAGGCTTCATATAACAACATAGACCACCTTGTGAATATTTCAAAAAGATTGGTCATGAGCATGTAGTTGCCACACTAAGTAGACTAATGAATTGAAAAAAATTATAAAGATAAACAACATCAACTTTCTATTAATGTACAAAGAGAAGTGTTCATCACATTTTAATTCCTCAAAATCAAAAGGAAACTATCATGTAAACTTAGATAAAGAGTAAACTAGTAAAAGACCATTTGCTTGAACAAGTTGTACCTTCTCCATGCCACACCATTGTTTAGATACTACAATGTCATAGGTGAATCATTGTTATGCTATAATGCTATGCCAAATCTATTTGACATGTCATTTATGAGTTTATGGGTTCCTTGGGAAAGGTTGAGCATTCAATCTCTCATGTTGAGTACTAAGGGAGCCAACCATGTTTTTGATAGTTAGAACACTACCTAGTCCACATTCTCATCTCAAGCATAGTAGATGAAGAGTAGTTTGATGGATTCAAGAGGCATGAACATGCACATTATTTATTTTAGCATGTATTCATATAATGAGTCCATCATTGTCTATTGTACCTCATGTGTACATTATATTTGATGTATTTATTTAATTTTTTTGATAAGTTAGTCAACATCCTCATTTAGTTTTATTGTACATTTCATTCAATAATTTGGTCGAAATGTATTTGAATATGATTTATCATTTCACCTAAAAACAATGTAATATTTTTATTTTAAAATGCAACTTATTTTGATTTTTCAACATACTATGTAACTTTGCAATATTTTCAAAAAGTATTCGTATGTGGCATATTAGTGGAATGTTGGTCCTTACACAAAAATGGTTGTAAATTTTAAATCATTATGTAATAATTAGAATGGAAAGATTATTCTTTTAACAAATGTTACCTAATAATTAAATATTTTTCTAATTTTAGTTTGAATTGTATAATATACATCTTTTGTGAAAATATCAAACAAATATTAAAAAAAATATTAAAATTATAACAATATAGATTCAAAAAATGCCACCTTTATGTACAACAAGAAAAGTACAACACATAATGCTTATACAATTGTGCACATGCACAAAAATACCTATATGTGTATGTAGTGTACATAGTAAATTTGACCCTAAAGGAAACTATGTTCCATTGAGATTCAATTTCACAAAGGACATTTGGATATTTTCAACTAGATATATTAGTGAAGATATCTATAAACAAAAGAAAAATTACAAGACCGAAAAGTATGGATGATAGTGGACTCTTAGTTCGAATATGGGTTTTTCTACAAGGGTGCTAGAGTGATGTGTGGTTGATTTTGTTATGCATTCTAAGCATACATGGACTAAAATAGAAACAACTACATTTTTGTAACCCAATCCAACAAGAGCTTTAATCCATAGATCATATAGACGTATCTTGAGAAAAACTATTAGTGCTAATGGCCAATGATTTCCTAAATCCTATAATCATGTCAACTTTCCAATCTCTTAAAAAAATTTTCTATTTAGCTAGATAAACTCGCATTACCTTTAGAGCACCCATCCACATTAGATTTTTCCATTCAAGATATGGGACTACCCATTTAGTGTTCTATTCTCTTTCAAAATTTAGACCAATTGATGTTGCATATATTTATGATTGAATGCACATAGTTGTTTAACTCCAAAGTCCTTAAGATTAGGAAACTACAAACCCTTCTTAAAGGAAACAACATTTAGGTTCTCCCTCACTAGATTTTTTATAGCCTAGAAAGCAACCTTAGGGGTTTTCTCCTCTTTATGGAAAATCCTCCTCACCATCCACAATGGAACCATCCTCTAGCTTAAGAGATCTAATTATATTTCAACTTCTATAATGTAGATTAGATTGATGGAAGATTCTAGTGTTTCTATCACCTTCAAGGATCCAATAATGATAAAATTTCTATTTCCAAAATAATTCTTCCTGCTTAGTCAAAGAAGATCATTTGTCTCTAAAAAAACTTTCCTTCTTATAAGGATTGAGGTTTTTCTCACTTGCCTTTGCTTGATCTCGAGTATTTACAAGTTGATTAACTAGGAGTCTTTTTTCTTTCATGGATATTAACAAAGGAGATGTACATTGTTCCATTATTTGACTTTTTCCTTAATCAGGTGTAGTTTGTTATGTATTGTGATCAAAGGGGAGTCTCCACTCAACATCCTCCACCATATTTCTACCACATCTTTGAAATTAGGGTGGGATAACCACACTAGCTCAAATGGAAAATGGGATAATGGTTTTCTCCGTTCTTTCCAACATAGAAATAACATCATGGTCCAAACTTATCTTAGGATAAGCTTCCTAGAAGAAATCAACCAAGTCATTCTAAATAGAGTATAAGAGAAATCTATCAAGATAGAATTGAATAAGACCTTTACCTTGCCTATGATTGGACCAAGGGAGCTCTGCACCATCAAGGTAAAGGTCCTAAAGACCAACCAAAGTTAATAGACCCCTAAATTTATCATGCTATCACTAAAATCATCATTGCTTCCTAACTTCTAAAGGGGCAAAGTGGGGAGTTAAAGTCAGCACCAAGAATCCATTTATCATTATTCTTACTAACAAAGAAATTAGATGATGAATCCCAAAGTAGTCTCCTTAGAAATCTAATATTATGGGTATAGACATTAATAAATTTACATTAAAAACAATGATCACATTATTACAAGAAATTATAATGTTATTAGGGGAGAAGTGTAGAAGGGAAGCAAGAATCTTACTTGGTTCCACAAAAAAACTAGACCATCAAATGCCCCCACTAAATCACACACTTCCATTCATCACTAGTCTAGACATCACTCATATTATTTTGAACCCTTGTCCTCTCTATTAAGTTTTCTAAATAATCGAAAGGTCAACCTTACTATTAAGAATATCATATTTAAGCATGTATTATTTGGTATGGAAATTAAAGCCTCTCATAGGTTTCTAATAGGAAGGAAATTCATAATACTTGACTCCAACTTTTTATCTTTGTGGGAATCCCATAGTGGGACCCTTAATTTTTCCTTTTTCTTTCATTAATGAAACCATCTAGAGTGTGTTGCTTTCTACTAGCAAGGTCTATTTGTCTATCTATTATCTTTAAATACAAGATTTTCTTGTTTGTTGCTTGTGCTAGCATCCAATTTATTTTTTCATCCTTATCCTTCCACTAGGTTCCATTATAAGTCAACCTCCATGAGAATCTTGTTGACCCCAAGGTCCACAATAGGGAAAAATCCAAGAATTGAAAGTTGAGTTCTAAGGTTTGCTAGACCTCACTTGGGAGTAGGAAGCAAGGAGATGAAAGGATCAGCCAAAATATTCTCCAAGGTTCATCTTGGCCCAAGGTCAAGGAAATGAACATATCATTTGAAACACCAAGAAATTCACTCTCTTATTTCAAAGAAGCAACTTTGTTGAGATTGACTCAAGATTAATCATCTAGTCAAGTTCCTCCTATGAGGAGAAGAGCCTAATAGGAAAGAAAATGGAGCCAGAATCTATTCAAGCATCAAGTCAACCAAAGAGGAAGAAAAGGCCTAAAGAACAAGAGGTGAAGTAGTAACAAAAGCTTCTACGGGTGAACAAAGGGTTGACTCCAAGTGTATCATCAAAAAGCCTAAGGCTGAGCAGGAAGCCAAAACTCTCTTATGTGGTTCCACATAATACCTAGCTTAAATAATAGTTTTAAACTTTACATGAGTTATTTAAGATATATATATACTATAGAGATTGTTGACTTGGTGGTCAACACCTGCTTTGAGATTTGTGCCATGGATTGGGGTAAATCTGGCATTTGTATTGCACATTAATAGTTTGAGCTTTTGGTGTAGTTGTAAATGATTTAAGTGGTATAAAAGCCTTGGGAAAGGGATTTGAGTCTCCCTTTAGTGGGTGGTAAAGGCTTGAAGTTGTTCTTGAGGGCAAGATTGTTGACTTGGTGGTTAGCACCTCCTTTGAAATTTATTTTGTGGATCAAGGTAAATCTATAATTTATATTGGACAATAACAATTTGAGCTTTTTGTGCAACGATAAATGCCTGGACAACATATACCTTTTGCAAGACTGATAAGACAAGTCTTCATTCTTGTATTGTAGAGCTTGGAGGCACATGAGCCATACTTATATTCAAGGGTAATATGTCTTGGGAGTATAGAGTTGACCTTCACTCTAAGTTTTGGCAAAAAATAGATATGGTCTAGATTGGGTGATTCTATCACCATGAAAAGAAACCTAAATGATTTAGCAATACCTCTAAAAACCTTGCTATTTGAAAACTCTTACATGGAAGACCCAAATAGAGAAGAAGCCCCTAAATCAATGTGTGGGTTGAGGCCTTGTTTCAAATGAAAGAAAGATAAAATATTCCCATTATTACTGCATATGACTAGGGACCATTAGTAAGCACCGATAGAGGGTCTTCCTTGCTCATAAAACCAAATAGGAACATTCCATGGGTAAGCATATTTTTGACACTCCATGGATAAGCATATTTTTGACACTACCTTCATGGGGTTAGCTAGGTGAAACCCACTACCTCATCCAGTCAATTAAAGGTCTAAGGAAGAGAACCTTCCAACTAAGGAAAAATCCAAAGAGTTAACAGTCTTAGCTAGAATTTTATCTGAGACTTAAACCTTTTTCTCACTAAACTTGCAAGTTTCCCCATAGCTAGGGAAAGAAGACTTAGGCTACAAGGGTGAAGCCACCATGCCTACAACGTTCTCCACAAAGGAATATTTAGGAATATAAGTCTTCGAATATTCTACGATCCTTCTAGGAACAATCTAGGAGGGAGAAGAGAGAACCTCAAAATGAACAACACTCAGATGGGAGGTCAATGGAGAAGAAGCAGTGGTCCCTTCCATGGGAGAAGCCAAAAAAGAAGAAATCACTAGAGAAAATTCACCAAGGAAAGAAGATGAACCGAGTGGCATTCCCACTTGGATAAAGTTAAGTAGAGAGACATACGATAGACATCTTGATTTCGGGTATGTGCAAGATCATGGTGTACCAAACTATGGCCTTAAGTGGCAGTGAAAAATCAGCAAATCAAGTTTATGTCAACTTGACACATAATTTTGAAGTGGTTATGGACTTTATATCAAAACGTTGTAAGAAAATAATCTGTAGAAAATTGAATGTAGTTTCTAAACTCCTAGGCCTTATCAAGAGAAAAAAATAATTGATTGGTCAAAAGTTTGAATTGTAATGTAGTACTACGAAAATTTCAGAGCGAAAATAAAAAGTAGGTGTATGTCTGACCACCTTAATCAAAATAAAGTGATAATATTTTTTTAATATAATTATAGATATGAAAAGTAGACTCATGCTCGGATGTGATGCATATTTTTTGATATTTTTATTCCAAATAAATAATTAAATATGAATTTTCTACCAAAAACATTTCGAAAAAAAAGTCCCATGTCTGACCACCTTAACTAATAGAAAATTTTACCAAATTTAATTTTTATTTTTTTTCTTATACTAGGCGAAGCATAGAATGTGATGCAACTTTTAGATTTAAAAAATGTTATACCGTTTGAAAGTTATAGCTATTTTTCAATTAGTATGTCAATCAACACTTTACAATAATCTTCATTGATAATTAACTAATAAATACTAATTGAACTCAGAATTTGACAGAAATTATATTGATAGAATCTCGAGAGTGATATTAAAAAACCCTTTTCATTTCATTCAATTTCGATCAAAATAACATTGACAGACGACTACCCGAAGTCTGAGTATCACTAAAACCCTTTTCAAACATGTCTTTTGGGTTGACCGGGTAGGCTTTGTAAATACCAAGCCTAATCAGATATCCGATATGCTTCAGCAAAATTTGAGTGAGAAATTTCAAATCCCAACCCATTTTGGAAGGAAAATTGCGTTCAAAAGTTATAGCTTATGATTTATAAATAATTTCACTTATATTACTATGTAAAGACGTGTATATATATATATATATATATATATATATATATATATAAATATAATAACGTAATGTAAACATATAAGATATAATCTATTAATATATAATAATATATTATGTTAATCTTATTACAATCTATACATATAATTTATATTATTATTATATTTACTAAATATAATAACGTAATATATATATTATATATATTATATGTATTATATATTACTATATTAATATGTATGTTAATAATATATATATATATAATCACGTAATATTTTCATTAAATATAATATGTATTACATATGATTATATTAATATGTATGTTATTAATATATTTATAATAACGTAATATTTTAATTAAATATACTAACATAATACATACATACATACATACATACATACATACATACATACATATACATATATATATATATATATATGTTATTAATATATATAATAACATAATATTTTTTATTAAATATAATAACATTATATATATATATATATATGTTATTAATATATATGTATATTATTAATATATATGAGTCAAAGGGGATTATAGGTCAACCATTGACCCCCTTTGACGCATTAAATGACGACATATGTCGCTAGGGGTCCTAGGACCCCTAGCGACATATTACAATGGTTAATATGGGTCAAAGGGGGTCATAGGGTGACCTATGACCCCTTTTGACCCATTAAATGACAACATGTGTCCCTAGGACCCCTAAGGACATATTAGAATTGTTCATATTGGTCAAAGGGGGTCATAGGTTGATCTATGACCCCCTTTGACCCATTAAATGACAACAAATATTAGAATCGTTCATATGGGTCAAAAGGGGTCATAGGGTGACCTATGACCCCCTTTGACCCATTAAATGATGACATATGTCCTTAGGGGTCCCAAGACCCCTAGGGACATATTACAATTGTTCATATAGGTCAAAGGGGGTCATACAGTAACTTATATCCCCTTTGACCCATTAAATGACAACATATGTCCCTAGGGGTCCTAGGACATCTAAGGACATATTAGAATGGTTAATATGTGTCAAAGGGGGTAATAAATTAACCTACGACCCCCTTTGACCTATTGAATAACGAGATATGTCCCTATGGATCCTAGGACCCCTAGGGACATATTAGAATAATTCATATAGGTCAAAGGGAGTCATAGGGTGACCTATGACCCCCTTTGACCCATTAAATGATGACATATGTCCCTAGGGGTCCTAGGATGCCTACTAACATATTAGAATTGTTCATATAGGTCAAAGGGGGTCATAGGGTCCTTTAACCCATTAAATGACAAGATATGTCCCTATGGGTCCTAGGGACATATTAGAATGGTTAATATGGGTCAAAGAGGGTCATAGGGTGACCTATGATCCCCTTTGACCCATTAAATGATGACATATATCCCCCCTAGGGACATATTGGAATGGTTAGTATGTCTGAAAGGGGCTCATAAGTTGACCTATGACCCCCCACGACCCATTAAATGATCAGATATGTCCCTAAGGGTCCTAGGACCCTTAGGGACATATTAGAATGGTATATATGGATCAAAGGGGATCATAGGGTGACCTATGACCCCCTTTGACCCATTAAATGACGACATATGTCCCTAGGGGTCCTAGGACCCCTAGGGACATATTAGAATGGTTAATATGGGTCAAAAAAAGTCATAGGTCCTTTGACTCATTAAATGATGACATATGTCCCTAGGACCCCTAGGGACATATTAGAATGGTTAATATATGTCAAAGGGGGTCATATGTTGACCTCTGACCTCCTTTGACCCATTAAATGATGACATATGTCCCCAGAGGTCCTAGGGACATATTAGAATGGTATATATAGGTCAAAGGGGGTCATAGCGTGACCTATAACCCCTTTTGACCCATTAAATGATGACATATGTCCCTAGGGGTCCTAGGACCCCTAACGACATATTAGAATGGTACATATGGGTCAAAGCGGTCATAGGGTGACCTATGACCCCTTTCGACTCATTAAATGATGACATATGTCCCTAGGGGTCCTAGGACCCCTAGGGACATATTAGAATGGTATATATGGGTCAAAGGGGGTCATAGGGTGACCTATGACCTCCTTCAACCCATTAAATGATGACATATGTCCTTAGGGGTCCTAGGACACCTAGGGACATATTCGAATGGTTAATATGGGTCAAAAGGTGTCATAGGGTGACCTATGACTCCCTTAAACCCATTAAGTGATGACATATGTCCCTAGAGGTCTTAGGACCCCTAAGGACATATTAGAAAGGTTAATATGGTTCAAAGGGTGTCATAGGGTGAACTATGAACCCGTTCGATCTATTAAATGATGACATATGTCCCTAGGAACATATTAGAATGGTTAATATGGGTCAAAGGGTGTCATAGGGTGACCTATGAACCCCATCAACCCATTAAATGATGACATATGTCCCTAGGGTTCCTAGGACCCCTAGGGACATATTATAATGGTTAATATGGGTCAAAGGGTGTCATAGGGTGACCTATGAACCACTTCAACCCATTAAAGGATGACATATGTCCCTAGGGGTCGTAGGACCACTAGGGACATATTAGAATGGTTACTATTCGTGAAAGGAGGTCATAGGGTGACCAATGACCCCCTTCAACCCATTAAATGACGAAATATGTCCATAGGGGTCCTAGGACCCTTAGGGAAATATTAAAACTGTTAATATGGGTCAAAGAGTGTCATAAGGTGACTTATGACCCCCTTCGACCCATTAAATGATGACATATGTTCTTAGGGGTCCTAGGACCCCTAGGGATATATTAGAATGGTCGTAGGGACATATTAGAATGGTTAATATGGGTCAAAGGGGGTCATAGGGTAACCTATGACCCCCTTTGACCCATTAAATCAAGACATATGTCCCTAGGGGTCCTACGACCCATAGGGACATATTAGAATTGATCATATGGGTCAAAGGGGGTCATAGGGTGACCTATGACCCCCTTTTGTTGGGCCCACTTGCCGTTGCACCAAAAGCCATGACTGTTAGTGAACATGGAACACCACATAATTAACCACCTGTGGGCAGGGGAGCGCGTCGCATCACCCAACAATCTCCCCCTCGACGCGCATACCAGGTGCTTACGCGGGTCGGCAAGGCACCGAGGAGATTTGAACCCATGACCAGGCCAAAACCAGGCTCTGATACCAATTGTGGGGCCCCTGCCCACAGGTGGTTAATTATGTGGTGTTCCATGTTCACTAACAGTCATGGCTTTTGGTGCAACGGCAAGTGGGCCCAACACCTTTGACCCATGAAATGATGACATATGTCCCTAGGGGGCCTAGGATCCCTAGGGACATATTAGAATGGTTAATATGTATGAAAGCGGGTCATAGGTTGACTTATGACCCCCCCACGACCCATTAAATGATGAGATATGTCCCTAGGGGTCCTAGGACCCCTAGGGACATATTACAATGGTATATATGGGTCAAATGGGGTCATAGGCTGAACTATGACCTCTTTTGACCTATTAAATGACGACATATGTTTCTAGGGGTCCTAGTTAGAATGGTTAATATGTGTGAAAGGGGGTCATAGGGTGACCTATGACCCCCCACGACCCATTAAATGATGATATATGTCCCTAGGGGTCCTAGCCCTAGGACCCCTAGGCCCATATTAGAATGGTATATATGGGTCAAAGGGGGTCATAGGGTGATCTATGACCCCCTTTGACCCATTAAATTATGACATATGTCCCTAGAAGTCATAGGACCCCTAGGGACATATTAGAATGGTTAATATGGGTCAAAGAGTGTCATAAAGTGACCTATGACCCCTTTTGACCCATTAAATGATGACATATGTCCTTAGGGGTCCTAGGACCCCTGAGGACATATTAGAATGGTTAATATTTGTCAAAGGGGGTCATAGGTCTCTTTGACCCATTAAATGACAATATATGTCCCTAGGTGTCCTAGGACCCCTACAGACATATTAGAATGGTATATATTAGTCGAACGGGGTCATAGGCCCTTCGACCCATTAAATGGTGACATTTGTCTGTAGGGGTCCTAGGACATCTAGGGACATATTAGAATTGTTAATATGTGTGAAATTGGGTCACAGGTTGACCTATGACCCCACACAATCTATTAAATGACGAGATATGTCTGTAGGGTTCCTAGGACCCCTAGGGACATATTAGACTGATTAATATGTGGTAAAGGGTGTCATAGGTTGACCTATGAACCTCCAGGACCCATTAAATGACGAGATATGTACCTAGGGGTCTTAGGACCCTTAGGGACATATTAGAATGGTTAATATGGGTCAAAGGGGGTCATAGGTTGACTTATGAATCTCCATGACCCATTAAATGACGAGATATATCCCTAGCAATCCGAAGACCCCTACAGACATATTAGAATGGTTAATATGAGTGAAAGGGGGTCATAGGTTGACCTATGACCCCCTTTTGCCCATTAAATAATGACATATGTTCTTAGGGGTCCTAACACCTCTAGGGACATATTCTAATGGTTAATATGTGTGAAAGGGGGTCATAGGGTGACTTATGACCCCCCACGAACCATTAAATGACAATATATGTCCTTAGGGGTCCTAGGACCCCTAGGGACATATTAGAATGGTTAATATGGGTCAAAGGGGGTCATAGGGTAACCTATGACCCCCTTTGACCCATTAAATGATGAAATATGTCCTTAGAGGTCCCAGGACCCTTAGGGACATACTAGAATTGTTAATATAGGTCAAAGGGGGTCATAGGGTGACCTATGACCCCCTTTGACCCATGAAATGATGACATATGTCCCTAGGGGTCTTAGGACCCCTAGATACATATTAGAATGGTTAATATGGGTCAAAGAGAGTCATAGGTTGACCTATGACCCCCTTTGACCCGTTAAATGATGACATATGTCCCTAGGAGTCCTAAGACCCTATGGACATATTAGAATGGTTAATATGAGGTGAAGGGGGTCATTAAATGACGACATAGGGACATATTAGAATGGTTAATATGTGTGAAAGGGCGTCATAGGTCACGACCCATTAAATGACAAGATATGTCCCTAGGGGTCCTAAGACCCCTAGGGACTTATTAGAATGGTATATATGGGTCAAAGGGGGTCATAGGGTGACCTATGACCTCCTTTGATGCATTAAATGATGACATATGTCCCTATGCTTCCTAGATAACCATTCTAATATGTCCCTAGTGGTCCTAAAACCCCTAGGGACATATTAGAATGGTTAATATGTGTAAAAGGGGGTCATAGGTTGACTTATGACCTCCCACGACCTATTAAATGATGAGATATGTCCCTAGGGGTCCTAGGACCCCAAGGGCCATATTAGAATGGTATATATGGGTCAAACGGGGTCATATGGTGACCTATGACCCGCTTTGATCCATTAAATGATGACATATGTCCCTAAAGGTCCTAGGACCCCTAGGGACATATTAGAATGGTTAATATAAACCAAAAAGGGTCATAGGGTGATCTATGAGCCCCTTTGACCCATTAAATGACGACATATGTCACTAGGGGTCCTATGACCCCTGAGACATATTAGAGTGGTTAATATGTGTCAAAGGGGGTTATAGGTTGACCTATGTCATGTCCCCTTTTCAAAATAATTAAAAATAATAAACTTTGCTAAGGTAGACAGGGTCCAAAAAGGTGAAGTTTCGGCAAAAGGGGCTAATCTTTGGAAACCAATGGACTAATAAATAAAAATTATTATTAAATTATATTTTATTAACCCCTCTTGGATGTGAGTTAGGGTTATGCCCTCTTTTAAAGGGTTTGGAGGCATTTTGGGCTCATTCCAGAACTTGATTTTTGCTCATTTCTTTGTTGTTCTTCAGAGGCTGCCAAACCTGTGGAGAAGGAGACCCAAGAACGGGAGTTTGCAAGTTTCCAGGAAGGCTAAGGATGGGAGTTTGAAGCCATTCCATGTGCATGCTTATACAGCGTTTTCCTTTGTGCTGAATAGTGCAAATTTGTGAGTTTTCGGAGTTATTTTTGGTATGAGTTTGGTGTTTTCAATTGAGTATTTCATATCAGTTTGGGTTGCTACTATATTTTAGACTTTAAGATATTAAAATAGAGCTGAATATATGTATTGGGACGTGATTAAACTTCTAAGATAGATTATTAGTGTTTTTGTGGTGTTTTCGAGCATTTTTGTGTTAATTTCGGGAGCCCGATGAGCATAGTTTTTGTCCTACATTTGTGAGCTGTTGTGTAAAGGCTATATAGATCTAGAAATGTCATTTTGTAGGTTGTTATGCTGCTGAAATTTTTGTAAAAATGTCCATTTTCAAATTTATTAATAATTTGTGAAGTTGTGAAGTTTTTTGGCACTATTTCAGACATACCTGATTTGGGTTTATTTGAGAAATTGGTGGATCTTTGTAATATTGGTTGTTTGGTTTTAAAAATCTGATTTGAGGCTTGAAATATCATGTAAAATTAGAAAAGGGAAATTTTAGTGGGACATTTCAGTTGTATCAGAGCCATGATCTTGCTAGTCTGAGGGTTTTTAAAAGCTTGCATGTCAGTTTTGACAACTACCCAGATCTTGCATGTCAGTTTTGACAACTACACAAATTTTGCATGTCAGTTTTGACAACTACCTAGATCTTGCATGTCATAAGTTATGGTTGCATGTTGCTTCTAATTAGTTGCATGTCAAAATTTATGGTCGCATGCAACTAAGTGAAAGAGAAAAAAGATATTTGTAGCGAGAAAAGAATAAAGAAATTTTGATCAAACCTCCAGTTGAAAGTAAAAGTACAAAATCCAAGGAAGGGAAAAGTATGGCTGATCCAGATGAGATGGCAAAGAAATTCTTTCAAGACATCCAAAATACTCAGAAGCAAATAGTGGATAGTTTGGTAGAAACTAGGGAGGCTTTGCGAATATTGACAGAAAAACTACAAGGAGTTGCATCTATTAATGAGAAAGGGAGCACTTCAGAGGAGCCAAGAAATTTGAGATCCACACCATCTAAATCAACCAAAACTATTTTCTTGCCTATAGATGAGCCACCAGTACCAAATCCAGCCATTAGTCTTGTGGAAGAGGTTACAGGAAACTTGATTACATTAAGAGCTACTTACAATGGCTTAGATGATGACTTTCGTAGTTCGGTTCTTTTTAGAGAATATGTGGATATGATGAACACTTTGATGCCCAAGAAAGAGAACAGGAGGGAGCATGACATAAGTGGAAGAGAGCTCAAAAATAAAATAAGCAAGTTTACAGCACCTACTTTTGATGGAACAAATAAAATTTCAGCTAGAGCATGGCTATAAAAATTACAGACTTTCTTCACACTTAACCCCGTGAAGGAGATTGATGCTGTTCAATTTGCAAGTCTACACTTGGAAGATGCAGCCTATGATTGGTGGTATCATGGAATGACTACTCAAGGTCATGATCAGGTAACTACATTTGATGATTTCAGTCAAAGAGTGAGATATATTTGATCTCAAGGATGATGAAGAGTACTTTAAAGAATTGTCAAAGTTGAAGCAAACCAAATCAGTTAATGAGTATATACAAGAATTTCAAAAAGTGGCTGTTATGGTACCTGATATGAGTGAAAAGAGGATTGTTTATCTTTTTCTTGATGGTTTAGAAGATTTTGTTAAAGGTTTGGTTAAGGCTTTCTCACCCTCAACCTTACAGGAAGCTATCAAAAGAAGCTTGCAACTTGAAACTTGTGTGCCTATAAAATCAGTCACTAATCAAAAATCTCCAAATCTTTGGCAACATAAGGGAAATTTAAAAAAAAAGAATTTCCCAACACTACCACCAAAAGATGTGATAAATGTGGCAAAAAAGAAGGTAGATGAAGAGACTAGGAGTGAATTACGAAGGGAAAAGCTTTGTTTTACTTGTAGAGAACCATGGGTTCCAAGACACAGATGTTTGGGGAAAGGTCAAGTGCACTATATTGAAGTTGCTTCAGAATCTGATCCAGATGAGCATGAGGAATTTCATGATACAAAGGAGGAGGTAGAAGATGAGAAAGAAAAACAAATCAGCAAGGATGGCACTTTAGAAACATTATCAGGAGTCCCAAGATACCATCCCTTTTGAATTCGAGGGGTACTAGTAGGGCAAAGGTTGACAGTTCTTCTTTATAGTGCTACAACTCACAATTTTATTGATGAGGGATTTGTCATGAAAAGAGGGTTTAAAGCAAAATATTTTGAGGGATTCAATGTTACTGTAGCTGATGGATTCACTATGCCTTGCACACGGGTGGTGAAAGAACTCAAGATGACCTTAGGAGATTATGAGTTATGTGATGACTTTTATGTGGTTGGTATTGGGGAGACAGATCTTGTATTGGGTGTTCAATGGTTGCACTCTATTGGAGGCTATTACATGAACCATCAAACTATGGAGTTTAAATTTCATTCCAATGGGAAAGAAGTCATATTGAGAGGTTTATCGAATGGAGCACCTAAGGCAGTCTCTGCAAAGAGGTTGGAGAGGACTTTTCGAAGAGAACAAGTAGCACGGGTAGCAAGAGTCATAATCTATCCAACAAGCTCTCCAAAGAATCAAGGTAATTTCCATTTTGAAATTCAAAATATTCTTGATAAGCATAGTATAGTTTTCAATGACTTGCCTCCAGGATTACCACCAGATAGAGGTTTTGAGCATGTTATAGAGTTAGAACAGGGCGCCAAACCAGTTATAACAACCCCATATTGCCATCCAAGAGGTTATAAGGAAGAAATTGAGAAAACTATTCAAGAACTCTTGGACAGGGGATTCATAACGCCTAGCTCTAGTCCATTTGCATCATCTGTGGTACTTGTCAAGAAAAAGGATGGTACAATGAGAATGTGTATAGACTACAGGGCTCTAAACAAGAAGACCATAAAAAATAGGTATCCCATACCACGCATAGATGAACTCATTGATGAGTTACATGGTGCTGTATACTTCTCAAAAATTGACTTAAGATCAGGGTACCATCAAATCCGAATGAGGAGTGAAGATGTGGAAAAGACTGCTTTCAGATGTCACTTTGGGCACTTTGAATTTCTTGTTATGCCATTTGGCCTCACTAATGCACCTGCAACATCCCAATCTTGTATGAATAAGGTATTCAACCAGCATCTTTAAAAATTTGTTTTGGTATTTTTTGATGATATCTTGATTTACAGTAAAACATGGGAAGAGCATCTAAAGCACATAGACACTATTTTGGAAATCTTGGAGCAGCAATCCTTCTATGCTAAGCTATCTAAATGTGAGTTTGGTTTGACAAAGATCCTATATTTAGGACATATTATAAGTTCTAAAGGAGTACAGGTTGATCAACAAAAAATCCAGGCAATTTTGGATTGGCCTCCACCCACTAATCTTACATAGTTGAGAGGTTTCTTCAGGTTGTGTAGCTACTATAGGAGATTTACCAAGGGATTTTCTCAGCTTGCTGCCCCCTTGACTGATTTGACAAAGAAAGGAGCTTTTTTTTGGACAGAAGAGGCACAAAAAACATTTGATAAGCTTAAGGAGGTAATGAGTTCATGCCTTGTGCTTGCAATTCCAAATTTCTCTTTACCTTTTGTTGTTGAATGTGATGCTTCTGGAGAAGGTATAGGGGCTGTCCTAACTCAAAGGGGACATCCAATAGCATTTGAGAGTAGAAAATTAAATCAATCAGAGAAAGGTTACTCCATCTATGATAAAGAAATGTTGGCAATCATGCATGCACTTCATAAGATTAGACAATATTTGGTATGTGGGAGATTCATTGTAAAGACAGACCATAATAGCCTCAAGTTCTTCTTGAACCAAAGGGATTTGAATGATCATCAACAAAAATGGGTAAGCAAATTGCACACTTGTGATTTTGATATTGAATATATGAAAGGAAAAAATAATGTGGTTGCTGATGCTCTCTCAAGAAAGCCCACTTTGTGTTCCTTATCATCTATCTCTGCTGATTGGAAAGTCTCCATAATTTTAGAGTATGCTAAAGATTCCTTTGCCACCAAGATTTTGGATAAGTTAGTGGATGATAACAGGTACAAGGTTGTTGATGAATTGATTTATTACAAGAACAGGATCTTCTTAGTGCCAGGATCAAAAACTAAGGAGAGGATATTGAGGGCCTTTCATGACACACCTTTGGCTGGTCATCAGGGATATTTAAAGACATACAGGAAAATTTGAGAGCGGTTTTCATGGAAGGGTATGAAGGAGGATGTCCTTAAACACATTAAAGAATATATGGTATGCCAACAAAGCAAGAGTGAGCAAAATTTTTCTACAGGGTTGTTGCAGCCACTTCCTATTCCTAAACAAAAATGGGAAAGTATTTTCATGGACTTCATCACTGGGTTACCCAAGGTTCAAGGTAAGGATTGCATATATGTGGTGGTAGATAGACTAACTAAGTATGCACATTTCTTTCCTATCACATCTGATTTCAAGGCATCACAAGTGGCCGAATTGTTCTTCAAGAAAATTTTTAGATTACATGGCTTGCCTAGAAATATTGTTAGTGACCGGGACAGTAGATTCCTCAGCTCTTTTTGGAAGGAGCTCTTTGATTTGGCAGGAACTGAACTCACTCCCAGTACTAGCTATCACCCTCAAACAGATGGACAAACAGAGATAATTAATAAATGGATAGAGGGATATTTGAGGAACTATGTTTCAAATCAACAACATGCTCGGGTGAAATGGTTACACCTAGGGGAGTATTGCTACAATACATCTCATCACATGTCTATTGGTATGCCTCCTTTTCGTGCTCTTTATGGTTATGATGCCCTTCCCTTTGTTGATCAAATACTTTCTGATAGCAGAGTACCTGCAGCAAGTGATTTCATCAAGCAAAGCCAAGACATAATAAGGTCCCTCAAGGATAATCTACAACATGCACAGAACCAACAAAAGTTATATGCTGATAGGAAAAGGATTGAAAGATCTTTTGAGGTGGGAGATTCGGTATTTGTTAGGTTGCAGCCATATAAGCAAAGCACCTTGAAGAAGAATGGAGCAGAGAAACTCAAGCCAAGGTTCTATGGGCCTTATAAGATCATCAAGAAGGTAGGAGAGGTAGCTTATGAATTGGAGCTCCCACCAAATAGCAAAATACATAATATTTTCCATGTATCTTTCCTAAAGAAAGTTCTAGGCCAGAAAACCATGGTATCTATAGAATTACCGCCTCTTGATGATGAAGAGAAATTAGTTTTGATACCAAAAGAGATTTTGGATACAAGAGAGAAAAGATTGTGAAATAGGAGCGTCATAGAGCATTTGGTCAAATGGAAAGGATTACCACTAGAGGATGCAACTTGGGAAGGAGCACATATTCTTGAGAATTCCAACCTTCATTTCTTGAGGACAAGCAATATTTGGAAGGGGAGGACTTGTCATGTCCCCTTTTCAAAATAATTAAAAATAATAAACTTTGCTAAGGCAGGCAGGCTCCAAAAAAGTGAAGTTTCAGAAAAAGGGGCTAATCTTTAGAAACCAATGGACTAATAAATAAAAATTATTATTAAATTATATTTTATTAATCCCTCTTGGACGCGAGTTAGGGTTATGCCCTCTTTTAAGGGGTTTGGAGGCATTTTGGGCTCATTCCAGAACTTGATTTTTGTTCATTTCTTTGTTGTTTTTCAGAGGCTGCCAAATCTATGGAAAAAGAGACCCAAGAACAGAATTTTTCAGGTTTCTAGTAAGGCTAAGGATGGGAGTTTGAATCCATTCCATGTGCATGCTCATACAGAGTTTTCCTTTGTGCTGAATAGTGCAGATTTGTGAGTTTTTGGAGTCGTTTTTGATATGAGTTTGGTGTTTTCAGTTGAGTATTTCATATCAGTTTGGGTTGCTGCTGTATTTCAGACTTTAAGATGTTAAAATAGAGCTAAATATATGTATTGGGACGTGATTAAACTTCTGAGATAGATTATTAGTGTTTTTGTGGTGTTTTCGAGCATTTTTGTGTTAATTTCGGGAGCCTGATGAGCATAGTTTTTGTCCTACATTTGTGAGCTGTTGTGTAAAGGCTATACAGATTTGGAAATGTCATTTTGTAGGCTATTATGCTGCTAAAATTTCTGTAAAAATATCCATTTTCAGATTTATTAATAATTTGTGAAGTTGTGAAGTTTTTTGGCACTATTTCGGACATACCCGATTTGGGTTTATTTGAGAAATTGGTGGATCTTTGTAATATTGGGTGTTTGGTTTTAAAAATCTAATTTGAGGCTTGAAATATCATGTAAAATAAAAAAAGAGACATTTCAACCTATGACCCCTTTTCACCCATTAAATGACAACATATGTCCCTAGGTGTCGTAGGACCCTTAGGGACATATTAGAATGGTAAAAATAGATCAAAAGGGATCATAGGGTGACCTATGACCCCCTTTGACCCATGAAATGACAACATATGTCTCTAGGGGTCCTAGGACTCCTAGTGACATATTAGAATGGTTAATATAGGTCAAAGAGGGTCATAGGTTGACCTATGACCCCCTTTGACAAATTAAATGATGACATATGTCCCTAAGAGTCCTAGGACCCCTATGGACATATTAGAATGGTTAATATGGGTCGAAGGGGGTCATAGGTTGACCTATGACTCCCTTTGACCCATTAAATGATGACATATGTCCCTAGGGGTCCTAGGACCCCTAAGGACATATTAGAATGGTTAATATGTGTGAAAGGGGGTCACCCCCCATGTCCCATTAAATGACGGGATATGTCCCTAGGGGTCCTAGGACAACTAGAGACATATTAGAATGGTATATATGGGTCAAAGAGGGTCATAGGGTGACCTATGACCTCTTTTGACACATTAAATGATGACATATGTTCCTATGGGTCCTAGTTAACCATTCTAATATGTCCCTAAGGGTCCTAGGACCCCTAGGGACATATTAGAATGGTTAATATGTGTGAAAGGGGGTCATAGGTTGACCTATGACACCCCATTACCTATTAAATGATGAGATATGTCCGTAGGGCTCCTAGGAACCCTAGGGCCATATTAGAATGGTATATATGGGTCAAAGGGGGTCAATAGGGTGACCTATGACCCCGTTTGACCGATTAAATGATGACATATGTCTCTAGAGGTCCTAGGACCCCTAGAGACATATTAGAATGGTTAATATAAACCAAAGAGGGTCATAGGCTGATCTATGACCTCTTTTGACCCATTAAATGATGACATATGTCACTAGGGGTCCTAAGAAACCTAGGGACATATTAGAATGGTTAATATGTGTCAAAGGGGGTTATAGGTTGACCTATGACCCCCTTTGACCCATTAAATGACAACATATGTCCCTAAGAGTCTTAGGACCCCTAGGGACATATTAAAATGGTATATATATGGGTCGAAGGGGGTCATAGGGTGACCTATGACCCCCTTCAACCCATTAAATGATGACATATGTCCTTAGGAGTCCTAGGACCTTTAGGGACATATTAGAATGATTAATATGTGTGAAAGGGGGTCATAGGTTGACCTATGACCCCCCATGACCCATTAAATAACGAGATATTTTTCTAAGAGTCCTAGGACCCCTATGGACATATTAGAATGGTTAATATGACGACACCCATTAAATGACGACATATGTCCCTAGCAGTCTTAGGACCCCTAAGGACATATTAGAATGGTTAATATGTGTGAAAGGGGGTCATAGGTTGACCTATGACCCCAATGTCCCATTAAATGACGGAATATATCCCTAGGGGTCTTAGAACCTCTAGAGACATATTAGAATGGTATATATGGGTCGAAGGGGGTCATAGGGTGACCTATGACCTCCTTTGACGTATTAAATGATGACATATGTCTCTATGGATCCTAGTTAACCATTCTAATATAGGACCCCTAGGGACATATTAGAATAGTTAATATGTGTGAAAGGGGGTCATAGGTTGACCTATGACCCTCCACGACCTATTAAATGTTGAGATATGTCCCTAGAGGTCCTAGGACCCCTAGGGCCATATTAGAATGGTATATATAGGTCAAAGAGGGTCATAGGGTGACCTATGACCCCCTTTGACCCATTAAATGACGACATATATCTCTAGAGGTCCTAGGACCCCTAGGGACATATTATAATGGTTAATATAATTCAAAGAGGGTCATAATATGATGTATGACCCCCTTTGACCAATTAAATGATGACATATGTTACTAGAGGTCCTAAGACCCCTAGGGACATATTAGAATGGTTAATATGTGTAAAAGGGGGTGATAGCTTGACCTATGACCCCCTTTGACTCATTAAATGATAACATATGACCCCTAAGAACATATTAGAATGGTATACATGGGTCGAATGGGGTCATAGATTGACTTATGACCTCCTTCAACCCATTAAATTTTGACATGTCCCTAGGGTTCTTAAGACCTCTAGGAACATATTAGAATGGTTAATATGTGTGAAAGGGGGTCATAGGTTGACCTATGACCCCCCACGACTCATTAAATGATGAGATATGTCCCTAGAGGTCCAAGGACCCCTAGTGACATATTAGAATGGTTAATATGTGTGAAAGGGTGTCATATGTTGACCTATAAACTCCCACGACCCATTAAATAACAAGATATGTCCCTAGGGGTCCTAGGACCCCTAGGGACATATTAGAATGGTTAATATGGATCAAAAGGGGTCATAGGTTGACCTATGACCTCCCATGACCCATTAAATGACGAGATATGTCCCTAAGGGTTTGACGACCCCTAGGAACATATTAGAATGGTTAATATGGGTCAAAGGGGGTCATAGGTTGACCTATCACTCCCTTTGACCCATTAAATGATGACATATGTCCCTAGGGTTCCTAGGACCTCTAAGAAAATATTATAATGGTTAATATGTGTGAAAGGGTGTCATAGGGTGACCTATGACCCCCGCGACCCATTAAATGACAACATATGTCCCTAGGGGTCCTAGGACCCTTAGGGCCATATTGCTATGCTTAATATGGGTCAAAGGGGGTAATAGGGTGGCCTATGACCCCCTTTGACCCATTAAATTATGACATATGTCCTTAGGGGTCTTATTAGAATGATATATATGGGTCAAAGGGGGTCATAGGGTGACCTATGACCCCCTTTGACCCATTAAATGACGACATATATCCCTAGGGGTCTTAGGACACCTAAAGAGATATTAGAATGGTTAATATGTTTGAAAGGGGGTCATAGGTTGACCTACGACCACCTTTGACCCATGAAATAACGACATATGTCCCTAGGGGCCCTAGGACCCTTAAGGACATATTAGAATGGTTAATATAGATCAAAGGGGGTCATAGGGTGACCTATGATCCCTTTTGACCCATTAAATGATGACACATGTCCCTAGGGGTCCTAGGACCCCTAAGGACATATTAGAATGATTAATATGTGTCAAAGGGGGTAATAGATTGACCTAAGATCCCCTTTGATCCATTAAATAATGAGATATGTCCCTATGGATCCTAGGACCCGTAGGGACATATTAGAATAATTCATATGGGTCAAAGGGAGTCATAGGGTGACCTATGACCTCCTTTGACACATTCAATGACGACATATGTCCCTAGGGGTCTTAGTACCCCTAAGGACATATAAGAATTTTTTATATAGGTCAAAGGGGGTTATAGGGTCCTTTGACCCATTAAATGACGACATATGTCCCTAGGGGTCCTAGGATCCATAAGGACATATTGGAATGGTAGTATGTCTGAAAGGGTGTCATAGTTCAACCTAATACGCCCCACGACCCATTAAATGATGAGATAATTCCCTAGGGGTCATAGGACCCCTAGGGACATATTAGAAAGGTATATATGGATCAAAGGGGATCATAGGGTGACCTATGACCCCCTTTGACCTATTAAATGATGACATATGCCCCTAGGGGTCCTAGGATTGCTAGGGATATATTAGAATGGTTAATATGGGTCAAAGAGGGTCATAGGTCCTTTGACCCATTAAATGACAACATATGTCCCTAGGGGTCTTAGGACCCCTAGGGACATATTAGAATGGTGTATATGGATCAAAGGGGATCATAGGGTGACCTATGACCCCCTTTGCCCCATTAAATGATGACATATGCCCCTAGGGGTCTTAGGACTGTTAGGGACATATTAGAATGGTTAATATGCATCAAAGAGGGTCATAGGTCCTTTGACCCGTTAAATGACGACATATGTCCCTAGGGGTCCTAGGACTCCTAGGGACATATTAGAATTTTTAATATGTGTCAAACTTATGACCCCCTTTAACCCATTAAATGACGACATATGTTCCTAGGGGTCCTAGGACCCCTAGGGACATATTATAATGGTATATATGGGTCAAAAGGGGTCATAGGGTGACCTATGACCCCCTT
The DNA here is from genome assembly GCA_028749045.1 of Cupressus sempervirens. NCBI lineage: Eukaryota > Viridiplantae > Streptophyta > Pinopsida > Cupressales > Cupressaceae > Cupressus > Cupressus sempervirens. The sequence continues at coordinate 183,738,906 of CM053792.1, forward strand.
CGACCCATTAAATGATGACATATGTCCCTAGAGGTCCTAGGACCTCTAGGGACATATTAGAATGGTATATATGGGTCAAAGGAGGTCATAGGTCACCCTATGACCCCTTTCGACCCATTAAATGACGACATATGTCCCTAAGGGTCTTGGGACCCCTAAGGACATATTAGAATAATATATGGGTCAAAGGAGGTCATAGGTAATGACGATATATGTCCCTAGGGGTCCTAGGACCCCTAGGGACATATTATAATGGCTAATATGGGTCAAAGGGTGTCATAGGGTGACCTATAAACCCCTTTCAACCCATTAAATGATCACATATGTCCCTAGGGGTCTTAGGACCCCTAGGGACATATTAGAATATTTAACATGAGTCAAAGGGTGTCATATGGTGACCTATGAACCCTTTCGACCCATTAAATGACAACATATGTCCCTAGGGATCCTAGGACCATTAGGGACATATTAGAATGGTTAATAAGGGTCAAAGGCTATCATAGGGTGAACTATGAACCCCTTCAATCCATTAAATGATGACATATGTCCCTAGGGGTCCTAGGACCCTTAGGGACATATTAGAATGGTTAATATGGGTCAAAGGGTGTCATAGGTTGACCTATGAACCTCTTCGACCCATTAAATGACGACATATGTCCCTAGGGGTCATAGGACCCCTAGGGATATATTAGAATGGTTAATATGGGTCAAAAGGTGTCATAGGGTGACCTATGAACCCCTTCGACCCATTAAAGGATGACATATGTCCCTAGGGGTCCTAGGACCCCTAAGGACATATTAGAATGGTTACTATGACAAAGGGGGTCAGAGGGTGACCTATGACCCCCTTCGACCCATTAAATGATGACATATGTCCCTAGGGGTCCTAGGACCCCTAGGGATATATTAGAATGGTCAATATAGGTAAAAGGGTGTCATAGGGTTACCTATGACCCCCTTCAACCCTTTAAATGATGACATATGTCCTTAGGGGTCTTAAGAACCCTAAGGACATATTAGAATAGTTAATATGGGTCAAAGGGTATCATAATGTAACCTATGACCCCCTTTGAACCATTAAATGACAACATATGTTCCTAGGACCCCTAGGGACATATTAGAATTGTTCATATGCGTCAAATGGGGTCATAGGGTGACCTATGACCCCTTTTGACCCATGAAATGACGACATATGTCCCTAGGGGTCCTAAGACCCCTAAGGACATATTAGAATGGTTAATAAGGGTCAAAGTGGGTCAAAAGTTGACCTATGACCCACTTTGACCCATTAAATGATGACATATGTTCCTAGGGGTCCTAGGACCCCTAGGGACATATTAGAATGGTTAATATGGGTCAAAGAGGGTCATAGGTTGACCTATGACCCACTTTGACCCATTAAATGATTGCATATGTCCCTAGGACCCCTAGGGGCATATTAGAATTGTTCATATGTGTGAAAAGGGGTCATAGGTTCACCTATGACCCTCCACGACCCATTAAATGATGAGATATGTCCCTAAGGGTCATAGGTCCCCTAGGGACATATTAGAATGGTAAATATGGGTCAAAAAGGGTCATAGGGCGACTTATGACCTCTTTTGACCCATTAAATGACGACATATGTCTTTAGGAGTCATAGTTAACTATTCTAATATGTCTCTAGGGGTCATAGGACCCCTAGGGATATATTAGAATGGTTAATGTGTGTGAAAGGGGGTCATAGGTTAACCTATGACCCCCCACGACCCATTAAATGGTGAGATATGTCCCTAGGGGTCCTAGCCCTAGGACCCCTAGGCCCATATTAGAATGGTATATATGAGTTAAAGAGGGTCATAGGGTGACCTATGACCCCCTTTGACCTATTAAATGATGACATATGTCCCTAGAAGTCCTAGGACCCCTAGGGACATACTAGAATGGTTAATATGGGTCAAAGAGTGTCATAAAGTGACCTATGACTCCCTTTGACAAATTAAATGGTGACATATGTCCCTAGGGGTCCTAAGACCCCTAGGGACACATTAGAATGATTAATATGTGTCAAAGGGGGTCATAGGTACACCTATGACCCCCTTTGACCCATGAAATGATAACATATGTCCCTAGGGGTCCTAGGACCCCTAAGGACATATTAAAATGCTATATATTGGTCGATGGGGGTCATAGGGTGACCTATAACCCCCTTCGACCCATTAAATGATGACATATATCCCTAGGAGACCTAGGACCTCTAGGGACATATTAGAATAGTTAATATGTGTGAAAGGGGGTCACAGGTCCACGACCCATTAAATGATGAGATATATTCGTAGGGGTCCTATGACCCCTAAGGACATATTAGAATGGTTAATATGTGTGAAAGGGTGTCATAGGTTGACCTATGAACCTCCATGATCCATTAAATGACGAGACATGTCCTTAGAATGGTTAATATGGGTAAAAAGGGTCATAGGTTGAGCTATGACCCCCCATGACTTATTAAATGACGAGATATGTCCCTAGGGGTCCGAGGACCCCTAGGAACATATTATAATGGTTAATATGGGTCAAAGGGGGTCATAGGTTGACCTATGACCTCCTTTGACCTATTAAATGATGACATATGTACATAGGGGTCCTAACACCTCTAGGGACATATTATAATGGTTAATATGTGTGAAAGGGGATCATAGGTTGACCCATTAAATGACGACATATGTCCTCAGGGGTCCTAGGACCCCTAGGGACATATTAGAATGTTTAATATGGGTCAAAGGGGGTCATAGGGTAACCTATGACCCCCTTTGACTCATTAAATGATGACATATGTCTCTAGATGTCCTAGGACCCCTAGGGACATATTAGAATTGTTAATATGGGTCAAAGGGGGTCATAGGGTGACCTATGAACCGCTTTGACTCATGAAATGATGACATATGTCCCTAGGGGTCCTAGGACCCCTAGACACATATTAGAATGGTTAATATGGGTCAATGAGGGTCATAGGTTGACCTATGACCCCCTTTGACCCATTAAATGATGACATATGTCCCTAGGGGTCCTAGGACCCCTATGGACATATTAGAATGGTTAATATAGGTCGAAGGGGGTCATAGGTTGACCTATGACCCCCTTTGAACCATTAAATGATGACATATGTCCCTAGGGGTCCTAGGACCCCTAGGGACATATTAAAATGGTTAATATGTGTGAAAGGGGGTCGACCCATTAAATGACCAGATATGTCCCTAGGGGTCTTAGGACCCCTAGAGACATATTAGAATGGTATATATGTGTCAAAGGGTGACCTATGACCTCTTTTGATGTATTAAATGATGACATATATCCCTATGGGTCGTTGTTAACCATTCTAATACGTCCTTAGGGCTCTTAGGACCCCTGGGGACATATTAGAATCGTTAATATGTGTGAAAGGGGGTCATAGGTTGAACTATGACCTCCAACGGCCCATTAAATGATGAGATATGTCCCTAGGGGTCCTTGGTCCCCTAGGGCCATATTAGAATGGTATATATGGGTCAAAGGGGGTCATAGGGTGACCTATGACCTCCTTTGACCCATTAAATGATGATATATGTCCCTAGAGGTCATATGACCCCTAGGGGCATATTAGAATGGTTAATATAAATCAAAGAGCCCTTTGACCCATTAAATGATGACATACGTCACTAGGGGTCCTAGGACCCCTAGAGAAATATTAGAATGGTTAATGTGTGTCAAAGGGGGTTATAGATTGACCTATGACCCCCTTTGACTCATTAAATGACAACATATGTCCCTATGGGTCTGAGGAGCCCTAAGGACATATTAGAATAGTATATATGGGTCGAAGGGGGTCATAGGGTGACCTATGACCCCCTTCAATCCATTAAATGATGACATATGTCCTTAGGGGTCCTAGGACCTCTAGGGACATATTAGAGTGGTTAATATGTGTGAAAGGGTGTCATAGGTTGACCTTTGACCCCCCATGATCCATGAAATGACGAGATATGTCCTTAGGGGTGCTAGGACCCCTAGTGACATATTAGAATGGTTAATATGTGTGAAAGGGTGTCATATGTTGACCTATGAACCTCCACAACCCATTAAATGCCGAGATATGTTCAGACATATTAGAATGGTTAATATGGGTCAAAGGGGGTCATAGGTTGACCTATGACCCCCCATGACCCATTAAATGACGAGATATGTCCCTAGGGGTCTGAAGACCCCTAAGGACATATTAGAATGGTTAATATGGGTCAAAGAGGGTCATAGGTTGACCTATGACCCCCTTTGACCCATTAAATGATGACATATGTCCCTAGGGGTCCTAGGACCTCTAGGGACATATTATAGTAGTTAATATGTGTGAAAAGAGGTCATAGGGTGACCTATGACCCCCCACGACCCATTAAATGATGACATATGTCCCTAAGGGTCCTAGGACCCCTAGGGCCATATTGGAATGGTTAATATGGGTCAAAGGGGGTCATAGGGTGGCCTATGACCTCCTTTGACCCATTATATTACGACATATGTCCCTAGGGGTCCTAAGACCCCTAGGGACATATTAGAATGGTATATATGGGTCAAAGGGGGTCATAGGGTGACCTATGACCCCCTTCGACCCATTAAATGGCGACGAGATATTAGAATGGTTAATATGTTTGAAAGGGGGTCATAAGTTGACCTATGATCACCTTTGACCCATGAAATGACAACATATGTCCCTAGGGGTCTTAGGACCCTTAGGGACATATTAGAATGGTTAATATTGGTCAAAGGGTGTCATAGGGGGACCTATGACCCCCTTTGACCCATTAATTGATGACATATGTCCTTAGGGATGCTAGGATCCCTAGGGACATATTAGAATTGTTAATATGGATCGAAGGGGGTCATAGGTTGACCTATAACCTCCACGACTCATTAAATGATGACATATGTCCCTAGGGGTCTTAGGACCCATAGGGACATATTAGAATTGTTAATAATGGTTAAAAAAATAAAGGATATATATATATATATATATATATATATATATATATATATATATATATATATATATATATATATATATATATATATATATATATATACCATTCTAGGATAATAATAATTATAATATAAATAAACACTAAATATTAATATTATTATATCTATAGTAATAATAATACTATTGTAGCTTAATAATAATAATAATATAAATAAACACTAAATATTTATACTATTATATCTATAGTAATAATATTAATATTATTATAGGTATAATAATAATATTGATACTATATATTAATACTATAGCTATAATAGTAATATATATATTAATACTATTATATATTATTACTATATTTTAATACTATTATCTATTAATACTATTATATATTAATACTACTATATATTAATACTATTGATACTATATATTAATACTATTATACTATTAGTACTAATAAACCAAAGTCGGTTTCCTTCCAATGAGTTTTATAATATTAATATTATTATAGCAAAGGAGGGAAACTATAGCAAAATTTTTTCACCAAAAGTCATTTTAGAAAATCGAATATCCAATTTGAAATCGGATATCCGATTTTATTGGCACTAATTTCCAATATATCCCTGTCCGTACAGACCCGACAATATCACTTTTTCAGTTCTTTTTTCACAGGTTTTGCAAAAAGTCATGTTTTTTGGCCCAACCAATCAATTTTTTTAAAAATATAACCTTAGGTCTTCGAATTTGTCATCTGAATGGGGAGGAGCAGTCGTCGAAAGGATAAACACAAAAGGAAGATATCCAATGAAGACATTGCGGCATATAGGGAAAGTGACAAAATGGAACACTGAAGAAAAAGACAAGGTATGTTAAATATCAGTCAAGTTGAAGATGAATTAATCAAAGGTGAAATCATAGAGTCAGATAATGAATATGTACAGTTGGGAAATTAAAATGTATCGATTGAAAATTATAATGCCGAAATTAAAAATTTAGAGAATGAAAATTTTGAAGACGAAATGCTACCAAGTCATAATCCAAATTGCATAATTGACCATGTCGGACATGAAAATGCACAAGAACCTAATGCACAAGAACCTTACATATCTCCTAATTATAATCGACTTGAAGGTTCTAAAACACCAAAATGGATAATTGAAACTGATGAAATGATTATTACTAGTTTGGAAGGAAAAAAATTAGAAAGAACCATTCGATTATGGGCTTCAAGACTATATCAGATATTTTTTGGCAACAAGATAGTGGTAGAGCAATGTCAGCTTTTCATGCACTTATTAAAGATGCAAAAGATGAGACCTATGCTTTCCAAATTGAAGATTCATGTCAATAAAAAGTTGGAAAGAAATGCCATTATTGTGAAGAGTCTTTTACAGTGCTCTCAATAGCATTGGGAAAAATAGCAGAGAGAAGGATAACAGAGCTGCTCGAAGGGTTATTACAACCTCTTTGGTAAGTCATCATTTGAGAAAGGGTAGATATATAAGACAAACTTGTATTGATTTGAATCTAAATCGTACTACTTTGAGAAGAGCACTTAGTCGACGAGAAAAAATTGATGATCCTCTTCAAAATGAAACATGGGCATTTGGTAGGAGACTTTCACGTTTTCATAAGCAGCTATCCAACGATGTGAAGGAAGAAATTACACAATTTTGGCACTCTAACTCACGAGTATCACCCAATGCTAAAGACGTGTTAAAGTTGAGAATTGGCATCAGAGATTGCACGCCACATCCTAAACAATATTTGGAGGTAAGTCAAACTATGTTGTTCAAACAATTTATAGAGAGTCATCCAAGTCTTCATATATCACAAAGGGCTTTTGAATCTTTGAAGCCATTTTATTTTGTGCCACTCAAAATTTGAAATACATGTTGTTGCAAATATCATGTTGAGTTTTCTATGCACCATAAACTATTACGCTCCATCCGTTCTACTTTGCATAGTAAAAAAATGTTGGAGGATCATGGGGCTAGTGGGCTTCCAAAATCATCAAGAGACTTGCTAGATCAACTCTTATGTCGTAGAGTTGATGGTTGTTCCTTTTATAAAAATGCTTGCTTAAATGAGAAGTGTTCAGAATGTGGTGGTTTATCCAAGTTTGACACATGTTTCCATGAAGGGTGCGAACAAGATCTTGGAAAGACAATAGTGAAAAAAAAAGTATATGAAACGGTGAAATACACATTGAAGAGTGGGGGTGAGAGCTCTAGATGTGAATTGGTTGGAAAAGATATTAGTGTGGCTAGTTTTATTTCAGATTTCAAGGCGAATCTTTTTTACAAGTATGCAAGACATAGTCATAGGTATCAGTGGTTGGATCAACAATTTAGAATGTGTAAGAAGACTTTTCCCATTGGCACTATTATATTAGTTGTTGATTTTGCTGAGAACTGCACATTGCAACCTCAAAATGAGACACAATCTCAATGTTACAACTCCATTCAGATTGCTATTTTTGTTCACCTAACATATAGACATGCCCCTGATAGTGCGAAAGATAATCGAAAGATTATTAGAGAGTATTATTTTTATATGAGTGATGATAGATCTCACTCTCATGTGTTTGTGCAACATTGTTTTAAGAATTATTTTGATTTCTTACATGAGCATGCAATTGCTATGGATAGACATATCATTTGGTCAGATAACTATACAGGTCAATTCAAGAGTACTCGCATGTTTTATTGGTTGTGTAGGATGCATGTAGAGAGAGGGGTGCCTCATATTTGAAGTTTTTTTGAGTTTGGCCATGGAAAAGGGGAACATGATGGAGCAAGGGCATGTGTGAAGAGAGCTCTAGTTAAGAAGCAACTGAAGATTTCAACAACAGAGCTTATTGATGCTCGTAGCATTGTTGATTGGTGTAGTTTAGCATTATCATAGGGAAGGCTCTTAATTCAGTGGTATGCAGGTTCTTTTGGTTGGTTAAGGGTCCATAGTTGATAGATCAGATTGTGCTATAGTGAGAGACTCATTAAAAATGCATTCATTTCGGAGCTCTGATTCTAGTACATGGACCATTTGGACATGATAGCTAGCTTGTTTTTGTCCTAGTTATTTTCAATGTGATTGGGATCACTGTGAGTCAAGTGAGTGGGTGGACACATGGGCTCCAAATTATCTTACTCCATTGTCTATCATACACTATATAAAAAATAATGACATGGAAAGTTCACTTGAGCATAACCATCTATCAGATCTACTTCAGCCAAGACATGTCTTTGCATTGGTTGCACCACAGGAGAATGATGAGAAATCCGATTATTGGTTAGCATGTTATGTAAGAGGTAAACAAAACCTTTCACAACCGATCACAGATGATGATGGATTCACATATCCTACTGGTTTAGTGATTGTTGCTAGAACATGGCTAGAGACATACATGCTTAGAAGGAACGAAATTCCTGCATTTGAAGACTATCAGAAGCACAAAATAATTCTCATATATTCGCATCTTATTATAGAAACAAATGTAAAGTTATTGAAGCATCAAAGAAGACCAAAAGTAAAAGAACTTTTTACTATTGCTAATGCTGATCATGAAGCCCTCTTGGAGACCCTAAAATAGAGAGAGGACCCTATTGGAACACTCGACTAGGTATATTTACTTCTTATGTTATTTTCTTCATAATGATCTAATGAATTGATGATTATCTTGTTTAATACAATAAGTGACTAATTTTTTTATGATATTGGAATGTAGGTACATCATGAAGAGTTGGAGGGGGGTGGTATTGGGCAGAATTTCGAAGATTTATGATGTATTATAATGTAAAATGTGAAATTTTTTTGTATATATGGTTTTTGTAATAATGAAAAAGACAGGTTAGATTAGTTGCACATTCTAATTTGTATTTTGGTAGGTTCTTTGTAAGGAATTATAAGAGGACGATATTGAACAAGTTCTTGCAAATCATATTTGCATGTGATACAAGGCTATAAGGACAATTTTAAGAGCATTTATAACTATATCAAAGATAATTTCTTGTGACTATCTTATTACAAGTTTGGCTTTTTCCTTATTTGACATAAAGCTGACATTATGATTATTAAAATTATTTTTATCAAACTAATCAAATAAGAAAAATCTAGAAAGTAAGGATGAACAATTAGAATATTATGTGATTTGATTTTTTAAAAAATTTGATGTAATTCTTCCCAAATTTAATTCGAAAAAGATTCATTACTGCAATTGTCCATAGTTTTTTGGGCCTTATTGAAATGACCATGTCCATGACATGTATGACACCAAACATTCAATACTCTCTTGATATAAGGTTATCTCTCATGCTAAGATTGCTAAGTAAGATCATGAAATGATTTTAAGGTTCCTTTAATTGTGGATCTTCACTTAGTGAAATAATGTGATTTTCTAGTAATCACTTGGGTGACTTACACTATTGAGTTGAGTACTTTCACTAACTCACCACACAAGGCACTCCTACCATGAACAAGAGGCTAATGATCTAGTTTATATTCGAATTGAGCAAGTGCATCCATAATTCTTTTATCCAACAAAACTAATACTAAACAACATGAAATGAAATTTAAAGCTAAGTGAGGAAATAAGGATCATTATGCAATAATGCAAACTTGATGCATGGCATCTTGGGTTCTTTGGCAATCCTACATTCTAGCAAGGTGGTTGGTGAGTGCTCCAACAAAATCATTCACCCATCCTACCTTGTGTCAAAACTTGATCACAACAATTTTCCATGCAATACACAACAATAAAAAGTAGAGCAAATTTGGCATTTAATTGACAACAATTCTCCAACAGCCTTGGTTTACAAATGAGAGGGCTGGGGATTTAAATAGGAGCCCCAATTACAATAAACTAACAAGATTGATTTGAAAACAATGATCTAGATTAATCCATTACAAGCTCTAATTAGGGGAACCAAAAATAGCTCTTAGGAATTTGTTATCATTCTAGGACTTCTTTCTTTTGGATAGGTGGACTTCACAATGCTTGAATCCTTGATATTTCTACCTTCATCGTTTGTAATTCTTTTTTTTCATCTTCATCTTTGGGTTTGATCCTTGGAGCAATCCCTTGCATGCATTAACATCTTCCATGGCATATTAAATCCATTTCCTTGCACAACTTGATCATCATCGGGATCACTCTGTTGATGGGAATCTTATCTTTGCATTCTTTTGTGCCCTCAACCTCAAAATTTACTTTATGTCCTTGTTCATGCTCCTAAGCTCACTTTCATGGTAGATCCTTGAATATTCTTGGTGTACTTGTTTGATCCTTATAGAAAATTGATGTAAATAGAGACAAGTTGATCTCCTTGTAAGATAGTTTTTGTTCTTCAAACATTTAAGTTTTTGACCAAGTGTAAAGTTGACTTGCATTGGGACACATGAATGCCTATGAATTGAATCCTTGAACTTGTCCATTGACCTCTTTAAATCCAAACTTGTCCCATGTTTTTGACTAGTGAAGGTTTGGTCTTGGGATAATTCCTTCAGCTTGATCCTTGATTTTTTTTTCCTTTGCTCCACTTTCAAAGTGTATTATCTTGAAGTATTTTCCTTTGAACTCAAATGATTTTGATGAGTCCCCTTTCATTTCTTTCCTTGGCCTTGAGCTTGAACTCCTGTTTCACCTTGCTTCATTCTCTTCCTTGTGGCTATCCTTGATTTTCCTTAAAGAGGGCAATGTTTGTGAGTTGATTCATGTTTATGCTGATAAAACATAGATGTTTGAATTTTGAATTAGTCAAACATTAATGGAATACAAGAAATACTAATGCAAAGCACCTAATAATTTTTCTTTTCTTGATGTAATAAGGTCTAGGGATAGATCTAATGATCTCCCTATAACCATCCACATTTGTAATGGACACAAGACCCCATGGTGCAACTGTAAGCCTTGGCCATCAATTGGTCCAATAAAGTGGATTTTTGGTAAATTTAATATTTTTTAGGTAATTCTAGATGTTTATAACATTATTAGGGTACCTAGGAGTTTGTAGAGTCCATTTGTAATCAAATTTGCAATAAAACTTGTCTTAGCACAAAAATTGCAAAAAGTTGCTTAGCAACTTTTGCAAATTTCTTGACAACTTTTCAAAATCTAACTTCTAACTGCTAGAACTATTCAAATCATTAGTTCCATTAGCTCCGGGTGGGTGGATGAACCCTAGTGAGACCCTTGTTCTAGCCATGGAGACCATCCATCGTCCGCAGCCACCCCGTACCGAGGAGTCCCAAGGTTCTCTAAGTGCGTTTTGAGGTCGATCTTCCAAGGGTCATAACTTGGAGCTCGTGAGGGCTATCGATTAACTATTGAATGCTACAAGGCAGTAATGTTGAGGCCTAAAATAACCTATCTCATTTTTAAGAGATCACATTCCGTTTGGATTCAACACAGTGATCTCGCTCAATGCCAAAACTCATAGTGTGCCCCAGTTCATAGGTGCACCACAACATAACTTTGAAACCGTTGATCTTGGCATCAAATCATCAGTGCCATTAGCTCTGGGTGGGTTGGTGAACCCTAGTCATGCCCTTGTTCTAGCCACGGAGACCATCCATCATCCGTGGCCACCCTGTACCAAGGAGTCTCCAAGGTGCTCTAAGTGCATTTCAAGGTCGATCTTCTGAGGGTCATAACTTGGAGCTTATGAGGACTATTGATGAACTATTGAATGCTACAAGATGGTGATGTTGAGACCTAAAATTACCTATCTCATTTTTGAGAGATCACATTTCCTTTGGATTCGGCATAATGATCTCGCTCAATGCCAAAACTCGCAGTGTGCCTTAGTTCATAGGTGCACCACAACGCAACTTTGAAACTATTGATCTTGGTATTGAATCATCAATTCCATTAGCTCTGGGTGGGCGGGTGAACCCTAGTGACACCCTTGTTCCATCCATGGAGACCATCCATCGTCCATGGCCACCCCATAACGAGGAGTCCCCAAGGTTCTCTAAGTGTGTTTTGAGGTCGATATTTCGAGGGTCATAACTCGGAGCTCGTGAGGGCTATCGATGAACTGTCAAATGCTACAGGACAGTGATGTTAAGGCCTAAAATAACCTATGACATTTTCAAGAGATCACATTCCATTTGGATTCAACATAGCGATCTCGCTCGATGCCAAAACTCATAGTGTGCCTCAATTCATAGGTGCACCACAACATAACTTTGAAACCACTGATCTTGGCATCAAATCATCAGTGCCATTAGCTCCAAGTGGGTGGGTGAACCCTAGTCACACCCTTGTTCCAGCCACAGAGAACCATCCGTCATTCGCGGCCACCCCGTACCAAGGAGTCTCCAAGGGGCTCTAAGTGCATTTCAAGGTCGATCTTACAAGGGTCATAACTTGGAGCTCATGAGGACTATCAATGAACTATCACATGCTATAGGATGGTGATGTTGAGACCTAAAATTATATATCTCATTTTTGAGAGATCACATTTCATTTGGATTCAGCACAATGATCTCGCTCGATGCCAAAACTTGCAGTGTGCCTCAGTTCATAGGTGCACCACATCGCAACTTTGAAACTGTTGATCTTGGCATTGAATCGTTAGTGCCATTAGCTCTAAGTGGGTAGGTGAACCCTAGTGACACCCTTTTTTCAGCCACGGAGACCATCCATCGTCCATGGCCACCCCGTACTGAGGAGCCCCCAAGGTTCTCTAAGTGTATTTTGAGGTCAATCTTTTGAGGGTCACAACTCGAAGATCGTGAGGGCTATCGATGAATTTTCAAATGCTACAAGATGGTGATGTTGAGGCCTAAGATAAACTATCTCATTTTCAAGAGATCACATTCCATTTGGATTCGGCATAGTGATCTCGCTCAATGCCAAAACTCACAGTGTGCCACAGTTCATAGGTGCACCACAGTGTAACTTTGAAACCGCTGATCTTGGCATCGAATTGTCAGTGCCATTAGCTCCAAGTAGGTAGGTGAACCCTATTCATACCCTTGTTCTAGCCACAGAGACCATCCATCATTTGCAACCACCCCGTACCAAGGAGTCTCCAAGGTGCTCTAAGTGCATTTCAAGGTTGATCTTCCAAGGGTCATAACTGGGAGCTCGTGAGGACTATTGATGAATTGTTGAATGCTATAGGATGGTGATGCTGAGACCTAAAATTACCTATCTCATTTTTGAGAGATCATATTTCGTTTGGATTCGGCACAATGATCTCGCTTGATGCCAAAACTCGCAATGTGCATCAGTTCATAGGTGCACCACAACGCAACTTTGAAACCACTAATCTTGGCATCAAATCATCAATGCCATTAGCTTTGGGTGGGTGGGTGAACCCTAGTGACACCCTTCTTCCGACCATGAAGACAATCCATCGTCTGCGGCCACCCCATATCGAGGAGTCCCCAAGGTTCTTTAAGTGCATTTTGAGGTCGATCTTTCGAAGGTCATAACTCAGAGCTCGTAAAGGATATTGATGAACTATTGAATGCTAAAGGAGGGTGATGTTGAGGCCTAAAATAAACTATCTCATTTTTGAGAGATCACATTCCATTTGGATTCGGCACAACGATCTCGGTCAATGCCAAAAGTCGCAGTGTGCCTCAGTTCATAGGTGCACCAGAGTGTAACTTTGAAACTGTTGATCTTAGCATTGAATCGTCAGTGCCATTAGCTTTGAGTGGGTTGGTAAACCCTAGTCATACCTTGTTCCAGCCATGGAGACCATCCATCATCCACGGCCACCCCGTACCAAGGAGTCTCCAAGGTGCTCTAAGTGCATTTCAAGGTCGATCTTCTGAGGGTCATAACTGGGAGCTCGTGAGGACTATCAATGAACTATCGAATGCTACAGGTCGGTGATGCTAAGACCTAAAATGACCTATCTCATTTTTGAGAGATCACATTCTATTTGGATTCGACACAACGATCTTTCTCAATGCCAAAACTTGCAGTGTGCCTTAGTTCATAGGTGCACCACAACGCAACTTTGAAACTGCTGATCTTGGCATCGAATCGTTAGCGCCATTAGCTCTGGGTGGGTGGGTGAACTCTAGTCACACTCTTGTTCCAGCCACGGAGACCATCCATCATTCATGGCCACTCCGTACCAAGGAGTCCCCAAGGTTCTCTAAGTGCATTTTGAGGTTGATCTTCTGAGGGTCATAACTTGAAACTCGTGAGGGCTATCAATGAACTATCAAATGCTACAAGATGATGATGTTGAAGCCTAAAATAACCTATCTCATTTTTGAGAGATCACATTCTGCTTGGATTCGGCACAACAATCTCGCTCGATGCCAAAACTCACAGTGTGCCTCAATTCATAGGTGCACCACAGCGTAAATTTGAAACCGCTGATCTTGGCATTGAATCATCAGCACCATTAGCTCTAGGTGGGTGGGTGAACCCTAGTCACAACCTTATTCTAGCCACGGAGACCATCCATCATCCGCAGCCACCCCATACCAAGGAGTCTCCAAGGTGCTCTAAGTGCATTTTGAGGTTGATCTTTCGAGGTACTTATACATCTTTTGTTCCTATTATTATCTGTATAAGTCACATATCTTTTTTTATGTTATTAAAGTTTATGTTTAAAAGACAAAATATATGTTAAAAGCATTTGATTAGCTCAACCACTCAGAATAAGACTTTTCCAGTGCCAGGGACGTTGAGAATAAATATTGAATTCATATGGAATGTGTTGTGTATAATTGGAAGTTATTTAATTCATTGTGTCATTGTTTTGGCTTACTTCTTATATGATTATTTTTAGAAAGCTCTTAAATTAGTACTAATATGCATTGAAGAATGATTAAAGGAATATGAATTGAGGAATACTCACTATAAGAATTTTATGAACGATAAAGGGAAAAAATCTTACCCACATTCATAGTGATGAAGATCTCTCAGATTTGGGAATAAATGAACATTCATTCCTACTACTTTAGTTAATCTTAGGAGTTTTGTTTTTAATGTTCAACTAAATCGTCTCATATATTCAAACTTTCAATTTCTCCACTTGCTAAGATTTTCAAATAAATCCTTGAAATATGGGCATCAATAATATGAATTATATAATATTTACAAACCATTATTCATATAATATGAATCAATAATAAAATTTTGAACTATAATATACCATTTATTAATAATCAACATATCGAAATAGACTAGCATATCCATAGACAAAGAACTCAAATATATATCAAAATACATGGATCCATATACAAAGTGTGGCTGATCATGCCATCAAAATGTGTATAATATCAATGTTTCTATATACAATGTGGCATATGCCATCTCAAAATGTCTCATGATGCATCCTACAATAACTATACTATCCTAGGGTGCTGGTGGATGATCAAAATGCAGCCTCTTCATTGCACTAGGTGGATCGGATGCCTCCTACATAAACAAAAATGAAAAACTCAAAGTTAGACTACTAAATTTATATGATTCTTTGTATCAAACATTGAATTACTCAAATGCATAATGATCTTTTATGTAATAAAAATTTATACTATCAAATTTTCATAATAAATACCTCTCTCGTCGACCTCCTACTCCGGTCAAGAGTCCTCTCTTATGCCCTTGGCAATGCTTCTACCTCTCTGATTGTGGGTTGTATATGTTCAAATTATACATTTGTCAAATGAATCTACAATTTAAACTATAAAATTATAATTCATAGCATGCTAAATTTATAAAATATTTAGTTATGAATTCAAACTACAACTTACTATTGTAGGCTCCTCCTTAGGAGAGAGTGCCTGCATCATCAAATCTACATAACTCTCTCATCGGACCTCATGTGCACTAGGAGTCTCCTATGAGATACAAAATAGTAGTTGTTAATATCATGGAAATCAGTTTTGAATTTATTTATGAAGATAAGGATAATAAAAAATAAATGATACTTATACATACAGTGGGGCTCTCAGTGCGAATGGAAATCCTTGATGGTCTACAATGCGAAATCTTTACATGCTCATCGCCAGTAGCCACACCCTATATACAATAAAGAATGTAATTAAATGAGATTACCACAAACATGCTACAAGAATGCATCGATATTTAATCAAATAGAAAGCACCTAATTACCTTTCCTTTTTCAATGTGCGCTAGCTCACCCTCTACACTTTGTCCCCCCAGGACAACTATTACCTGCAAGATAAAAGAAAGTTTAGCAACCATATATGCTACAATATCAAAAAATAAAATGCGAACACAACATAATGTATCATAGATGTCTCAAGGCCAAATGAAATGGCCGAGAGCATGGCATCATCAATTTGTCTGAGCTCCTCCTCGGTCATCAACTAAACATGAATGAGGATCACATACATATAAAAGTCAATATGGCTTAAAAATTAAAATTAATCTATTATAAAAATTAACTTTAAATTGCATATGTCATAAAAAGTACCGACACTGAAGGAGTCCATGCCTCTGCATTCCCCTCCTCTCTCGCATTAGGGTCTGTAGCCTTTGCATGTGTGTTTGGTATATCCTCGCCTAATACAAAATGATACTCAAAAAGATCACCTATGGGACCCAGGAAAATATTCTTGCATGTAATGCAAGTGTGAGGCACACAAACATGTGATGAGCTAGCTGATGATGAGCTAGTACCAACATCATCAACACGAGGAGGCATGACTAACCTAGCCTGAGATATCATTAGGCTACTTAGCCTATGAATGGCTCTAATGGTCTGAGAGCTAGCCTCTGTCATAATATCTGGATGCTGCACTCAAGGAGGAGGGGAGATATCAGTGGGAGGGACAAAAGTGTCAGCTTTCTTCCACTGGGAAGAGGGTCTATCTTGAGGAGCTCCTAGTCCTAAGCCCATGTTGGGCTTCATGCTCCAATAGTTCACTTTAAGTTTCAACACAAATTTTGCATATAATTTTCTAAGGAAATAAAATGGTATGTCTAAATTTCCATGTGGAGGGATATCAAAGACCATCCACCAATGATCCCAAAATTTTTCACGTATGGCATCATTTGTGCACCATTTAATTGATAGTTTGGATTTTTTTGGGTCGATCGGTAAACCTATTTTTGGGTTTGCAAAAAGGCTAGCCAAAACTTCTTTGGTTATGTTGAGGGCCGCAATCTCATCATAGTCCAAACCATCATTAAACATCGCATGCATTTCATCATGCCAATGAAGAGCGGCATTTTGTTGGTTTGTAAGGGTTTCAATGTTATCCACTATGGTGTTTAACATGGATAACGTAGGAGCTAATGCGGGTACATTATTATATGTTCTATGCAAACCTCTCAACTCGGTGAGATTCTCATTTATCAAATCCTCAATTCGAGGAGGGTTTTGAGGGGGTAGAGGATCATTTGGTGGACGATTTTGTGGGGGTACTGGATCGTTTGGTGGGGGGTTATGAGGAATATTATTCTATGCCTTAGTGTCATCATTCTAATCAACCATTCTTATTGAATTGCAAAACGT
Organism: Cupressus sempervirens; assembly: GCA_028749045.1. Lineage (NCBI taxonomy): Eukaryota > Viridiplantae > Streptophyta > Pinopsida > Cupressales > Cupressaceae > Cupressus > Cupressus sempervirens. Next base: position 183,756,351 of record CM053792.1, read on the forward strand.
AATATATATTAAAAAAAAAACCTCAATTTTAACCCATTTTTTCAAAAAAAACCCTAGATTCAACTAAAACAAACAAAATTATGCTAAAATCTATCAATTTAGATTAAAAATGAATTAAAAAAACAAAAAAAACTTACTTGGATATCTGATATCCAATATAGAATCTGATATCCAATGTAGAACCTGATATCGATCGTGCCTGGCCTCAAAATCCAAAAAATACAAGGCCGCGGGTTTGTGGTTTTTTTTTTTTTTTTTTTTTAATATATGTGATGGTAGGGATTGGATATCCGATATCCGATTCAATATCGGATATCTGATATAATATCAGATATCCAATATATTGGATATGATATTTTATAACACAAATCTCATATTTTATAATGCAAACCATTTTACATAACATATGATATTTTATATTACATTATATTATATTTTACATTATGTTATATTATTATATTATTATAATATAGTAATATTATTATATTATATCATATTATTATAATTTATATATTATATTATATATTACTTTTTTATTATATATTATATTATAATATATTACTTTATTATTATTATATATTATATTATATTATATTATATATTTATATTTATTATATAATATAATAATAATAATATTATATTATATTATTATAATGTATTATATTATATTATATTATTATAATTTATAATATATTATACTTTTTATTATATATTATATTATAATATATTACTTTATTACTATTATTATATATATATATATATATATAATATATATTATTACTATATATTATAATATTAAATATTATATTATATTATTATAATATAATATCTTATAATATAATATTGTTATAATATATTATTATTATTATTATAGTATAATAAGAATATTATATTATATTATAATACATAATGTATTATAATATAATATAATATAATATTATAATGTATTTAATTATAATATAATATAATATAATATTATATTATATTATACTATTATAATTAATATAATATAATATTATATTATATTATACTATTATAATTAATATTTTTATATTATTATTATATTAGGCTCCTTGGCATATCAGATTTTTGATATGTTTTCGAATATCCGATAATATTGGATATCCGATCTGTAATCAGATATCCTGTAAGGCTCGGCCTTACCTTCTAGGTTTGGTACCTGGATAGGTGGAAAAAAGTCAGAGCATATTTTGAAGCACTTTTAGATGTCTTCAAACTCTATTTTTTTCACATCGCCACTTTTTGGCACACCATGATCTTGCACATACCCTTCCTCCAAAGGAGGCCTCATAGGAAACAACAAGAACATCAATTAGGGAAGAAAAAAGCTTACTATATGAAATAATATTACCTTGCAAGGGACCATGACACATATCAATGTCAAGGTGAAAACCTTACATCATTTAGAACATGCATCATCAATGCTTGTATATGAGCATGGAAAGAAGGGATAAGGTATAGTTGTAATGAAACTTTATGTTGAGAAACCTAACTGTTGTAGAGAGCATTTGAAGTTAATATGTGAATTTTTCAAATTCTTTTATTTCATAAATTATTGTAGTTAGTTAAAAACCCAATTTTATGCTTTGTCTATCAATCTTACTTCAATAGGATATTATATGATTAAAAATACAAGTGCCACAAACTTTTAAGTTTTTATATTAAAATTAAGGATACTTTGCAATAAAGTAATCTAATGATCATTTTCATTTCAAGTAAGTTGAAATGTGTTCCCTCACTTACACTTGACTTACTTCAACTAATGAACTAATTTGATATAAAAATATAATTTACTTACACTTAAATCAATTAATAAAATTAATAATTTTATAAGCTTCAATAGAAATGATTAAATTTATATAATTATTAGCCAAACATCTTAACCATTTGAAAGATGATGAAACTATTAACTATAAAAAAAAATCACTACAATAAAATATATTATAATAAACTTTAACTATAATACTTTTGACAAATAAATTCTATAAGAAAAACTATGCTTTTATAGACAAAATGTCAATAAATAAAGTTTAATCAACAAAATTATAAGTGTGCTTAAGCAAACATTCCCTAAAGTAATTGAAAATTAACTAGCTTATATATATATATATATATATATATATATATATATATATATATATATATATATATATATATATATATATATATATATATATATATATATATATATATATATATATATATAATGCCGAGAGTAATCATTCTTGAGGCACCTATTTTCATTAAATCCCAGGATTATTTTTTTCTCAATTGGGATTCATGAAAATAGTTGCCTCGAGAATGATTACTGTTGGCATAATATAAATAGATATATATAAGCTAGTGGCAGTCGTGGTGCAATAGGACAAGTATTTTTATTTTTTTCTATTTTTGATAGGGCTGGTATTGAATTATTTATTTCTTTTTAAATATAGTTGTATAAACTTACTACAAAATTGTAGTAGTATAAACTTACTACAAAATTGTAGTAGTATAAACTTACTATAAAATTATTCTTCAACATTTTATTTTTCAATTCTATATATGGTGTTTATTTGCACAACTTTAATTCACTTTTATTTTAAGGATATTGTTACGTAAAATGTTATATTCAAGAGTAGAGTTATGGTTATGGTTAGGGTTAGAATTATCTAGAGTTAGGGTTGGCATTAAGATTTATATTAGGGATAGGGTTACAATTAGAGCTAAAGTTAGGGTCAATATTAGAGTTATAGTTAGAGTTAGGGTTAGGGTTAGGGTTAGGGTTAGGGTTAGGGCTAGGGCTATTTTAAGGATTACATCTATTGTTAGCGTTAGAGTTAGGGTTAGGTTTAGAATTAGAGTTAGAGTTACTATTAGGGTTAGGGTTAGAATCAGCATTACAAATATAGTTAAGGTTAGAATTAGAGTTAGGGTTAGGGTTAGGGTAAGGACAAGGGTAAGAATTAGGGTTTAGGTTACAAATATAGTTAGGGTTAGGGTTAGAACTAGAGTTAGGATTTGAGGTAGAGCTAGAGGTAGAATTAAAGTTAGAATAAGGGTTGGAGTTAGAGTTGAAGTTAGTGTTATAGTTAGGGTTATAATTAGGTTTAAAATTAGGATTAGGGTTAGGGTTAGAATCAGATTTACAGTTAGAGTTAGAGAAAGGGTTAGATTTAGGGTTATGGTTAAGGTTAGGTTTATATTTAGAGTTAGCATGGTATATAGAGTAACATCAAGGTTAAGGTTAGGGTAAGGGTTTGAGTTAGGGTTAAGGTTAGAGTTAGGTTTAGGGTTTTGAGTCAAGGTTAAGGTTAGAGTTAGGCTTAGGGTTTTAGTCAAGATTAAACTAAGGATTAGGTTTTGGATTATAGTCTAATTATGGTAGAGTTAGATTTACAGTTAAAGTTAGATTTAGGGTTAGAGTTAGGGGTAGGATTATGGTTAGGGTTAGGGTCAGGGTTAGTGTTAGGATTAGAGTTAGGGTGATGTTTAGGATTGGAGTTAGGGTTAGGGTTAGAGATAGGTATAGAGAAAGGGTTAGGGTTAGGTTTAGGGTTAAAATATGAGTTAGGGTTAGGGTTATAGTTTGAGTTAGGGGTAGATAGAGAATATAAATTATGGTTAGGATTAGGGTTAGATTTAGGGTTTGAGTTTGAATTAGGGTTTGAGTTAGGGTTAGGATTAGAGTTTTGAGTCAATGTTAAGGTTAGAGTTAGGGTTAGGGTTACCATTACAATTAGGATTAAAGTCCAATTATGGTAGAGTTAGATTTAGTGCTACAGTTAGAGGTAGGGGTAGGATTATAATTATAGTTAGTGTTAGGGTTGGAGTTAGAGAAAGAGTTAGGCTTAAGGTTATTGTTGGGATTACATTTATATTTAGAGTTGGGATTATATATAGAGTTAGTATCAAGGTTAAGGTTAGCATAAGGGTTAGAGTTAGGGTGAAGGTTAGAGTTAGAGTCTAATTATGGTAGTGAGATTTATGGTTAGAGTTAGGGATAGGAGTAGGGTTAAGGTTAGTGTTACGATTAGAGTTAGGGTTAAGATTAGGATTAGAGTTAGAGTTAGGGTTAGGGTTATAGATAGGGGTAAAGAAAGGGTTAGGATTAGGGCTAGGGTTAGGGTTAGGGGTAAAGAAAGGGTTAGGGTTAAGGTTAGATTTAGGTTTAGGATCAGGGTTTTAGTCTAGATTAAAGTAAAGGTTAAGGTTAGGCTTAGAGTTTTGAGCTAGGGTTAAGGTTAGAGTTAGGGTTAGGGATTTAGTTTTAGTCAAGATTAAACTAAGGGCTGGGATAGGATTAGAGTCTAATTATGGTAGAGTTAGATTTATAGTTAGAGTTAGATTTAGGGTTAGAGTTAGGGGTAGGATTAGGGTTAGGGTTAGGGTTAGGGTTAAGATTAGGGTTAGGGTTAGGTTTAGGGTTAAAATATGAGTTAGGATTAGGGTTATAATTTGAGTTAGGGGTAGACAGAGCATAGGAATTATGGTTAAGATTAGGGTTAGATTTAGGGTTTAAGTTTGAGTTAGGGTTTGAGATAGGGTTAGGATTAGAGTTTTGAGTCAAGATTAAGGTTAGAGTTAGGGTTAGGGTTACCATTATAATTAGGGTTAAAATCCAATTATGGTAGAGTTAGATTTAGGGCTACAGTTAGAGGTAGGGGTAGGGTTACAGTTATAGTTTGGGTTAGGTTTGGAGTTAGAGAAAGGGTTAGGATTATGTTTATATATAGAGTTAGAGTTATATATAGAGTTAACATCAAGGTTAAAGTTAGCATAAGGGTTTGAGTTAGTGTTAAGGTTAGAGTTAGGGTTAGGATTAGAGTTAGAGTCTAATTATGGTATAGTTAGATTTGCAATTGGAGTTTGGCGTAAGAGTAGGGTTAAGGTTAGTGTTAGGATTAGAGTTAGGGTTAAGGTTAGGATTAGAGTTAGGGTTATGGTTAGGCTTAGGGTTAGGGTTAGAGATAAGGGTAAAGAAAGGGGTAGGGTTAAGGTTAGGTATAGGTTTAGGGGTAGGGTTTTAGTCTAGATTAAAGTAAGGGTTAAGGTTAGGGTTAGAGTTTTGAGTCAAGGTTAAGGTTAGAGTTAGGGTTAGGATTTTGGTTTTAATAAAGATTAAACTAAGGGTTAGGGTTAGGATTAGAGTCTAATTATGGTAGAGTTAGATTTAGGGTTAGAGTTAGGGGTAGGATTATGGTTAGGGTTAGGGTTAGTGTTAGGATTGGAGTTAGGGTGAAGTTTAGGATTGAAGTTAGGGTTAGGGTTATAAAGGTTAGGATTAGGTTTATGGTTAAAATATAAGTTAGGTTTAGGGTTATAGTTTGAGTTAGGGGTAGACTGAACAAATGAATTATGGTTAGGATTAGGGTTAGATTTAGGGTTTGAGTTTGACTTAGGGTTAGGATTAGAGTTTTGAGTTAGGGTTAAAGTTAGAGTTAGGGTTAAGGTTTGCTGGAAATATAAGAGAAGTAACTGAGAAGGGAGGGGGGAATAAATTCCTACTAAAATAAATCCTAGATCCCTTAGATGTCAGTACAAAATACTCTCTAAAAATTGAATTGTACTAATGCTTGGTAAACACACTAAAAATGTTGTAACTCGATAAATAATAAAATTGCTTGGTAAACAATTAATATGAAAACTTTAGATGTTATCTGTGATTACCATTTCTTTAACTTAGTTGAAAACACATAAAAGAAAATAGCATACACACATTTGAAACCAAGATTTAACATTGAAACCCAATTTAGGAAAACCCACCAATTGCAACTAGTTACTATTTTTCACTCTTTTGAAGTGAGCCCTATTAGGAGCCAACCTTGTGAAAGGTTAAAAAACACACTATTAGGTGTGACCCTATTAGAGGATTTAATCACCCTATTAAGAGTGGCCTTGTTAGAGGATTTATAAATAGTTGTTAAGCCAACTCTGTTAAGAGATTTAGATCACTGCTACAATGGTTAGAGAGTTACAATGACATGACCTGATTCGAATGCAACTGAATTGCTAATTATAGATCTCAATTCTAGCTTGTATATTTGATCCTTCCTCATCAAATATATCCTTTTAGCTCCACAAGGATATATCTAGTTTATCCTTCTAATTCACTTCCTCTAAGCATAATTAGATCTTCAAATATCTTCCATGCATTCACACACTTCACACTCTTCTAATTATCAACTTGACCTTTTATTTATATATTTCATATTGTCAAGTTGGCTCAAATATAAATTAGAGTAATTAATATTCATCTTCTCAGTCAGCTAGAACCAATAGATAAATCAATTTAACTTAATATGCCAAAATAAGAAAATACTTCGTTAGTTGACCCAACTCAGTAGACACTAACTCAGAAATGATTTTCCTATGTTAATCAAGTGAACTTGGTTAACACTTCATACTCACAAAGTTCCTTTGGTAAACGAGTGAGCTCAGTTAGCACTGGTTTCATCCAACATTTTATTCATTAACTGAGTGGGCTCGGTTAACACTCAACTTCTGCAAACTTTCCTTTGATGCTTGAGTGAACTCGATAGATATTGTATTATAAACTAAACAAACTCTAGAATGCTCGATAGACACAAAAAACTATCTGCAATGCCTAGGTGAGCTCAAATACACTAACTAATAATGATATGACATTTTGTATAACATCAAAGATAATACACAATTAATCAATTGTATCAATAATCTCCATCTTTGGCATTGATGGCAACAAAACATGTCATAAAATAATGAAATTTTGGAGCAAGAATAAAGTAAGGAACATATCCTTAGTTTTATTCTAATTCTCATCCATTAGAAATCCCTCTATTAGTGTGAACTATTTCCTGGCTTTAGTTTCTCCCTTTGTCAGAAAAATTATGTCTATTATAACTTCTACTAAGTTCATTCTCAATCTTTGACAATTCTTCTCTTCCTCTTTGACATCTCTTCATTAAAAAAATTATGACAAAAAACTTCTCCCTCTTTTCAAAAAAAAATTTCTATGAGGTATGACAGTATACTTCTCCCTCTTTAACATCTTATGCTAAAGATAATGTTCAATTACTATCAATGTACCTCAAGTAATGATTCATTTGCAATATGGCCTTGTCAATATTGCATCAACTAATTGATCTTCAATAATACTCTAGTTGATGCATCACTAAACTTCATTTAGTGAGCTTCAGATAGGGGAATGAACCCTAACTTACCTCTTAGATACATAAATGCATCCTTAGGTAATGGCTTGGTGAATATATCTGTAATTTGTTCTTTTGTATTTACATATTCCAATATGAATTCCTTATCTTGCACCAATTCTCTTTAGAAATGATATTTTATAGCAATATGCTTTGTTTTGGTATGCATCACTAGATTCTTTGATATATTGATTGCACTAGTGTTATCGTAGTATATAACTACTAGATCTGTAATCTCTATCTTCATACTTGTCATACATTGTTTGAACCAAATAATATTGGAACAATTGACTACTGCTGCCACATATTTTGCCTCCATTATGGACTGAGAGATACAATTTTATTTCTTTCTTTTCCAACACACTAGTCTTTTACCAAGAAAGAATGCTCCACCACTAGTGTTTTTTTCTATCATCAATACTTCTTGCCCAATTAGCATCTGTAAATACTTTTAAGTCCAAATTGCCTCCTATTTTGTACCATAAACCATATTCTTCAGTACCTTTCAAATATCTCATGATTCCTTTAACTGCCATCATGTGATTTTCTTTAGGATTTGTTGAGAATCTTGCCACCATACCGACTGTTAATGCAATATTAGGCCTTATTTGCACTACATACTGCAATTTTACAATCATTGATCTTTATGTGGTCTAATCTACCTCTTTGGAATAATCATTTATGGAAAGCTTATGTCCAATAGATACAAGGGTTCCAACTGGTCTTGAATCCTCCATTCCAAATTTCTTTAGTATTTCCTTGATATATTTAGATTGAGTAATGTAGATACCATATTTCTTCTATTGAATGTACAATCCAAAAAAGAATTTTATCTCACCAAACATAGAAATCTCAAATTCTTTACTCATTTGTTCTAAAAATGCCTTGCATAAGTCATCATTTCCTATGAATAGATTATCATCAACAAATATTTCCGCCAACAAAATCTTATTGTCTAGTCCTTCTTTGATCTACAAGCTACTATTATCATTTGTTCTTTAAAAACCAATCTGTATCAAGTAGTTATGAAGTCTTTCATAACAAGCTTTGGGAGCTTGCTCAAGTCCATATAATGCCTTGTGTAATTTGTAGACCATGTCCTTTTTCCTAGGATCTACAAAACCTTTAGGCTATTCAATGTAGACTTCCTCATCAAGAGTTTCATTCAAGAATGCAGATTTTACATCCATTTGATAAAATTTAAATCATTTGTGAGTTGCATAAGCTAGTAAAGTTCTAACACCTTCTAATCTTGCAACTGGAGAAAAAGTTTCACCATAATCAATACCTTCTTCTTGAGAATAGTTACATACCAACCTCGCTTTATTTTTGAAAACTTTTCCATCTTTATTCAACTTGTTTCTGAACACCCACTTTGTGCAAATTGCATTTTTATCCTTGGGTCTAGGAACAAGAGTCTAAGTTTTGTTCTTCTCTATCTATTCTATTTCCTCATTAATTGCTTCAATCCAACTTTCATTATCCAATGCATCTTTAACATTTCTAGGTTCCAATTCAAAAAGTAATCATGTACCTTTCAATTTGCTTCTTGTCATTGTTCCATCTAATTTGTCTCCAATGATCTAATCAAGTGCATGATGCCTTCTGACATATCTTGCTAACATAGGTTCGTTGGATTTGGAATGAGTTTCACTAATTCCATCATGAACTTTAGTGTCAAGCTTGAGTCCCATTTTCTATGACTTGGGTCCATCAAACTCAGTTTTCTCTAGCTTAGTAGCCTCTGATCGTGACTCAGGTCCTTCAAACTGACTTGGGTTGCATTGTCTGCAACATGGTAACTATTGGAGATTTTGGGGACTTGAGAGGTGAAGCCTCCTTTCTCTCAAATAGATTTGGAAGGGTATCATGTTCATAGTAAACAAATATTTTGTAATCCTCTAGCTCTTTGTTGCTTTCTTCTTCACTCTTTTATGCAAACTCATCAATTCTTACATGTGCAATTTCTACGATTTTATGAGTGGACAAATTCAAACACTTGTATGCTTTACTTCTATAGGAATATCCTAGGAATATGCCTTCATCACCCTTGACATCAATTTTTCCTCTCCTAGATCCCTTCAAGATATAACATTTACTACCAAATATTTTCAAGTAACTTACATTAGGTTTTCAGCCATACCATACTTCATAAGGAGTTTGATTTGAGTCTTTCTTCAGCTATACTCTGTTCAAGGTATGAATTGTAGTGCTGATAGCTTCTTTCTAGTATTTGATTGCAACATTCTTTTCTATTATCAATGTTCTTGCACAATCCATGATGGATATGTACCTTCTTTCAGCTATGCCATTGTGCTTAGGTGTCCTAGGAGTTGATACTTGTGTTTTAGTTCCTTTTTTTATGCAAAATTCATTGGAGATGAATTCACCACCTCTGTCTGATCTCAAACATTTTAACTTCTTTCCAATTTATTTTTCTACTCTTGCTAAATACCACTTGAATTTTTGAAAAGCTTCTAATTTTTATTTTAGATACATTATAGTCATAATTGTAGAATAGTCATCAACAAAAAGAATGAAAAAATTATCTCCACTATAACTCTCTATTCCAATAGGTCCATATAAGTCTGTATGGACAAGCTCTATGACTTCTTTAGAATGAAAGTTCTTCCTTTTGAAACAAGTTTTTCCCATCTTAACAATTTGGCAATTTTTGCATAGACCCATATAAGGTTTCCTCAAACTAGGAATACCTCTTACTCTTTTGTGTCTTCTTATCTTAAATAGATTATCAAAGTTTACATGACATAATATTTTGTGCCATAACCAAGTTTCTTCTACTTGAGCAATAAAACATGAACTTTCACTGAGATCAAGGTAAAATAGATTACCTTTTGTTTACTTGCCAGATCCAACTAGATTTCCTTTTCTATCCAATAGTTTAGCCTTTCCATCCATGAATTCTACCTTGAATCCAATGTTATTCAACTATGCCGCACTTCGTAGATTATGCTTTAGTCCTTCAACCCAATAAGCATTATCACATATAATTTCTTTGGTCAAAGAGATACATCCTCTTCCTTTTATACATCAAGGTTAATTATTTCCAAGTCGTACACTACCACCATCATAATATTCCATGTGCTCAAACTTTATTTTATCTCTAGTCATATGATGTGAGTAGCCACTATCAATAATCCATGTATAATTTTTGCTAACATGAGAGATAAGTGTCATCTCATCTCTTTGATCATCAAATTAATCTTTTACAATAATATATACCATTTCATCTTCACTGTTATTAGAATATTTAGCTAGAAAACAAGATTTCTTACCTTTGTCCTTCTAGTTCTTGAATTCTTTTTTGCCTTTGTATTTATTGCTTTTCTTCTCATCCTTGTTTTCTCTGTTTGGGCACTTAGTAGCAATGTGACCAACTTCTTCACAAGAAAAACAAAATAAAGGAATTTTACCTTTGTACTTTCCTCTACCTTTGGAGTATTTCTTTGCAAGTAGGGTTTCAACAACTTCAAGATCACTATCAAAACTATGTTTTGTTTTTTCTTCACTTCCTAATTGATTGAAATTTGATTTCTTACTCTTTTTCTTGAGTGAGAGTTTGGCTTCAAATGCAGACTCAATACCTTAGGAACTAGGAACATAGTTATCATAGTTATCCAACCCAAAAGTTGTCAATCTTCCAACTAGAGCATCTAAAGATATTTTTTTGTTTGGATCACATCTCATTTCTTTAATATCAAACACTCTAATTGCATAGATAGGAAGAAGATTTCTGAGTACCTTTCTTACAACTATTTTGTCATCAATGTCTCCTCGAAATGCTTTGATTGTAATCACAATTGTTTTGATTCTTTCCACGTATTTTGCAATGTTTTTTTCTTCTCTCATTTTCATTTGATCAAAATAACCTCTAAGACTTTCTGCTTTATCTCCTCTTATATTGTCATCTCCTCCATAAATGTCTTTTAGTTTGATCCAAATTTCATGAGCTATTTTACAGTCTTTTACTCTATCAAATTCAACATAACTAAGAACAGATGCAATATCAATCATCATGATGTTATGATTATTCTTTTTAGCAATGTCTTCAATTTATAATATTCTAGAAGGAGTCTTGTATTCAATATCAAGATACTTACAACCTGAATCACTGATAGTTACTAGATGTAATCTCATAAGTCCTTGCCATGTAGCAAAGTTGTCTCAGTTCCACTTGGGAATCTCTCTTCTGTAAGACATCCTGATCTTTAGCTTAGGTCTTTGAAACCTTCTCTGCAAGCACCAAAAGCTCTAATACCAATTGCTAGAAATATAAGATGAGTAATTGAGAGGGGAGGAGTGAATCAATTACTACTAAAATAAATCCTAGATCCCTTAGATATCAATACAAAAGATATCAGTACAAAATAATCTCTAAAAATTGAATTATGTTGATACTCGATAAACACACTAAAAATGTTGTAACTCGATAAATACTAAAATTACTCAGCAAAAATTTAATATGAAAACTTTAGATGTTATCTTTGATTACCATTACTTTAACTTAGTTGCAAACACATAAAAGAAAATAGATTTAACGTGGAAACTCAATTTTGAAAAAATCACCAATTGCGACTAGTTACTATTTTTCACTCTTTTGAAGTGAGCCCTATTAGGAGCCAACCCTATTAAAGGTTACAAAACACACTATTAGGTGTGACCCTATTAGAGGATTTAATCACCCTGTTAGGAGTGGCCTTGTCTTTAGACATTTCAATAGAACTGCCATCTTGTTAGAGGATTTATAAATAGCTATTAAGCCAACTTATTAAGAGATTTAGATCATTGCTACAATGGTTAGAGAGTAACAATGACATGACCTGATTTAAATGCAACTAAATTGTTGATTATAGATCTCAATTCTGGCTTGTATATTTGATCCTTCCTCATCAAATATATCATTTCGGCTCCACAAGGATATTGTGCTTATCCTTCTGATTTGCTTTCTCTAAGCATCATTAGATCTTCAAATATCTTCCATGCATTCATACACTTCACACACTTCTAATTATGAACTTGACCTTTTATTTATATATTTAATATTGTCAAGTTAGCTCAAATATAACTTAGAATAATTAATATTCATCTTCTTAGTCAGCTAGAACCAACAGATATATCAATTGAACTTAATATGTCGAAACAAGAAAATCCTTTGTTAGCCGACCCAGCTCGGTAGACACTAACTTAGAATTGATTTTCCTATGTTAACCAAGTGAACTCAGTTAACACTGCATACTCACAAAGTTCCATTGGTAAACAAGTGAGTTTGGTTAGCACTGGTTCCATCCAACATTTTTTCATTAACTGAGTGAGCTTGGTTAACACTTAACTTCTACAAACTTTCCTTTGATACCTAAGTGAACTCAGTAGACATTGCCTTCTAAACTAAACAAACTCTGGAATGCTTAGTAGATAGAACATTGTCTTCAATGCCTGAGTAGGCTCAGCATATATTGACTAATAATGATATGACATTTTGTGTAACATCAAAGACAATACACAATTGAACAATTGTATCAACAAGGGTTACCATTACAATTAGGGTTAAAGTCCAATTATGGTAGAGTTAGATTTAGGGCTACAATTAGAGGTAGGGGTAGGGTTATAGTTATAGTCAGGGTTAGGGTTAGAGTTAGAGAAAGGTTTAGTCTTAAGTTTATTATTAGGGTTACATTTATATTTAGAGTTAAGGTTATATATGGAGTTATCATCATGGTTAAGATTAGCGTAAAGGTTTGAGTTATCATTGAGGTTAGATTTAGGGTTAAGATTAGAGTTAGAGTCTAATTATGGCTGAGCTCAATTTATGGTTAGAGTTAGGGGTACGAGTAGGGTTAAGGTCAATGTTAGGATTAAATTAGGGTTAAGGTTAGGATTAGAGTTAGGGTTAGGGTTATAGATAGGGTTAGAGAAAGGGTTAGGATTAGGGACAGGGTTAGGGTTAGAGAAAGGTTTAGGGTTAAGGTTAGGGTTAGGGTTAGAGATAGGGTTAGGTTTGAGGTTAGGATTAGAGTTAGGGTTACATATAGGGATAGAAAAAGGGTTAGGTTTAGGATTAGGGTTAGAGCTAGGGTTAGAATTAGTGTTAAGGTTAGGATTAGGGTTAGGGTTAGGGTTAGGGTTAGAGATAGGGTAAAGGTTAATGTTAGGATTACAATTAGGGTTAGAGATAGGGGTAGAAAAAGGGTTAGGGTTAGTGTCAGGGTTAGGGTTAAGTTTTGGGTTAGTATATGAGTTAGGATTAGAGTCTAAGTTACAATTAGGGTTATAGTTTGAGTCAGGGGTAGAAAAAACATTATAATTATGGTTAGGGGAAAAAGTAGGACCATGGTTAGAGTTACAATTAGTGTTACATTTAAAGTTACATTTAGGAGGGCAACTTGTTCTTGTTACACATGCCTCTTAGCATAATAGAGCAATATAAGGATTACAATATTCTTTAAGTAGTTTTATAATTTTATTAGTTATATTTATTAATAGACCATTGGTTAATGTTAATCATGCTTAGCATGAATAGTATACAATGAAGGGCTACTAAATGTTATTGAGGTAATGATGAAACTTAAAATGAGTATAAAATGAATATTATGCTTTAGAGTAGGTTAATAGTTAGAAATAGCACATCAATTTTATACATAATTTAATGATCAACATATTAATGATATATCTCATGTAAAAGCTTTATTATTACAAACACAAATGTCAAGGAAAAAAAATTCAAATATTTGCAAGTATAGTTGAGAAGAATTTGATCTAAAAAGTTAAATCATTTATTTATTATTCTGATACATAGGTGAAAGGAGAACTATATCTCCTAGTACAATTATTTAGATGTTCAAGTAATAAGTGAAAAATTTAAAGGTGTGAAATCATCATATGGATCACGTGTACAGTTCTCCATAATGATGTAAGTACATCACATATTCTTTAGAGATTAAAATAGTATTACAATGTTTTTTCATAATATGATCATCATAGACCTCTTTCATCATGGGTGGAAATGCATCTACTTTTGCAGATGTGTTGCATACATATTTGGCAACATCTTCTATCTCCATTACCTCTATCTCTTGTACATGATCAATTGGTAAAGTTGCATTCTCAAGTGCTTTTACCATAGTTGTACAACATTGTTTAATTATTCATGCATAGTTCTAAAACTATCTCAAAAGAAGAATTTGATCCTATAGAAGAAGTTGGGCTCATGTCGACAATGCTTGACTATCTATCAGAGGCTACCATGCCTGAAACAAATCATGGAAAACAATTTAGAAAGCATTAGCACAAATAAAAAAGTAGAAAAAATGTATGCTTTATTAGAAGGATATAAATTTTAAATCAATAATGATTTTGAAAAAAACATAATAGGTCACTCAGTATAATCAAGTGTGGAGAAAATGAATATAAAAACCAAATTGTATTAAAATTTGTAATGAAATTTTGGGTATGCAAAAATGGTAATATTATGACCATTCATGGATAGTGAAGAATAGACAAACATACTTTTCAAATATTGAGTAGCAATGTATTGGTTGAAAGTGATAAAGTAGAATCATTATGATTTATTTCAATCGAAGAAGGTCTTTATAATTTGAATTAATGTTATACCTACCTTAATTTGAGGGCCCAATTGATGATCATAGTTAAATTTACAAATTAGAGAATTAGAATAATGAAATTTCAGCCTTATGGTACTTGCAACCATTAAAATGTGCAAATAATATGGTTATCATGTTGCATTGAGCATATCCACTTATAGTTGATAGCTTGCATTTGTAGGTTGCTCATGTATGTCACTTGGTTGCACCTCAACATGTTGTACTTCACACCTTTGTGCATCTAGAAGGACCCTCTCAGAAGTACGCTAATGATTGTTTCTCTGTACATTTGTGTGCTCTCTTTCATTAGTTTCTAGTGTGGAACTAATACTTTAGACCTTCTTGTACCATAACTTTGCCTATTTCCTTGATTTAATGTTATTCTTTGTTGTTCTCTTTCATTTTTTGTCTACTGTTGTCATTGACGTCTATGATATTCTCTTTGATATTGCCTTTGGTATTCTCTTCTTGTCTCCTCTGATTCAAAATTTAACCTAGGTTTCACCATAGTTAGTACAAAAATCTTATTATTGAATTAAAATATTTATTTCATGAAACTAAATAGTTTATCATATAAATTAGTAAAATTCATTTATTAGAATGTATATATGATTTATTTAAGGGATACTCTATTTAGTAGACATGAAAATTTTTATAGCAATGAAGATTACTATATAAGTAGTTAAATTTATCTATAATGTTTGCATGAATGAAGAAAATTAACATTTAAAATGAGTAAAATCAAAGTATTCGTGAATGAAGACAAACAATTTAAAGATTTAAAGATTGTTGAAAAATATATTAATTAAGAAGAAATGAAGGAAGTATGAACAATAAATAAGAGAATACATTAAAAGATTATGAAAATGCATTTTGTTAAAGAAATATACAAACATGAAGATATATAATGATTTGTTATTTATGAAAACATTGGATACATCATGTAAATAAATTATTTTATTTATGAAAACCTTAGATACATTATTTTTAAAAAGAATGGTCTAAAAGAGCTTTTATTGCAAAAAACATGTATACATGATGTCAAACTTTGTAATACAAAATGCCAATACCAAAAATAATAGGCAATCCACTTTATGAGATAGTGATTTCCCATTTTCCAATACAATAGACTAATACTCAAAAAAGATGTCGACCTCTACTAAAAACCCAATAACATATTCAATACCATTGTGTTAGTATCCACCTTTTGTTAACCCATTCATGAGATCGACATAATTGCGCTTGAGAATAGGGTTGAAGAGTTTCAGTATGCGGAAAGTAAACTTTGTAAAATTGTCATCGAGCAAGTGGAGACTTAAATTTATCAACAACAATGCCTGACTACCAAGAATCATTCTCGAAGATGTCTACCGTCAAATCCAATGGGATGTATTGTGGAAGAGAAATAATTTGAGGTCTAGGTCTAATATCCTTTGGAAAAAGCTCCTCTACAAGAGGTTCTTGTGTGAACTCATTAGTTATAAAATTATCATATTGAATGAAAAAATTAGGCCCGGGAGTGTTGGCCACATGTCCAATAATAGTACCAGGGAACCATGCTCCCTGGAAACCATCCTCATTAGAACAAACTTCAACTTTCATCCCATAATTGAAGTTCATGTTTTATTTATACCTTTACCATTAACACAATGAAAAAGAAGTATTTAATTATTTTATTATAAACATATAAATCAATCCTCAATACAAAGTTAAATATTTCTAAAATGCTTATAATAAAATGCATATGGTTACATAGATGTAAATAAAGTAATATTTATTATTCTGTCAAATATTTACATCAACTAATGTTTCAAATATGGTGGTATTGTCATCCACTTTTGAAACATTACAAATATTTTGAGTTATAGCTAACATTATAATAAATTTCTTACTATTATAATATTTAAAAAATGGTGGCATTGCCTTCCACTTTTCAAAGATTGATGTCTAAAAACTAATATTTATTCTTTTAAAATTGTATATAAAAAATAAACATAAATTAAAATAAATATATGGTTACTTTAATTTTAATATAACCAAATTAAAAGTATAAATTTAATTTTTCTTATTTAGAAACAAATAAATTGATACTTTAATAAAAATATATGGCGGCATTGCCATCCACTTTTCAAAGATTGATGCCTAAACATTAATATTTATTCTTTTAAAATGACATATAAAAATAAGCACAAATTAAAATAAATATACGTTTACTCTAATTTTCAAGTAACAAAATTAAAAGTATAAATTTCATTTTTCTTATTTAAAAATTAAATAAATTGGTACTTTAATAAAATATTTGGAAAATGACAGCATTTTCATCCACTTTTCAAATATTAATATGTAAAGATTAATTTTAATCTAAATGTAAATTACAAAACTATTATAAATAAAGTAGTAATCTAAATAAATATACTAATCTTAATCAAAATACTATTATAAATAAAACTACTTTTGTAAATCAAAACAGTAATCATTAAATTTATAGATCACTATTTTCAAAAAAATTATTTATATGGTGGCATTGCCATCCATATGAAATATCACCAAAAAAAATAACATTAATCTAAAAAATACATTGCAAAATATGAAAGAACAATAATATATGCAAATCATATCTAAATATATAACATTCAACTATATATAATTAATGCATGAAACATGCAAATGTAATTTTGAATACAACAACGTAAAAATTAACAAATCTCATTTAAAAAATAAAATATAACTAAATCTAAATAGTGTAACTACTATTCTAAATGTGGATAGTAATCTAAATGCAAAATAAAACTAAATAGAAAAAAGGAAACATTAAGAAGAAGCTTACTTTGCTCTTTGATCTCCTTGTTGATCTTCAGATTTGCAATGCTTCTCCAAATTATTTATCTTCCTCTCTTCTTCCTAGAAAAGGTTATTCTACCTCTCAAAAGAAATCAAAACTTTACTCTCAAAACTTTTGTCTTTCTTTGCAAATCTACTCTTCTACAAATGCAAAGCAAAAATGAAAGGAGATGAGTGTTTTATAATGAGAGAAACAACTCTTCGTCTCCCATGAAAAGTCTCTTCATTGTCCACTAATAGACCCTTCAATTTCCACTAAAAGACCCTTCAATTCCCACTCTCTCACTCTCCATTCAAATTCAAAATTTTAAAAAATAAAATTTAAAAATGCCAACAAGACGTTATTATAAAATGAAATTAGAAAAAAGATTTAATAACATTTGGATGTTATTAGTAAAATTAAAAAAAAAAAAAAATTATGAAGGTGATGGGCCACACCCCATGTGCACTTACCTTGGTAGCAATTGTCACGTGGGCTTTTGCAGCTTTAAGTTCATTTTTATATTTTTATATTTTTATTTTAATTTGATTTAATTTTTTTTTTTTTTTTTTTGTTTATTTTGTTTATTTTTTGTTTTTTTAATTTTTAAAAAAAAATTATTTTAATTTTTTTTCATGATTTATTTATTTTAATTTTAATTTTTAAAAAAATTTCTTAAAAATTTTGTATTGTTTTATTATATATATATATAATTTTTAGGTGCCTATTTTTTCGAGGTCTATTTGGCTTCCTCTTATTTCCACCATCTATTATTTTGGGATTTTTTTTGTTTAATATAAAAGTTTGTAACTACTTCCTTTTCTTTTTTATTGATGAGGAATCTTGACATATTTTTGTGCTACGCATTTGTGCTACCATTGTATATAATGCCTCTTGACATAATGAGAGTGCATTAAAACAATGCAATGGAACTAACGTATTGATTGATTGAGAATCTAGCCCACCCAATTTTCCTTTTTCTCTACATAGACTACAAAAGTAAGTTGACATGTTGATTCGGGAATAGGGAGGGAGGATGATGAGAAGACTATCACTAATCTCTTTATTCGCATGGCTTCTATGAATCTTCTCTACGATAAATTCCATGCATTTAATAATGCATTTATTGACCTGTGGCTATGAACCAATTCCATGGCTTCATGAATGGCTTGACTTGTCAAAGAGTAATAAGTTGCCATCCATTTCAAATTAATTTCTCTCCTTTTCTTCCCCAGCACAAGAATTTTCAACCTTAATTAAAACTGCTATTCCCAGCTTTGAGACTCTTCATTTTCCTAGAAATGTCAACTCCTCAACAACAACCAAATTTATAAATGTAGCCTCTGCCGTGGAAATACCCCAACATTATATCTACTTATTTCAATTTTTTCTTTTCATTCATGGCTACACTTTTGGTCTCTTGGCATAGTAAATCCTACATTTTGATGGCTTTAAACCCACTACATGTTATTTCCATTTGTCTGTTGATGTGCATACTTGCTTTAGCTTAGGCACTTGAGAAAAATAATATTCCTATTGGATCAATTCTTACTGCCAATTCCTCAAATTCTAAATGGGTTTCATATAATGGAGATTTTGCATTTGGATTCTATCTCATCTCTCCTACTATCTACATAGCAGGCATCTGGTTTGATAACATCTCTGACAAAAATCTGGCATGGATGACCAAACTGGATGACAGAGGGATGACAATTGAAGAGGGGTCTACACTTCTTCTTTCTACAGTGGGTCTTCAGATCTTTGATTCCAAAAGGATGCCACTATAGTTCACAAGTCCCCCTACTACTATAAATGTATCTAAGGAAACTTTGCTTAACACTAGCAATTTCATGGAGCTTGATCACACAACTACGCACGTCTGGCAGAGCTTTGATTTTCCTACAAATACCCTCTTGTCGAGTCAGATGTTCAAGTGGAAGTCTATCATGTATTCCAAGGTTTCTGCTAAAAACTATTCATCGGGACATTTCAAGTTGGTCCTACAAGAGGACGAAAATTTGGTCCTCTATCTAGTGGAGTGCATGGGAGAGCAACATGGGGCTTATTAGTCTTCCAACACTTATCAATATTTTGAATGAAAAGTTGTTGATGATCTGTGCTATGAGGTGAAGGGTCATTGTAGGTGTAATGGCGTATGTCGTGTGAATAACATGAATCAACCCATCTACATCTATCCTCCCAGCTTCCATTTCACTAAGAATTATGACCACTTCAGGGGATGCTTGCTTGAATCACCCCTGGGTTAGAGCTACTCGAAGACAGGCTTCGTCCACACAACAAACTTGAGCTATGACTACATGGTGCTAGATAATGTTACTGAGATAAAATGAAAGGAGGCCTATTTACATGACTATATGTGCACGATAGTCACCTTTCAAGGTCAAATGTGTCACGAGAAATTTCTGTCTCTAATTGATGACAATCAAGTTTCAAGAGTAACAATCAAAACATTCATGAAAGTAAGGGAAGAGCCTTAGTTATATCCTCCCATATCTAGTGAAGTGCCTCTTCCTCACCTACCAAAAAAGGAGAGCAAGGCAATGCAGGAGCAATGTTTGATGATGATAGGAATAAGCCTCATGGGCTGCTCCTCTACACTAGTGGAAGCATTCATGCTCATTATTTGGTTGTGCTGGTGCAGTCATCTAAAACTTGAGGATGCAGATGATGAGGGTTTTTTTGCATTTTCTTATAGGGATTTCTACCCCCTCATCCACTGTCACTACAAATATCTATTGGAGGTTTTAGAGAAGAGTTAGGAACTGGCACCTTTGGAAAATTCTATAAAGGCACCATGCTTGATGATAGTGAGATTGCCATGAAGAATTTGGATAAAATGCTCCCTAATAGTCTAGTGGAGAAGCAATTTAGGATAGAGATCAGCGTGATTGGCATGAGCCATCACAAGAATCTTCATCATATTTTTGGCTTTTGTTATCAATACTCTCACTAGCTTCTTTTCTACGAATACATTTAAAATGGTTCTCTAGATAGAGTTCTATTTGTAGAAAGAATATTTCTCATTTGGAGGCCATGTGTTCAATTCTAAAAGGTTTGAATATAGAAATAAAACAATAGATATAAGTAGAATAGATAAGAATAAAAAAAAATACATTATTTATCCTAGTTCACCACAATAATGGCTATGTCTAGACTCATAGTATTGTATTAAATGTATCAAAAAATGTTTACAAATGAGTAGGAGAAGAATATAAATAAGCCCCAATTACATTACATATGAAAGGTATCATAAAACCAAGAGACACACAATTGGAGAGAAAACAAATAATGACCATTGGCCTTCAACATATCAACAAACTCCCACCTAAAGGACAACCAATGCTGCAACTGATCACCCAATATCTTACTTAAATACTAATTTACCTTTTCTTTAAAAGTCCAAGAGAAGTCCTAGCACATTCAAACTTCTCTTTGGTGACAACTTTCATGAATATATCAACCAGATTTATCTTGGTGTCAATCTTAACAACTTTCAACTCGCCTTCTTCAATTGCATGACAAACAAAGTGAGCATGTGTGTCAATGTGCTTGGAGCAACATTGTAATGAATGATTATGTGTCATGAAAATCATGCTCCAACTATCACAAAACAAATTATATTTTCTTTGATGAAATTTCAAGTCACCTATCAATTCATGAAGCCAAATAATGTCCCTTGCACCTTCAGAAAGGGCTAACTATTCAGCCTCAATTGAAGAAAGAGGAATGCAATGTTACAACCATGAAGCCAAACTGATCGCAACTCCAACAAACATGAAGCTATAACTAGTGGTAGAGCTTTGTTTATGCAAGTCTCCACAAGATTAGAATCTATGTAACCTTGTAGCTAAACCTTATCTCCTCCAAAACATAATGCATAATCTTAAGTGCCTTTTAGATACCTTAGTATCCATTTGACAACTTGCCAATGAGCTTTTCTAGGATTGCTCATGAACCTGCTCACAACTTCCACTACATGAGAAATGTTGGGATGGGTAGAAACCATGGCATACATAATGCTACCAAATGCTGATTTATAAGAAATTTTCTCCATGAATTCATTTTCTTCTTGTATTTTTGGGCACAATTTGGAACTTAACTAGAAATGACCAACAAGTGGAGTAGGAGAAACTTTTGCATTAGCCATGCCAAATCTCTCAACAACTTTGCCAATGTATTTTTTTTGAGACAAAGCGATTTCCCTCTTTTTCCTATCTCTTGTGATTGTCATGCCAAGAGTCTTCCTCTTTCCCCTAAATATTTCATGGAAAACTTTCTTACCAATTTCTCCTTTAGTTCATGAACTATTTTCTTACTTGTGCCAGAAACTAACATGTCATCTTTAATGCCCCACTTGAGAACCCAAAATAAACCTAATATGTTTTTGGAGTATATAGATAGCAACCAAGAGAGACATGAGGCTGACCCTGAAGTACAAAAAGGCTAAAAGAATAGCTGGAGGTTCCCTCCCTATCATCTAACCAATACTAGTTTTATACTTCAAAAAACTAACATGATCCAGAACAACCCCAACAAGATCAGTCCTACTGCAATTAAGTCGATAAATAGGAAAAGTATTCTAGTAGTAAAACAACATATTACTACTAACAGTGCAATAATTAAACTTATACAAATAGTTCAAAAAGCCCTATAGGAAATCAAGTTACGATTAAATGATATCATTAAAGAAAAAAGAAAAATAGCAAATAGAGCTAACTGCCCTCCTTATCCAGTTCTTCAACATCCTTCACCTTAGACCCATCCCTGTCCATAGTAACCCCCTTCTCCTTGAGAGGTTTGTCTAGGAGGGTCTTCATCTAGTCCTCCATTAGGAATTCGTATATGGAGTAGGAGTCTTACACTCCTTGCCTAGGTCCTTTATAGCCTTATTCACCTTTAGAAAGTAAAGGGTGGTTTCTGCAAAATGCATCACTTTAGTAGAGAACCCAACCAAGGTTTCAAATCTTTGGCAGATTCTAGTATGATAATCTACCAAATCCTTCATTGATTGTTTGAGCCTATGAAGCCAAGCCTTGTAATGACTCCAGTCATGGCTATGATTTCCTTTTTTACCCCCTGCTTTAGGTGTGCCCTTCATGGTGGAGGCAATTTCCTCACCACTATTTTTAGTTGGGGAAGGGTAAGTCTCTAGGGTGTCAAAACTATGGGAGGGGCTAGGAGGATTGGAACTAGCTTTCTTGCCAATGTCCTAGTGGGGTTTCTTCCTCTTAGGGGGTTTAATGTCACTTTTAGTAGACACCAAGCTGAAGACCTATTTGGGAGGGGACTTAAACTTCTCCAATTGGAGGTGTTTTCTAGTTCTTCGAGCACTCTATTTTCTCTTCTTAGTGTCCATATTAGAGTTAATGAGACTGATTTTAGTCTCAAGATTGGGGGTTTTCTTGAGTTTTTTATGGCTAGGACCAATATCAAGGTCAAGAGAGACTTGTGGGGTAGCAGTGGCCAGAGGGCTAACTAGGAGTGGTGGGTTTTGGGCAAGGTGATGGGTATACAACTTATTCATGAAACCCTAGTGGATGAGGTAAAAGGGTTTTCCCTCCTTCTTTCTCCTAGCCTTGAAAATACTATCTTTAAGCTTGAAGAATTTTTGCAAGCTGGTTTCATCATTCACATGAGTTTTTTTGTGCTAGTTCTTGCCACCCATGGGAAACCCACAAACCCTAGTAGTAAGATCCACAATGATTTCAAAACTCCTCCCATTAATGGTCACTCTCCATCATTCCACGAATTGAAGTACTACATAGAGATGTTTTCCTCATATTTTATCATCCCTTCCATAAAGTGTAACAGGCTACCCTCCCATAGATAAATAGTGGTCACTTCTCTCTTGCGAATGTACTCCTCCACTCCCACAGTTTCAATATGATCATTGGTCTCATACCGCCACCCAACTCAACCACCAACTCTTCATATTTTTCCACCAACTCCTCTAAATTTTCTGACATCAATAAACCCAATATGTTACAAAGTTTACTGAACTTCTTTTTCTTCTTCTAAAGTTTATACAACATCAAAGTAACCATGTGGAAGTAATACGGTGAACCCACAATACTGGGTACCAGTTTTAGAGGACGAAGGAAATCACGATATGATGAAAAATTCGCATATAGAATTTTACGTATGTTTGCCCGAACGTGCTAACTATGTTCACATGAACATATTAGCATTCCATGTCTGTGTGAATATATTGAGTTTAAATAAGGTATGTTCGCGTGAACATACCTTGTTAATATGTTCGTGTGAACATATTAGTTTAAACGACGATTTTGCGATTAAAATTCCACTTTTCCATTTGAGATCTTGATAAATTTTCTTTTTTTGTATGTTCATGCAAACAAAAAGTATTATAAATGTTCATGTGAACACATTAAATTAAGTTTTCGGCTGAAAAATTATTTTTCTCATATGTGTTCGCACAAACATATTAGACAAGTTTGTGCGAACATAGTGTTCGGGCCAACATCTTAAATTACAAATTTTTGGTGTTGTTTTCTGGAGAAAAAATGAAATTGGCTCTTTTGACCCCTAAAATTGAGATTGAATGGTCTCCTACTATAAAATAAAAAATGCCAATTTGTGCTACTCGAAGAAAAATTTCCAACGACTATAATTGTACTACATATTATATTCATTAAGACTTTCAAATACGAGTTTAACTCATTATAGGTTCATTACTGATTCAGCATCAACTGACTTTGAAACCTCGGGAAAATTAGTAAATTAGGTCAAATTTTTTTTGAAAAATATGTAGGAACTAGCTTATTGAGATACCTTTCTATTCAAAAAAAAAAAAGAAGGGTTTTTGATAAATTGACTTCAAATTATCTATATAAAATAGAATGTATGTCTGAATTATGATTCATGTCACTTCAAAATTTCATAAACTATACAATATTCAACCAAAATGAATCAAACCAAATGCATCCTCTGGATATTGATGTTACAAATCTAACACCAAAAGAATTACATCATTATCATTTCTAGAAAAAAAGTTATGTGTGTCAAACAGACTGTCACTCTTTAAAAATATTGAATTTTATTATGTACTACTTTTCGAAGGAGATGAAAAAATTGACCTAAATAAATTTTTTTTTTTCAGATTAAAAAATATGGTTACAAAGTAGCAACAGAGTACTCAAAATCATTAGTTTATGCCATCTTGAAATTATTTATAGTTTTTGAGATATAGTTAGTTGAATGTGACATTTGTTACAAAAATATTGATTTCAATGTCAAAATTGGTAAAAAAGTGGAACCCATTATTGTGGGATCACTATACAAACAAAACATTTACACATGCAATTATAATATAGATTTCATTCCTCAAGGGTTCCTTCATGTTGAGTCACGTTTAAGATTTTTATATTAATTATTTAATTCTTATGTACAATGTCCATAAACATAAAGATATAACATATTAATCTTATAAGAAAATGCATGAATACGACTAATACAAAGAAATACATCTAATTGATATAATCCATTGCACATGTCAGAAGGTATGCAAGAACAGATACAAGTACATCAAAATATAAGATACATGATAACATATAAATACATCAACTAAATTGAATTCTTCAAGATATAGATAAATATGATAAAGGTACAACTACATTATTGACCTTCCAACATTTATAAATCTGAGAGGGACCCAAATGGTAAGAAGTCACTACCTCCAATTGTGTGTTTACCTAGTTAGGCTTCCACTCCCACCCTGCAGGCAAGTTAATGAACAATTCACATAAAACTAATAAAACCATAAAATATTCTTAGGCAAGGAGTCCTAATAGCCAAATCTACCTCAAAGTTAACACAAACTGCTCAAGAAGAAAATATAACCAAAGTTGAAAGGACACGCATCCAATACCAACACCACATACCAAGTCAACATACATATACCAAGTATATATTGGATACTAAAATCACGAGATAAAGTCCATAAAAAATATTCATGTTAAGTCTAATGTCATGCTTGACCACTACTTCTGTTCATCAGCATTTTAGACCTTTCTGTTTAGAGTTCATTTCTATAGATATGTTGTCTTTCATTATAGAACTTGGTTATATTTTGAGTCATTTGGAACTCGAGACTTATAATGAACGTATTTTCTGTTCAGAACTAATTGTTTAGTTTTGAAGGTTGCTTAGGATGTTACGATGTGAAACTATAATTGCATGCTGTTTGGGTATGGATTATGTTTATTATGTTTCAAACTTGATGTAAACTGCATTCTGAGTTGAATAGATATTAGAAAGAAAGTTTTAGTTGTATGTTCAACTTGTTAGTGCAAATACTATTGTGTGTTCATATGCTCTATGTGTTTGAATTTGTCACTATATTTTCATATGTGTGACTGAGAGGGAGTTGAATTATCGCTTTGGTTTTGATTATCTGACTTATATTGACTTGTCATTACTAACTGCAGTTGGCATTGCTTATAGATATACTTGTTTTTGAAAGGGTTTAAATACCCTAAATTGAGATTGGCAAAAACATTTTTCAATTTTCTTATTTAATTTTTTTTTATTACCTCTTATTATCAAGTAACCCTAAGTGGGTGTCGAATGCTATGTTTTATGGTAATATGTTCATTGTTTTGAAAGCCAAAATATGGCAGTGGTAATGGGTCTGTCATATGTACTCAGTCTGTGATGTGTCACAAATGGATTAAATGCAAGTAAATGAGGTTTTAATGGCATTGGAGGTTTTATCGCCATACTTTTTCAAGCATTGGCTCTGTGGAAGCAATGCCGATAATTTGGCCTCATTGCTCTGCATATGCATAACATTTGTGTTCTATTACTAGAGTATCGACATCATGAAGGGTTTTGGTTGGAATGAAATACTTGCTTATGAAGTCGAGCAAGGAGATTTCTTAGGGGGAGTTATTTGCTATTTGATGTTTGATTTTTCGCTGTTATCTTTCATTGTGGAGGTCAGTTGCGAGTTTTGTGTGGTAGCTCTATGAAGATTGCTTTCAGTTGGACATTTCAAGCTTTTGTATCAAGTTTATTTTGGGTTTTCTGCCTACTGTGATTTAAGGTAGGGGGCATTTTCTAACTTAAATCCTTTACTGTTCTTGTAGAGTTAGTTTGTTGAAGAAAATAAGAAATCTGTGGTTAAAATATGCTTATCGATACCCAAGTATGGGTGTATGCAGGATTGGGCAATTGATTTGCTGAGTTCTGTATATATTCATATTTGGCTATGGGTAATACATATATTTGCATGCTTTTTTGTTTGCATCTGGGTTTAGTTAATGTTTAATATCTGGGTTTCCATTTTTAGTTTTTAAAATTCTGTTGTTCTTTGTGTGTTTTGTTTTCATGTATGTTGTTGATATTTTGTCATACACATAGCATACGAGATGGGACACAGTTAAAATAAGAATAGGTTTTTTTTGAGCTCGGTCTTTGGGTAAAATAATTTATATATACAAATATAAACATACTTGTGTATTCCTTAGAGTCGAGCTATGTGAGAAATACTTGCTCACGACAATTAGCATGCTCGCGGATTGTGTAATAACACTTATGTTTAAAACTTCCATCGAGCTCTGTGAGCACCAATGAATCAAAACTCTCTTATATGATAAAGGTGTGAGAGGCTCAACCTCAGTTTCGAATTCATTAAAATTTTGAGCTCATGATAGTAGTCAAGAGTCGAGGCATTTTATCGAACAGTTAGCATGAAATCTAAATTATGTTAATTAGCATGTAACTATAGAATGTTATGATGTGATTGTAATATTGTCACTTAGTTGATATCTATTGAAAAACACTTGGGATTATGAGCTATCACTGGTTCGGATCTATTTCTCTAACTTAGCAAACTTGTGGAAATGTGAGGTAATTTAAATGGATGTTTATGAGAAAAGGTCGTGGATTGAATGACTTGTCGATTGTTATGGTGTTCATATGATATTTGGAAAATTAGATGGTTGCTGTTATCTGACACCAGTCTTAGAAATTATGATTGTAGAATTTGTTTGCAATTTAAAACATAGTTGAGTTTCTATTTTGTCAACATAGTTATTATGGTTATTAACATATAAGGAGTTGGTAGGGGAACAACCGATACCATGTGTAATCAGGCATTTTGATATGATATGTTTTGGAATTTCTTATGTTGTTGGGATTTTAGTTATCTTATGCTATTTGGTAAATTGGAACTGGGCAGTAGTTATGTCGAACATGTTTATGTATTAGTGAAAATTGGTTAAAGTCTGTAAGCTGACCGTACATAGAATTTGCAATTTGGGATTTTGAAATAAGATAAATAAAAGCTTAGCATTATTGATTAAGTTATATTTGTAATGATTGAACAATTTTTTATTAGAATGCTGTAGGAAACTATTATATGGAATAGTAGGTGATATTTTTTAACAGTAAATATAAGTCAACAGAGGTTGAAATAAACACCATTATATACTGGAACTGAATGGGTTTGAAATATTAACCATATGGAATAAATATATATATATATGAATTGGATTTATTATTCTGATGAAGTTTTGTTTTTTTTCCATCTAATATTGAGTTGGAAATTTTTTTCAAATAAAGTTAGTTTTATGATATTTGTTTGATGAAAGTCATTTAAAACAGGAATATCATATTTACTCTAATTCTATTATCTTAGTCATTTTGAAGATTAATCTAGTTTATTACGATAGCAAGGTTCAATTGTGTAGTATTAAGATTTGGTGAATATTGTTAAGGTGATATGTCAGTTAATTATATTTATGAGATCTTAATATTAAAGTTTTGTTCCTGTTGTTATAGTAAACTAGGTTACTTTTGAAATTGCCAGAATAAGATGTATTACGAATGGATTAAAGGATGTAGTATCATTTTGTATATTGATTTTATATCTATTGCATGTACATTCTTTTGTAAATTTGTTTGATGTGTATTTTAAGAATAGCTATGATGAACATATATCGAGGTGGCTGAATTTGGTATATCTTATTCAGTTAATTAATTCAGCGATAACTTTAAGTGAATTGGGTGGATTAATTACATTTAAAAAAGATAATTGGCCTTACCTATGACTTAAACCTATATGGTTAAGTACAGAGAACAAGGCATATCTCTATTCTGTCATTGACAAGTATAATAGAGAATACAGTTATGTGTTGACTATGAGCATACCATACATGGATGCAAAATCTTAGTGCCATAACGATGACACCTCAGTATATATATGATTCATTTATGGATTATTCTTAGTGCGAGTTTAATTTTGCATTGTTAAGTATATGTTTACTTCTTGCATATTAATTATGAAACTGCACTATGTTAAAGTGAATCAGATATCTGCATTATGGTTATTTATATGTTTGTTCTAACGTGTATGCAATTGGATTATGCTTTTCAACTCAGTGTGTACTGAGCCCCCTTTTGTGTTGTGTTGCATTTATGTGTGTTTTTCTAGGTGCTTCAAGTTGTTTAGCAAGTAGCTAAGGACGTCTGTTGAAGTTACTTTTTGAAACAACATTTAGGGTCCCTATGTTGGACATAGGTGTTTAAGAATGATGTTGTACTTCATTATTGTACTGAACTCTTTATGTATAAGCATATTAATGGAAACATATTTGGATGATATCATCTTTCATTTTGAGGTTTCCAGATTGAGAGTGGTTCAATCTTTGTACTTGATCTTGTAATAAGTTGAATTAAATAAAAAAATTATTGCATTCATTGTACTTGTTACTGGTTTCAAATTTATTTTTTCTTTTTGTTAGTGGTAGTGTTACATCAAAGATATGTGTCAAAAGTACAATCATCACCAATCACCAATCACCATCAATGAAAGTAAATACATCCAATCACCATCAATGAAAGTAAAAACCAACAATAAATACATCCAACAATAAGTACAACACCAACAAACTGCACCACTAGATGAAAATACAAAATCTATGGAGGAGAGTAAGGCTACATATTAGGGAGTACCATCACATGGTCAAACTACTTGAGTTACCCTAGACTAGTCTCTCATTAGACCCTAGACCCTCAAGTGTTGAGTTACCCTGGAATGGTCAATCTAGACCCTAAACCCTCAATGTAACACATGTGGAACCATAATACCCTCTGATGGAGATGAGGAAAACTAGTCATACCTCTCACTAGGTATCATCCCATTCCCATCCTTAGCCTATACAAGAACTCAAAGCATGGGCGAGGTACATCTCTAACTTATCTTTTTTATGTATCTCAATGAAAAGGGTGAGGCAAGATATTTTAGTTACTATATTATCACTTATTACACAACTTACATTAGGTTACCCTGGTACTGACCACTTTGGGTCTCAGACTCCTATTGCTAGTCACTCCCAAAGACACATACCTAGAAAACCTCCCCTAAGGACATAAACCACAAATGTGTCCCATACTACAACACCTATAATGATAGAACTCGGTTCCTTAACAAGCAACCCAAAAATAATTTGGTTCCCAAAATCCAAGTCATCATATATGCTCACCAAATAAATCTCATAAACATAAGCCTAAATTTTGAATCATAAAGTACATCCTGACATCTAGTCAAATAACCATCATAAAAGAAATCTTAAAAGATGCCTTCGGTGCACATCCTAGTCTGGCTAGCTAACTAGGTCACATAAAAGTCATCACAAAATAAAACATCACATTAATTTTTTTAAAACCCATCACAAAACAAAAACCACCGAACCTCAAATAAACACACATCAAATAATACAATATTCCATCGAATAATTTGAATTATATTATTTTTAGAAGTTTTGTTTGATTATATAAAGGTTATAAAAGTGTAGATAAATTTAGTATGTTAATTATCTAATAATTTTATAGTTAATTCTTATATGTTAAATAAATAACATTTAACAATAAAGATAAAACATTTTCAAAGTTTGTAACATTGAGTTTTAATGCATTTTCTTTATGTAAATCAGTTGGTAATTTAAATATTATAATCTCATATGGAATGATTCGGATCTGCAATCTATATTGATGGAAAGATAATTTAATATCACACATTTTTCATTATTACCAATCCTAAAGAAAAGTTCATTTGAATGGCATAAAATATGATTTTTTTGAGCAACACTATTCAGATTTTAAGGTTACTGGTTTAGAAGAAAGGGCATATAAGTTTTGTTTGAACTGTTGGATCTTCATGAAAATCAAGAAAATTATTCATAATAGACTTATTTACAATCACAAAGAAGAAATTTTCCTAAACATATATTTTTCAAAAGTTATAAGTGATTTTTCATGTGTCTCTATTTGAAAAATCAAGCTCAAATATGCCTAGTTTTAGCATGACAGTCAATATTTGACCATGCTCGTACAAAAAGATCATATATTATTTTTATATATGTTAAATAAAGTCCAAATTGGTATCTAAAAGTATCTTTATATTTTTGATAAAATATATTAAATAAAAGTTATAGAAAAATCACATTTTTCAAACCATCAATCCGACACACAAGTAATTGCAAACAAATTTATTGATAATAAAGAAATCATGGAGAATACAAAATTTCCAACAAAAATTGCGAAGAGATTTGAAATCCCCTACCTTTAAACACCAACTTTATTTGTTAAGAAGAAGAAGAAAACACAATTGTAGACTTTGTTAGAAATGGCTTAAAATAACTAAGAGGGGGGGTGAATAAGTTATTCAAGGTCCAACATGTCCTATTCAAGCTTTTCATCAAGTAAATTGTGTCCATCGAACTATTCATTCATCCAAGCTTTAACTTTCTTATTTAGCAAGTTACTGTAAATCAATATGCAAGCATAACACATAAGCAAATTACCAAATAACACAATGATTTACATGGAAACCCAATTTGGGAAAAACCACCGGTAACATGCTACTCAATTCTCACTCTTCTTAAGTGATGCCCTGTGAAAGGCATTCCTTGTTAAAGGCTTACAATACACTGTTAAATGTGACCTGGTTAAAGATTTAACCACCCTATTAGAAGTGGACCTGGTTAGAGGACTTTAGAGTATTCATTTGGAATGCCACCTTGTTAAAAGATTTACAAATGGCTATTAAACCAACCTAAGTCCATAGGATTTTCCTTTACCCTAACTAATACAATTGCTAGAGAGTAACAATAAAGGGTTTAGACCTGATTACATCTTACAACTCAACTTGCAGATCTGAAATAACTTCTTAGCTCATAACATTGCTTGGCTTTCAGTCTCTACAACTCTAACAGCTTTCCCTCCTTTCAAGCTTAGTCTCCTTGAGTCTTCATGCTCATTTTACTAGTGCAATCATCTCTCTCTAATCACTTGTCAAAGTAGAGTCACTGTACTCTATTCTTCCTTCACCTAGATGTCTTCTCCTTGACAACCTTCTAACCACTTTCACAATTTGGCATACTAGTAGCTCTTGCTTCTTGGTTAGTGACTCCTTAAATAGGAATCTGGAACTCCTTTTCTTGCTCAATTCTTCCCTCCTTTAGTTTCAATCCACATGGATTAGGTAGGATACATTGAATCTAACCCATATTATGTTTCTTCTAGAAACATCATGAAGAATCCACTTGAATTCGCTAAAAAATGGTTTACATAGAATTTTGTGCCACCATCCCATCATCCTTATCCTCCAACTGGTTCAAAAAATTCAAGGTAACAACTTTGTTAGCTCAGATTTAAGGAATCTTTGTCATTTCCAATAATGCAGCAGCTCGGCACTATTGAAGATTTGCTCAGCTTCAACTAGCTTGCTCGACACCCACTAATGAACTTAGTTTAAGCTTTGCAGTCAGCCTTGTTCCAACTTATTCCTCCAATGTTTCTAAGTGTGGCCAACCTCTATATCTTCAAGTATGTTATCAATACATCGTTTGACTATTGTCTTAATTTATCCTTACATTTCATTACAAAACCATAACTTAGCCTTTCCCTTAGGTGCTCTTGTTACATCTTGTTGATCAAATCCTCTTCGTCAATCAACTAAGTGATAGTACTTGGATCTTATAAGAAAATGTCATTCCTACAAATAGCAGGTTTGACATCAATAATAAAACAATGATTGAAAACATTCTTTTAACAACCAACTTCCTTCTTTGCAACAATCTCCCTCTTTGATCTTCAATCTTCTTCATTAATGATCTTTTCAATTAGATTTCCAACAATCTCCCTCTTTGGCATTGATGACAAACCAAACTGATCAACCATTAGACTAGACTATTCAACCACATGCTAAATAGGTTAGAAAAGTAAGTCAAATGCCAAAAAGAAAATTGTATTATCATCAATTTTCATATCTCCTTCTTTTGATCTACTATCGTGATTGCTTCATTTTTGCTTCTCCTTCTTAGCTACTGTATCCTTTTTCTTTTCTTCTCTCCCTCTGTATGCATTTCTTACCTTCTATGATTTCTCTTTGTTCTAATAAGCTTCTTCATTCTTCTTCCTCAATTGTTGATTAGTTTTGCTATTTCTCCCTTAATCTTCATTTGATTAGTTTCTTGACATTTCTCCCTCTTTGACAATAATGCCAAAGACCTATAGTTCAACATCTTAATATGTAAATGTGGCTTTTGCAGGTTCTCTCAATTTCTTCCTCTATCACCTTACTTATGACTGATTTGGAACTTCATCACTTCAATTACTTCAAGCGTAATCCTAAAGTAAATATCCTCTGCATCAATATGTAATATTTCAACAATTAGCTCATTTTATGTAGGGGAGTCTTGCTTTTGCTTCAAGTAGGCTTGGCTAAGGGTATCACCCCCAACTTACCTCTAATATACTCAAAAGCATCTTTAGGTAGTGCTTTTGTGAAGATTTCAACAATCTGTACCTTTGAGCTAACATATTCCATCTTCACTTTTTTGTCTTCCACCAATTCTCTTACATAGTAATACTTGCTTGCAATGTGCTTCATTTTGGCATGCACTACAAGATTCTTTGATATGTTGATAGCACTTGTATTATCACAATAAAGTATCACAAGCTCATTCACTTCTTCCTTCATACTTTGAAATAGATTTTTGATCCATACAATATTGGTGCAATTTATAGAAATTGCAACATATTCAGCTTCAACAGTAGGCTGTGAGGTACAACTTTGCTTTTTGCTGGTCGATGTAATCAATCTTTTTCCTAAAAAAAGTGCTCCTCCATTGGTGTTTTTTCTTTAATCAATGTTAGCTCCCCAATTTTCATTAGTGTAGGCTCTTAGCTTAAACATTTCACTTTTTTTGTAGTACAAACCAAAGTCATTAGTACCCTTTAGATATCTCAGTATTCTCTTTACTGCCATTAGATGCTTTTATCTTGGATTTGCAAAAAATCTTGCTACTATTCCAATAGCTAATGCAATGTCTAGCCTATTATGTACAACATACTACAGTTTTCCAATCATTGATCTATACAATGCCTAATTCACTTCATC
Source organism: Cupressus sempervirens (assembly GCA_028749045.1). Classification (NCBI taxonomy): domain Eukaryota; kingdom Viridiplantae; phylum Streptophyta; class Pinopsida; order Cupressales; family Cupressaceae; genus Cupressus; species Cupressus sempervirens. Next base: position 183,790,428 of record CM053792.1, read on the forward strand.
ATTATTGTTTGATAACTTGTGTCATATTGCCATTGGTGTGCCGACTAGTTTTGACTCTTCTAGTCCAAATGTCTTGAGTAGCTTCTTGTTGTATTTTGATTGGGTCACAAATATGCCATGTTTCAATTGATGTACTTGTAATCCAACAAAGAATTTGATTTCTCCAAACATTGACATCTCAAACTAATGCTTCATTTGATTAGCAAAATCTTTTCATAGAACATCTTTTCCTCCAAATATTATATCATCAACAAAGATTTTAGATATCAAAATGTCTTTATCTTTTTTTGCCTTGATGTACAAGTTGTTTTTGTTATCTATTCTCTCAAATACAATCTTCACAAGATATTTGTGTAGTCTCTCATACCATGCTCTTGGTGCTTGTTTCAAATCATAAAGTGCCTTAAGCAATTTGCAAACCATATCCTTGTTGTTGTCATCAAAAAATCCCTTTGGTTGTTCTATTTAGACTTCTAGTTCCAGTATACCATTCAAAAAAGTAGACTTCACATCCATTTGGTAGACTTTGAAACCTTTGTAAGAAGCATATGCAAGTAATGTTCTTACTCCTTCCATTCTTCCAATAGGGGCAAATGTTTCCCCATAATCCAATCCTTCTTCTTGTGCATAGCCTTTGCAAACTAGTCTAGATTTGTTTCTTGTTATCTCACCATTCTCATCAAGTTTGTTCCTAAATGCCCATTTGGTATCAATTACATTCTTATCAGCTGGTCTAGGAACTAGGGTTCATGTTTTGTTCTTCTCAATCTAATCGATCTCCTCTTCCATAGCTTTATACCAATCATCATCTTGTAGTGCATCTTTCACTATTTTAAGCTCAACCTTGCTCAGCAAACATGATTCATTTCTTAGTCTATTCTTGTCATTGGACTGGCATCCTTGTCATAACCTTGGTTCTATTCTTCTTTCCATGTTTCATCCTTTAGCTTCAGAGTTATTTTTCTCTTCTTCATCTGGTGCTTCATCATTCCTTTCATGTACACTATTTTTAGAGTCAGAATGTACATTTTCTTCATTCTATAATTCGGCTTTTGAATGTAGCTTTGCATTCACTAGTTGTGACTCGATTGATACTAAGATTTGTTGCCAATTCCCAACTTGATTTGCAACATTATCTTCAATAGTCATTCCTTCATAGAAATATACAAAGGATCTATAATCCTTGGAATGCTTGGACTTATCAACTTGTACTTCTACATGCTCATCAAAAATTTACATTTGCACTTTTCACAATTTTGTTAGTGTTGGTATACAAACACTTATATGCTTTGCTTCTAGTGGAGTATCCAAAGAATATGCCTTCACCATTTTTTGCATCAAACTTGCGATATTTAGTATCTTTAAGAATATAGCATCTACAACCAAAGATTTTGAAATGTTTTACATTGGGTGAGTGACCATGCCATAGTTCAAACAATGTTGCATTTGTACCTTTCTTGACATGAACTCTATTCATGGTGTAAACAACAGTGCTTACAACTTCTCTACAATACTGTAGCGCAACATTTTTCTCCATCATCAAGGTGTATATGCTACTGTAGTATGTTAGAAACACTAAATTAAAACAATCAAAAAGCATTTGCATACTAATTTAACATAACTTCATGAGAGACAAAGTGAAGTCCTCAAATGAGAATATGAGCCATGGATAGGCTCTCTCAATGAGGATGATCACTTGATGTAGAGGTGTGTCTAATAGCTAAGATGGCTTGATTATGTATGTATGCTCAAATGCTCAAATGGGCTTCAATGGAGGATTTTTGATATATTTTGGTGAATGGATTTGATGTAAAAAAATGGTTTCTCAAAATGGCATTATGGCTTTACTTTCTAGATTGTGTTGTTTTTGCAGAGGGGAAGGATCCAATTTATAGGCAAGAGGCTTGAGGGATGGAGGGCTAAGATGGAAGGAAATAAAAAAGCTTATGGAGGGCTCAGATTGAATGAGAGGAGAGCACATGGATTGTGCTTCCTTACAGCCAATCAGGGAGTGACACATGTCACAGGGTGAGAGGATGGAGGAAAGGGCAAGGATGAGTCAACAAAGGAGGCTCAAGGGATAATATCTTCATAAAGACCCTTCATAAGTGCTTTGTAGGAGCATTGAAGGAGAGTGTAAGAGATATTTGAGGGTCATTTATGTTGGAGGGTGAGGAATTTTGACTTGGGTTGGATTAGGAAGTTTTTAAGCTTGCTTAGGATTGTGCAAATGATTAGAGGATGGATTAGGATGGTTTAGGATTAGCTTAGGGATAGGAAAGTGGATGACAATAAATGAGGGTGGGTGAAGGAGGAGATATTTGTTAACTTTGGCTTGGGTTAGCAAGTCTTAACCCATGTTTAGGGAATGTGACAAGGTTAGGAGGGGATTAGGATTAGGATTAAAGATAAGGATTGACATCTTCTAGAAGAGTCTAGGCTTTGGATGAAGATGAAGACTTTCTAGAAGAGTCTAGAACCTCCTAGGATGAGGATAAAAAAGGTTTTTTAGAAAATAAATAAAGTTTTATTTATTTCAAGGGTTTGGGTTGAGGAGATATTTATTAAAATATTTTTAATAAACATGAAGATTAATATTTAATCTTAATTAAATATTTTGAGTTGGGATAACGGATAGGAAATGATGAGATTAGCCTTTAATCGAAAATAAGGAAGGATTAGAAGATTTTGGAAGAGGTTAGTGGTCTTAAGGAAATTGGCCAAGTTTTGGGCAAAAAATAAATAAATTATTTATTTTAGGATTTTTGGTCAATTTATTAATTAAATAAGGAAATAATGTTTAAATAAGATTTAAACATTTTTGGGAGGGATTCCTTAATTAAAATTTTTTAATTAAGATAAAGGGATTTAATGGCATAAAAATAAATAAATAAATTAAATATTTAATTAATTAATAAATCATGATGTCATCAGGGACTTTTTTCAAAAAATAAAAATATTTTATTTTCTAAAGGATTTTTAGGTGACTACATTTTGCCCCTCTTTGATGTGATGCCGCAAGTGGCATGACATCAAAGATAAGAAAATAAGATGCCCAAGGCTAGAGCAGAAGAGGAGAGAATGGACTGCGAGATGCCCCCTCAAGAAGGCAGCGGGGAGAGAAAGTGAGGCTCGATGGCTTCTTGAAAAGTACAAGAATCTTGGCGGGTGAGAGGACAAAGAGTGGCTTAAAAGAAGAGGTTTAGTTAGCTCAAACTCTCACTACGGGAGAATGAGAAAGAGAGAATCAAAGGCACAAGAGTAAATAAGCTTAAGACTTTATGGGAGATGGAGGATGAAGGAGCATAGCACCATAAAAAGGAATCTAGGATAAGGGAAGGGATGATGGGATGAGATAAAGCTGAGGCAACAAGATTTCAAAGAGCTAGATTGGTAAGAGATGGGTTTCGAAGATCCTTAGGACTAGGATTGTGGATCTCGAAAGATGAGGCTTGGTGGATTGATTTGATTGGTGGATCCTAGGACTAGGATTGTGGATCCCTAAAGCTAAGAGTGATGATTGATTCTAAGAGATACGGTTGCACAAGTTGGGGTAGGAGAGACGGATGCGGGATATGGAGATAAAGGGAATCCATTGAAGCTTTTTGAGCAGGGGGATACTTCAAAGAGAAGTACCACCATGTAGTTGAGCACTATATTTGCTATAGGACTATTAGTTAATTGCCAAGGTTACCAAGAACATCAAGGTCGTGTCACCAACCATTTAGAGGACTGATGGACTGACTCAAAAAAACACACAAGGATTGCCCCAGCATCACACATGAAACCCAGAGGAAACAGCATGGAATTGACACTGGGTAACCCACAAGAAAAAAAGAAACAAATGAAAGACTTGATCAAAATCGTACTCTCAGAGTGTTCCATTCATAGCAGACCATGATATGGAAGATCATGGAAACCTTGAGGAGGGAACAAAAATATTGCTTGGAAAAGATACTTCAAGACCCAAAAGGGAAGATTCCAAATCAAAAGAAAAAAAAAATCCAAAAGAGAACTGTTTGCCAATGAGATGGGTAGGACGAGGTACTAACAGACCAAGATCAGACATGAGGAAAGCTATATCCTACAAGGATTTATCGGAGACCACCTAAGCTGGTGGATTTGGATGAGTGATGCACTGGGCAAGCTGAACTAAGAAGGATAACACTTTGATGATAGGAGATCTGGCTAAAGGATGCATTGGAATATCTAACCAAGATTTGTACAATGTGTGCAAGATACTGATCAAGGATGAACTGACACGAAAGATGGATAGATACAATAGTACTAAGCTAAAGAGGATGTACAAGCTGACAAACCAAGATATGTTACAAATGTACGAGGTTGTTAATGTTTTGGGTTTATGAGACGGAAATGTTTTAGAGTGTGTTGGATGTTTGCAATGTGTGATAGATGGATAGTTGGATAATTTGAGGGTTGTGTGAAAAGCTTAAGTGAAGTAGGATTTTTGTGTGCACGTGATAGGGTACAAACTAGGATACAAGCTTTGGCATATAATACAAGCTGGAATATGGTACAAGTTTTGGATAAGATTTGGATGTACAAGGTATGGTACAAGATTTACAAGGTATGATACAAGCTTTGGTATAAGATTTACAAGTTGAGGCACAAGATTTACAAGCTATATAGGAGGTATTTACAAGCTTTATTAGATGTTGGATATTTGGTTGGAACACCAAGGGAACAAGCAGGTGCTTTATGGGATTTGTGAGTGGATGGATGAGGGATAGGATAGTGATAGATAATGGATTAGTCTTAGTACACAAGGCACCTGAATTACCAAGTTTTCACCAAGGTCCCTATCCAAGGCACTTGAATTGCCAAGTTTTCACCATTGGACACTTATTTCTCTTTATTCTTTTTTTTGTATTTTTAAAAAGCTGGATATACCAAGGATCTTCAAGCATAGAACTCCTTGAGATGAATGATGTTAGTAGGATCATTCAAGAGTTCTCATTTCGGTGTAAATAGTTGATAGGCTCTGGAGCCAAAGGAGGTAGTGACAACATAAGGACCAAGCCATGTAGGTTCAAACTTGACTTTCTTTTCTCGATTAGCTTGGACTTTCATATTTTCTTTGAGGACCATGTCGCCCGGCTGAAAGTATAGGGGAAGTGCCTTCTTATTGAAGTTCCTTTTGAGATGAGATTGATAGACAGTGAGGTGATCATAGGCGTATTGTCACTTCTTGTCTAGGAGATCTAGCTGGGTGAGCCGAACTACTCTGTATTCTTCATCTGATATTTGCCCTCGCAAAGATATGCGCAAGGAGGGAAGTTCAACCTCTATGGTTAGTACCACTTTGGCACCATAGACTAGGGAGTATGGAGTTATTCCTATGGATGTACGGAAGGAGGTTCGATAGGCCCATAGGGCTGGATTTATTTGTAGGTGCCAATTGCGGCTGGAATCATTGACAACTTTCTTTAGGATTTTGAGGAGGGTTTTGTTAGTTGCCTCTGCCTGGTCATTACCTTGTGGGAAATATGGGCTAGAAAAGTGGTGATGGATGTGGGGGGAAGTGCATAATTCTTCCATGTTGAGATTTTCAAAGTTACCTCCGTGGTCGGTGAAGATGGTGGATGGGATGCCAAAGTGGCAAACAATGTGGTACAAGATGAACTTGGAGACTTGAACTCCTGTAGCTAAGACTAGGGGGACTGCTTCCACCCATTTAGTGAAATAGTCTGTAGCTGTTATTATCCATTTATGTCCATCAAATGAGAGAGGTATGATAGTTCCAACTAGATCAAGGCCCCAACATGCAAAGGGCCAAGGTGTTGCAATAGGCTGTAGATCTTGTGCTGGAGTGTGCACAAGATTGGCATGCTGCTGACATGGGAGACATTTTTTGACAAAGTCATAGGGGTCTTATTCGATGGTAGGCCAATAGTAGCCTGCTCTAAGGATTTTTCGTGCTAGGACAATACCACTCATGTGGGCATCGCAAAGTTTGGAGTGTACTTCTTTTAACGCCATCGAGGCCTCATTTTTGTCTAAACACCTAGAGGGAGTATCGTGATAACCCCAATGATATAGGGTATTGGCTATGATGACATAGCGAGATGATTTTCAGATGAGGTTTTGGCGTTGGGTTCATGTGAGGTGAGGGGATATGATACCATCTTTAAGGTAAGCATGGATTTCATGGTACCAAGGGGATTGGGGACCAACCAAGATGCAAACACGATTTGAATCCTCATTTGCATATGCAGGTGTGAGGAGCTGCTCGACTAAAAACTCATACTGCGTAGCCTCTTGGGGAATTTCCAAGAGTGAGCCGATAGTAGCCATAGCATTTGCTACCTTGTTCTACATTCGAGGCATTTGTGTAAACTGAAGCTTTGTAAAATGTTGAGTCAGCTTATCAACAAGCTCTTTGTAGGGTAATAGCTTTTCATCTTTGGTTTGATATTCATTTAGGACTTGCTTGATGATGAGTTGAGGATCACCAAAGATTTGTAACTCAGTAATGTTCCATTTTGTGGCAATCTTTAATCCTGATATGAGAGCCTCATAGTTAGCTATATTGTTGGTGCTAGGGAATTATAGCTTAAAAGCTTTTGGAATGAAATCTCCCTGAGGTGTGACCAACAATATTCCTGCCCCTAACCCATGAGATGTGTATGAGCCATTGAAATAAAGTTTCCATGGGGGTTTTTCTTCAATTAGATAGATATTCTCATCTAGAAATTCTATGATCAAAGGATATGCATCTACTAGGGGTGCATCAACTAGGTGATCTGCTATAGCTTGTCCTTTAATTGCCTTTCTATCAACATACTGGAATGTCAAACTCACTTAGTAGCATGACCCATTTCACTAAGCGACCTATGATTGCTGTTCTTGAGAGCATATACTTGAGAGGGTCAATCTTGGAGACTAGTTGGATGGTATGAATCAACATGTAGTGGCAAAGCTTTTGGGTTGAGAAGACAACTGCCAAACAAACTTTTCCCATAGGAGTGTAATTGAGTTCATAACCAACTAGGGTTCTACTGATATAGTAGATGGCTCTTTCTCTGTCGTAGTCATCATGTTGTGCTAGAAGTGCCCCTAGAGCAATAGGTGTTGCTAATATGTACAAGATGAAGGGATGACCAAGAACTGGTGGAACCAAGATAGGGGGATTGGCAAGATACTGCTTGAGCTGATCAAAGCTGCATTGACATAAAGAATCCCACTTGAAGTTCTCATCTTTCTTTAGTAGATGTGCAAATGGTGTACACTTATCTGCAAGCTGGGAGATGAAGCGCTAGATGGATTGAAGCTTTCCCTGAAGAGTACAAAGCTGTCATAGTGTCTAGGGAGAAGGCATGTCTAAGATATCCTTGACCTTCTTGGGGTTGATCTCTATACCTCATTTAGAAACTATAAAGCCTAGAAGCTTGCCAAATGTGACCCCAAAGACACATTTCTTGGGATTCAGCATGAGATGATATTTGGCTAACCTATCAAAGACTTTCTCCAGGTCACCAAGATGATCCATGAAGATGTGAGATTTAACCAAGATATCATTCACATAATCCTCCAAAATACTATGGATAAGATCATGGAAAATGGTTGTCATAGCTCTTTGATAGGTAGTCCTAGCATTTTTTAGGCCACAAGGCATCATGTTGTAGCAAAAGGTTCCCCAAGGGGTAGTGAATGCTATCTTATGCTGATCCTCTTCTGCAATCTTGATTTGATTATACCCAGAAGATCCATCCATGAGGGACAGAATTTCATGTGCAGCTATAAGGTCTACAATCATATCTATGTTGGGTAAGGGAAAATCATCTTTTGGAAAAGCTTTGTTAAGATCTCTGAAATCAGTGTAGATTTTGATGTCAATAGAAGGTTTAGTAATGGGGACCATGTTGGAGATCCACTCTGAGTAGTCGATAGGTCAAATAACCTTAGCAGCTAACATTCTTTCTAATTCTGCTTTGACTAGTAATGCCACCTTGGGGTGCATTTTTCTAAGCTTTTGTTTGACGGGCTTGATCATTGGATCGACTACAAGATGATGAACTACAAGCTTTGGATCAAGTCCTAGCATGTCTTGATATGAGCATGCAAATTGGCCGATGTTCTCTCTTAAGACCTCAAAGAGGAGGTCAACTTGGTCTTGTGATAGGGATGCAACAATGTGAACAAGTCTGGGGATCTCTAAAGAACCGATGTTGACTTCTCTAGAATCCTCAATTAGAATAGAAGAAACCTCTGGTCAATTATCTTGTTCTGCTTGTGACTTTGGATTTTCTTGCTGATGGGCTCTCTTCACTACCTTATCTAGTCTCAGATTCTCCTTAGTTCTAGTTTTGGGTGTATCGAAACTAGGTTGGGGATTTTCTCCAAAATACCCCTTGGGATCTAGCTTATAGATATAGGCAGAATATAGCATTGTTTTCTGGTGAGGAGTTTCAGCTCCCATGAATCTCAAAAGAAATTCCTCTGATGTGAACTCATCAATGTGTATGACGCTTGGTTTGTCCCAATCTATGAGTTCAGGGTGAGCGAGTGGTAGGTCGATGAAATGGATGGATAGTTCTTGGAGAATAGAGTCTCCCAGGGAGATTTGGTCTGGGATATCATCGTAGGCTCTCTTTTCAACTTCCTCTAGAATGTCTTCAATTTCTATAAGGTCACGGTCGATGTTCAAAAAAGCATGACCGTTTGTATTGGTGCCCATAGTTGTGGGTATTCCAAAGCCTAGACCTAACTTCTTTTCCCATTTGTGTGCTTCGATGGGACACTGCATGCCTCTTTCCTCTAGTCCTAGACCACCACCTTGATTGTTCCATTTTTCAGTGATGATCTTATGTGCTTGGGGATACTTTTGGCTGAAGTGATCAAGGCGTGCTTGATTTCTTGGAGGTGCATCCTTACGTAACCAATTGTTGATATCTAGAGTGAGCTCCTCATGAAGAGGGATTCTCAGGGATACAAAGGTTGTTGGGCCAAGTTGTGTGTATCGAGGAGGTGGAGTCTCCTTGGCTCTATGATATGTGGGTCATCCATGGGTGTGTGGATCAAGTGGCAATGCACCAACTACAAATGCATCAGTCAGGCTATACTCTCCACAACCTTTGTTGTTGATCTTTAGGGTAGATAGGGTGGAGGCAAGCATGGTTTCTGGGTCATTACAGGTGTTGAATGAACTGGCGATGGATTGGCCAATTTTGATGCCAGGGAAATGGTTTGCATATGAGGCTTCAACTACATTGCAATAAGCAAAGGGTTCTGGATCAGCATGGATGGTCACTTCAGTGCTCTGATGTAGAAATTTGAGGCACTGATGATATGTGGATGGAACGGCCTTCATGGCATGGATCCATGGGTGTCCAAGGAGGATGTTAAATGGTAGGTTTAGATCAACAACATGGAAAATTGTTTCTTGGATGACCGGCCCAACCTTGATGGGTAGAAAAATTGTTCCCTCTGTGGTTCTCTCTAGATTATCATAAGCTTTAATGGTGATAACCTGATTGATGATATTTGCCTCAGTATACCGAGCTTGTTTTATGAATTTTAGGGGGCAAATATTCAAGGCTGATCCATTATCTATCATTACTCATTTTACGATGAAATTGGATACCATAATGGCTATCTGAAGTGGAAGGGTGTGATTTGGATCGACCACGGGTATGTTAGTGGGCTTGAATGATAAGGCACATAAGGATGAAAGGTGTCCAACAAGATTATGAAAATCAGTCGCATTGATATCCAAAGGGACATGGGACTCTATGAGAGCACTATCAAGGATGTCTTTGTACATAGGACTAGTGCGTAGAAGGTCTAAAATGGAGATTTGGGCTGGCATGTTCCCAAGGTGTTCCAAGATATTGTACTAGCTTTTTGATGGAGCTGATGATGTTGCTGGGGTTGATAGTGCTAATGGGACTGATGGGGCTATGATGTTCGATTGTGCTCTTTGAGTGGTGACTACACACTCATTATTTGGGCCTTGGATATTGATAACATTGATAGAAGGCTCTTTCTCAGATATACAACCTATGAGGCTACCATAGTCTATGTAGGATGAAGTGTGGTCATTGTTCTTCGCATGCTATTGGTTTGGTTGGCGGTTGTTGGTGTTGTTGTTATTAGTTTGGATGGGTGCTTTCCCAGAATTTTTTTTGTTGTGAGGACGAAAAACATTTTGATAGATTTGCAAGCCTACATTGGGAGAGGTTTGTGTTCCAACTATGATTTCTTTCCGATAAATGAGGTCCTACACATAATCTTTCAGCTTCATGCATCTGACGGTGGTGTGCCCTTTCACCCTATGAAACTTGCAATACTCATTGTCTCTATACCATGTAGCTTTGGATTGGCCTGGGTCAATTTTCTGGGTAGGAGGAAATTTGATGAGGTTTTCCTTGACCAATTTCTCAAAAATGACATCCAATGGCTCACCAAGGGGTCTATAGTTTCAAGGTGCAAGTTGGAACTTGGGCTTTGGTCCTGCAGCTACATTGATGGCATTAGCTTGATTGTTAGACCCTTGAAAGTTGGGCTTTGGATTGTGGCTTTGAAAGCTTTGCTGATTCTACTGTTGATTGTTGATAGCTTGTTGATTGTTTGGTTGATAAGGTGGGTTGGACTAATTTTGGGAAGGACCAACAATATTCACATGTCTGGTGTCAGTGACCCCATTTGTTGCAACATGCTTGTTTTTGTTCCAATAACTAGACTTGTCATTTGAATGTGTTTGATTTTGGTTGGCTTCCTTGTAAATCTTGACCACACCATCTTTAATGAGTCATTGCTCAAGGATCATTCCTTTTTCTTTGATATCTTTGTAGGTCTACAAATAATTAATGGTCATGTGGTGAGCTAAGTTGGGATGGGCATTATCAATAAACATTTTCACCAAATGGCACTCTGGCAGGGTGCAAGATATGCGGGTGGTAAGGGTTTTCCATATTTGTAGATATTCACCAAGACTTTCTCTGCCTTTTTTCTTGGTGTGGACAAGATCAACCACTGATAATTATGTCTCAACAAGATGGGCATATTGGGTTACAAATGCCTCAGACAATTCAACAAAGTTTTTGATTGTGCCATATGGGATTCTATAAAACCATTCAAGAGCTGGTCTAGCCAAACTTTTGGGGAAGAGGTGCAAAAGGAAGACATCACTGTATGCCACTTCTTGGCAGTGCATGTAAAATTATTTGATATGTGTGACAGGGTCTCCTTTTCCTCTAAATTTGTCAAACTTGGGTATCTCAAAGTGTATGGGAAATGGTGTCATGGTAATGGCTCTGTCAAATGGGTAAGGACACACATTCTCAAACTTGAAGGTTTTTGGGTCATTTCCCTCCTGGATGTTCTTCAAAGCTTTCTTCATGGCTTCCCATTCTGAATTGATGGGTGATGGCTGTGGTGCCTCCATTGTAGGAGCACTCTGAGGGAGATATATGCTAAATGGTGTAATTGAATATGGATGGCTTTGAGGTATGGGCTAGTAGGGATTGTACATGGCTTGGGCAACTGAATGGTGGATGATGGGTTGCTGAGGTAGAGGTGGCACATATTGCTGCATGTGTTGTGAGGCTTGCTGTTGATATTGGATTTGAGGTTGGGATTGAGGAACATGAGTTGGCTGTGTGATAAATGGATTGCTTTGTAGAGGTAAGGTATAAGATGGTTGTGAAGCTTGGGGATAGGATCGGGGAGCTTGTGGAACTTGAATTTGGATTTGAGGAGTTTGACCAATATATGTGGGTTGTACCCCCATTTGGGAGGGTATCTACATGGCAAAAGAGACCAAGTAATTGGTGGTTGGTGGTGGTGGATTTCCTCCTAGAAGTGGCATAGAAAAATAGTTAGTAATAGGAGGTAATGGATTAGTTGGTGGTGGAGGTGGTAGGAATTGAAAGCTTGGAAATGAAACTGATGGGGTTTGATAGCTTGGTGGCTAGATTTGAAAGCTTGGTAGAGTGATGGTAGGAGCTTGGGTCACTTGAGAGCTTGTTAGAACATTGGTAGTAGCTTGTGGAGTTTGATAGCTTTGTGGAGTGAGGGTAGTAGCTTGTAGATTTGTGGCTAATGGCACTGAGCTTCAAGGACTTAGTGGAAATGATGGAATTGTGCTTTGAGCTGAGGTAAACAAGCTTGGGGTGATGAAAGGTTGATTACTTGGCCCCATGGGTGGCATCCCAGTTGTATATTGCTGAGGTTGGCCAAAGATGCTAGCACTAATTTGGGAGATGGGTGGATTTCGAAGGCTGGGTTGGAGAGCAGCAACATCAATAGTGAAGGGAGTGAATGATGAGGTGTTTTGGGCGAAGGGGGTTTGGGATTGAGTGGTATGGACCAATGATGGAGTGGTGGTAGCTGGATTGGCTTGCAGAATAGAGATTTAAACTTGAGTGGAGGCTAGTATGTTTGGGTCTGTTGGATCATATGAGGTGGGTTGAGGCTCTTCTTTTGGTATATACAAAGGATGATTTGGATTGTAAGAGCCTATAGGTGGTGGCAACTACCCAAACAGAGGGTGAGAAGGATCTAATAAGGGAGGAGGTCTTCCAAAATCATAGGCTCCTACATTGTCCCTCTGAAAGTTTACCATGATTGTTTCTTTGTTCTTTTCTATAATGGTGTTCACCAATACTGCATTTCCTAGTTGGTTCATGAAAGCTTCAATGTCAGTAGGTGATGGTATAGCATTCTCTAGGCTGAAGGATGGTTGAGTGCTCAAGGGGAGCGATGCCGTCTGATCCAAATGAGAGGGCTCCATTTTTTCCTTCTTCTTCTTGGTTAAGTGAGTGACGGGTGGCATGAAATGTTCCTAGGGATGAGGTGCAACAAATTTTGATGGATGCAAAAGGGGGGATGCTTTTCTATGCAAATGATTTTCTAGGCTAAGGAAAAGCTATATGACAAACCTAAGGAAGACTAGGTTGGGGATTCTAACTTCAAAGATATGTTGCCAAAGCATGAAAGGTCTGCTTTCCTATGTGCAAGCTTGGTGGTGATTGTGTCAACTTAAGGATAGATGGATGATCCCTTAGGAAAAACATGAGATTGACCACTTGTGGATCCCAACCTTTAGCTCAAGGTGATGAGGGATGACAAGTGACAAGGCTAGATTACCCTAGAGAAATCTCTATCAGAGGGATAACCTTGGTGAGACTAGCGGATTTGCAAGATGATAGGAAAAGCAAGTTCTGACAATGTGACAACAATTTCGTAGGCTTGGATGTGAACTTTTTGATTGCTGGCTAGATGGTTTGGTTCTAAAGCAAGGAACTAGATGAGATGGATGAGCTAAAATTCTTAAAGGGATAACCTAGAATGGTTGGCTTTCCTACAAAGATGACTATAAAGTGAAACTTATCCAAGAAGATGTGGAGAAACAAGGGGGCCTAATCATAGAAATCATGCCTAGTTGGTAAGACATAAGCATGATTAACTCCTGGATGTTTGCTAAATCTGATAGTGCGATCTAACCAAGTGTCTTGAAGGGCTTTGTCGGCAGCTTTGTCTTCTACTTTGTGGAGTTTGGTAATTCAAGGGCTTGGTGTTACTTCCTTTCTCTTGGCTAAAATTTCTTGGTATACCTGAGATGGCTTGAGTTTGGCTTTGTGAAACTTCTGTTTGGGTTTGGGTTGTTCTGACATAAATTCCTGAATCTATTTGGCTTTGAGAGATCGTGGTTGTTTTGCTTCAACTTTGTTCAACTTCTGAAACAGGTAGTGATTACGCTAAGTGTGCCCTAAGCTAGGATTGACCGAGTTTGGAAAACATTCATTCAACAAGTAAAACATCAAGCAATAGATAGGAACAACTAGATAGAAGTTTTGATTCTCAGAAGACAGCAACTACGCCATGGAGTGTGTATATTCTACAAATTTTTTGATCAGTCACTTCAAACACATTAACATCCTAGATGGTTGTCTACAAGGTTGACATTTGGTTTAGCTAGGGAGTCCTCGATATACCCAAGGTACATGAGGCCCAAATCCATAGATGAAATCAAAACAATGTCACATAGCCAAGAGGAGCGGTAACCCACTTCTCCTCTTTCACTTCTCAAGGGTATAAAGTTTCTTGAAGCTTAGCCTAAGTGACAAAATTTTGATCCCAAGAGAGGTGTTTTTGGATTCACCTCCCAATTTTTATACTCTGCCAGAATGCTGGAGTTGAGGTCGTCCCAAGGGGTGATGAAATCCCCAAGAAGGCCTCCTAAAAGCTAAGACAAGATTTTGGATCCTAATCTTATGCACCCAAGATGGCCTCAAAAGACGACAAGGGGAGAGAAGACTTGGATGATCTTGGGCTAAAAGATAGAGTTCTTTTCCAACTAAAGCTTTAAGTTTTCTGATGTAGACCTTTTGAAAACACACGTGATTTAAGATGCAAAGGTTCAATTCTAATTTGAAATGTGCCAACAAAAGAGAAGTGATCGAAGAATGAATACACCAAGAAGATTTAGGGTCAACAAAAAGTAAACTCGCGTGCCCAGAGGCCCTCCACGCCAAGTATCAATTGATTTTATTTAAGGCATTCAAGATTGAGTGTGAGTTTTTTTTAAGCCCAAAACAAAGATGTGTGTAAAGCTCAATTTCAAGCGCGTGCCCAGAGGCCCTCCACGTCAAGATTTGTTCAATTTTGACGCTCAAATGAAGTGTTAGCGAGACTAATGTGCATTCAAGAAATTTTCTATCTTAGAAAAACCAATAAAAACTCAAGTGAGTGGAATTTGATTTTTGTGGAGCACTTAACACCTTCTTAGGTAGACCCATCCCCATATATGGCACTGATATTGCAACCAATGGTTAGAATGATGGATGATTAAAGAGGGTGAGTCCAACAATAAATTCACTCAAAGTGTCTTTATTTGTTTTTATAACTTAGAAAGTTTCTAAAATGTGAATTCTTTTTATGCCCCAAAAGATGATTATTTTATCTATGTCATTCAAGATTGGATTTTTTGTTTTAATCATGCATTCATAAAAAATAAAATAAAAAACTTGATTTTAATCCATGGCACTCAAGAGTGATTTTAGCAACATGCATTCAAAGACAAGTGATTAAACATTCAAGTTTTTTCCTTTGAACATTCAAGATTGAGATTTTGCATGTTGTTTTAAGAACTTTGAAGTGCTTTTTTTAAACCTTAGATCATTCAAGATTGTTTTGGACTCAAAAGTGAAAATGATTCTTTGGACTTTGGTTTTCATTCAAGATTTTGTGTTCTAGTTTGCATCTTTTAAGCCTAAAAAAATGATATTCCTAGATTGTTTTGATGCATGAAAAACCTAAGAAACATTCAAAATTTTGCAACAAGACATTTGTTTGGAACAAATAACAAAGCTTTTTAGGACAATTTTGGCAACCATTTAGGACTCTTAGTTTTCATGAGATTTTTAAAAGAACTTTAAAATATTTTCAAATGAGGTTCATTTATCCTTGATTGATGCTTTGAGTTTGATTTAGATTTTAGTGTGCACTTAGTGTTGATTTTGAACCTTTTGAAATGGAAACTTGAAGTTCTTTTCAAATTCTCAAAAATGAAGTGTTCCTAACTTTGCATGAATGCATCTAAAACCTTGATGTTGCAAGGATGCAAATGATTAGATTGGTTTAGTTTCACTTGTTAAAAGATTTTTTTTTTTTTTTTGCAAATTTTTAGTTTTTAATGGATTTAAGTATGATTTGGGGGTTCACTTTAAGCACTTAAAAAAAAAAAAGTGTGTATGATTTTTCTTCAAAAAGGCCAAGATCCCTCAAGACAGAATAGAAGAAGAATATAGACAAGAAGAGGAAGAAGAATTCCAAGTGCTCCGTCCACCTGTAAGTTTGAAAAATTTGCAAACACTATGAGATAGACTATGAGTTCCTTTGTCTTCTTCATGCTCGTGTGGACCTGCAAAACCAATTTATACAATCCTACCAATCACAAAAATAAGCAAAATTAGCCAAAATTAGGAAATGACATACAAAACTTGACTTAAAAAGATAATGAAGATGATCCATGCGGGGTCCCACCGGGCATGCCAAAATGTATATGCTACTTTAGTATGGTAGAAACAATAAATTAAAACAATCAAAAAGTATTTGCATACTAATTTAACATAACTTCATGAGAGACAAAGTGAAGTCCTCAAATGAGAATATGAGCCATGGATAGGCTCTCTCAATGAGGATATCACTTGATGTAGAGGTGTGTCTAATAGCTAAGATGGCTTGATTATGTATGTATGCTCAAATGCTCAAATGGGATTTAATGAAAGATTTTTGATAGATTTTGGTGAATGGATTTGATGTAAAAAAATGGCTTTTCAAAATGACATTATGGCTTTACTTTCTAGATTGTGTTATTTTTGCAAAGGGGAAGGATCCAATTTATAGGCAAGAGGCTTGAGGGATGGAGGGCTAAGATGGAAGGAAAGGAAAAAGCTTATGGAGGGCTCAGATTGAATGATAGGAGAGCACATGGATTGTGCTTCCTTACAGCCAATCAGGGAGTGACACATGTCACAGGGTGAGAGGATGGAGGAAACGGCAAGGATGAGTCAACAAAGGAGGCTCAAGGGATAATATCTTCATCAAGACCCTTCATAAGTGCTTTGTAAGAGCATTGAAGGAGAGTGTAAGAGATATTTGAGGGTCATTTATGTTGGAGGGTGAGAAATTTTGACTTGGGTTGGATTAGGAAGTTTTTAAGCTTGCTTAGGATTGTGCAAATGATTAGAGGATGGATTAGGATGGTTTAGGATTAGCTTAGGGATAGGCAAGTGGATGACAATAAATGAGGGTGGGTGAAGGAGGAGATATTTGTTAACTTTGGCTTGGGTTAGCAAGTCTTAAACCATGTTTAGGGAATGTGACAAGGTTAGGAGGGGATTAGGATTAGGATTAAAGATAAGGATTGACATCTTCTAGAAGAGTCTAGGCTTTGGATGAAGATGAAGACTTTCTAGAAGAGTCTAGAACCTCCTAGGATGAGAATAAAAAAGGTTTTTTAGAAAATAAATAAAGTTTTATTTATTTCAAGGGTTTGGGTTGAGGAGATATTTATTAAAATATTTTTAATAAACATGAAGATTAATATTTAATTTTAATTAAATATTTTGAGTTGGGATAAGGGATAGGAAATGATGGGATTAGCCTTTAATAAAAAATAAAGAAGGATTAGAAGATTTTGGAAGAGGTTAGTGGTCTTAAGGAAATTGGCCAAGTTTTGGGCAAAAAATAAATAAATAATTTATTTTAGGATTTTCGATCAATTTATTAATTAAATAAGGAAATAATGTTTAAATAAGATTTAAACATTTTTGG
Source organism: Cupressus sempervirens (assembly GCA_028749045.1). Taxonomy (NCBI): domain Eukaryota; kingdom Viridiplantae; phylum Streptophyta; class Pinopsida; order Cupressales; family Cupressaceae; genus Cupressus; species Cupressus sempervirens. The sequence goes on from CM053792.1 coordinate 183,807,729, forward strand.
GAGGGATTCCTTAATTAAATATTTTTAATTAAGATAAAGGGATTTAATGGCATAAAAATAAATAAATAAATAAAACAATTAATTAATTAATAAATGATGATGTCATCAGAAACTTTTTTTAGAAAATAAAAATATTTTATTTTCTAAAAGATTTTTAGGTGTCTACACAAGGTTCTAGCATAGTGTCATGCCCAAACATACCCACAACCATACAACAGTATAACAACAACAAGGTAACAAGAACATGAACCAAAACATAAAAACTGAATAAGGGAGATGGGAGTTTCCTACCTTCTCAAAGAGGTAATGGAAATGAAAAAATTTGAGTAGAGTATCCCTCCTTCCTTCAAGCTTCAAGAAATCTTCTCTAAATGTAGAGATTGGGTAACCAAACCACTAGACCAAGGAAGGCCTCTAAATAAGCCTCCAACTCAACCACCCAAAAAGGAGCAATAACTATTTCCATCCACTAGCCACTCTAGAAACTCCTAACTCAACCTACACCATGGTTAAACCCTAAAAGGAGGTGGGGTAAGACAACTCATGACAACCACTTGCAATTTTCGCACAAAGGCAAAAAGGGACTCTTTGAGTGCCCTCAAAAGTCAAAGCTAGGGGCTTAGGGGTTGGAAAAGACCCCTAACCCATACCCACACCCATAGGTTAGAAAAAAAACATGTTAAAAGCCTTAGGAAAGAGGTTTAGAGACAAAATAAAATCTAGGAATAAAATAGGTCCCTCTAACAACTCTAACTAGCAAATTAAGCACATAAACATTTTACGAGTGTCAAGCGACACTGAAAAAGCATAATTACGAACAATAGGGTTTCCAAATTTTAGCACATGGAGATCAGTTTTGTTCCTCCGTAGGGTTTCTTGGCTAAATATCTGCACACTCATTGCACACATCAGTAGTCCCGTAAAATCACATGTATATAAACATATATGTATCAAATTTTTTCATAATTTAAAACATACATTAATAAAGTTTCTTCTCCCTTCATAATTCTTAACCATTTGAAATATCTTAAATCAAATCTCAATCCTACATCTACTGATTTCGTCAACATACATATACATGAACATTAAATGACAATCATCAAATATATCTGGAAATAACATCACACAACATGAAATAATAAAATATGTTCTAAGCATCAGATAATGTCTCGACATCTCGAGTCGTGAATAACAAAATAAGGGTAATGTACCACTATGCTACGATGGGTCGGGGTGAGGTCTCACATCCTCCCCCACTAGGCATGAACTTCCTCTTGGAGTTCATAAAAAAGGTACGGGTACTGAGATTGCATCTGCACTGCATCCTCCCATGAAGCTGTGACCTCATCGTAACAATCCCATTGGACCCTAACCTGGTCCAGCTCTCGGCCTCGAAGTGCTAGGGTCTGTCGGGCAATAATGCAGATAGGCTCCAGTGCTAGCTGCCCATCTGACTCCACCTGTAAAGCATCCCAATCAATAATATGAGACTCGTCATAAATGTATCCTCTAAGTACTGAAATATGAAACACATCGTGGATGCGTGACAGGCTAGGTGACAAAGCTAAATGGTATGCAACAGGTCCTATCCTCTCAAGGATCTCGAACAGCCCAACAAACCGGGGTGCCAACTTAGAGCCCTTTCCGAAACGAATCGGACTCTTGTGTGGTCGTACCCTCAAGAAAACTCAATCACCAACCTGATACTCTCGATCTGTCCTCTTCGCATCTGCATACTTCTTCTGCCTATCCTGTGCCTCTTTCAGGCGTTGTCTAATCAGGGTCACCTGCTGCTCCATCTCCTTTACCAACTGGGGCCCAATAGATACTCGATCCTCGATCCTATCCCAACTCAAGGGTGTCCTACATGGTCTCCCATACAAAGCCTCATATGGCGGCATACCTATGGAAGAATGATGCCCATTGTTATAGGCAAACTCGACAAGATGAAGGTATTTCTCCCATTTGACCTGATGATCCATCATGTACATACGTAGCATGTCCTCCAAAACCTGATTCACTCACTCAGTCTGGCCATCGGTCTGAGGATGGTATGCTGTACTAAAATTGAGCCTAGTGCCCAAAGCCGACTGCAACTCTCTCCAAAATGAAGAAGTGAACAAAGAGTCTCTGTCAGATATGATCTTACGGGGAACATCATGAAGTCTAACAATGTCTCGCAAGAACACCTGAGCTATGTCTCGTGCTGTTAATGTAGTACGCATGGGTGAGAAATGGGCAACCTTGGTCAATGTGTCGACTATCACCAAAATGGCATCATGGCGACGAGATGACATAGGAAGACCAACAAAAAAATCCATAGATATAGTGTCCCATTTCCACACTACAATCTCATGTGGTTGGAGAAGCCCGCCAGGATGATGGTGCTCTGCCTTCACCCTCTGGCACTCAAGGCATCTCGCAACTATGCTAGCAATCTGCACTCTCATGCCTGGCCAATGATACAACTGCCTCAAATCTGCATGTAACTTCTTAACACTGGGGTGCACTGCATAAGGTGCTCTGTGAGCCTCAAGTACAATGAGCTCGCACAAACCCCCAATGGAAGGTACATACATACGTCCCCTATGCCGCAAAAGTCCATCTGAATCCAAGGAATACTCTACAAACTTTCCTTCCAAGGGTCTATGAGAATGTACTAACTGACTTACTTCTGCATAAAGCTCATCAGCTAGTAAATGCTGCAAGATCCGCTCTCTCAAGTCAGTGCAAGTAGTCACAGATGAAACTTCATGGTGCCTTCTGCTTAAGGCATCTGCAACCACATTCTCTTTTCCCTTGATATAGTGAACATCAAAATCGCACTCACAGAGCAACTCCATCCACCTTCTTTGCCTAGCATTAAGGTTCGGCTGAGAAAATATGTACTGCAAGCTCTGGTGATCGGAATGAAGCTCGAATCTATGACCCAGAAGGAAATGTCGCCATCTCACCAAGGCATGAACCACTGCCGCTAGTTCTAGGTCATGAGTAGGATAATTGAGTTCATGAGTCTTCAACTTCATAGACTCAAAGGAAACAGGTCGTCCTTCCTGCATAAGGACTGCTCCTAAACCATCTAAAGATGCATCGGTGCACACCAAAAAATATGCGACAGGATCTAGTACTGCAAGAATTGGTGCACTCGTGAGGGCTCTCTTGAGCGCTTCAAAAGCTCTACCACACTTCTCCATCCACTCGTACTTCTTCCCCTTCCTCTGAAGAGAAGTGATGGGGTGTGCCAACCTAGAGAATCCTGAAATGAAGCGTTGGTAGTAACCTTCTAGCCCCATAAAGCTCCTCACTTCGGTAACACTGGTGGGTGTTGGCCAATCCATGATAGCCCTGATCTTTGATGGGTCTACTGAGACACCATCACCCGATATAACATGACCCAAATAATGTATCTCGAGTCTGAAGAATGCACACTTCGACAAGCTGCCAAACAACTGATTCTCTCTCAGCCTCTGCAATACCTGTCTTAGGTGTTCTTCATGCTCTCTCTCATCATGAGAATAAATCAGAATGTCATCAAGAAACACAACCACAAACTTATCCAAAAAGGTACGAAATACTCCATTCATGAGGCTCATGAATACAGCTGGAGCGTTCGTAAGGCCAAAAGGTACCACGGTGAACTCGTAGTGGCCATACCTAGTACGAAAAGCTGTTTTGGGGATATCACTATCCACAATCCTCAACTGATGGTAACCCGACTTTAGGTCAATCTTTGAAAATACTCGGGCACCCTACAACTGGTCAAAGAGATCATTAATTCTGGGAAGAGGATATCGGTTCTTGATGGTCACCTTGTTCAATTGCCGATAATCGATACACAACCTTAGTGATCCATCCTTCTTCTTGACGAAAATCACCGGTGCACCCCAAGGTGACACACTAGGTTGAATATGCCCCTTCTCTGAGAGTTCCTCCAACTGAGCCTTTAGCTCACTAAGTTCATGAGTAGTCATCCTATAAGGTGGTCTCGAAACTGGCTCAGCTCTTGGCACTAGGTCTATGTGGAAATCCACTGCCCGCGGTGTAGGCATACCAGGAAGCTTTGAAGGAAACACATCTGCAAACTCCTGAAGGATTGGAAACTCATCAAGGGATGGCTCCCTTTCTGAATCTTCCTCTCAGTCACTGATAGTTATAGCAAATAACTAACAACCCTTTCGCATGCACCGTCTAAGCTGCATAGCGGAAATCATACGAAGGGACACTGGCCTCTTCACTTCGAAGATCTCCCTAGAGATACCATCATCATCCACACATTCCACCCTCTTCTGTCGACAATCCACCTTGGCGCTGTGGGCACAAAGCCAATCCATGCCAAGGACAACATCATAAGAACCTAGAGGGGTAATGCGTAGGTCAGTCCTAGTGGACATGTCTCCAATCTGCATCTGACAACTCCGCACCATGGAACTAACTGACACTCTGGCTCCTGAGGCTAACTCTACCTCCCAACTAACATCCTGTCTAACTACCACTAGCCCGCAATGCTCCACTACAAATGGAGATATAAAAGAGTCAGTAGCTCTGGAATCAAATAAAACTGCAACCATATGGCCCTGTATAATACCTTTAGCCTCGATAACTGTGGCCTGATGCTCAACCTGGCGGTTGTCAACCGCTGCAAAAAATCTATGGGATCTACCCATGTCACCAACTGTTGGCTTTGGAAAAGCCCTGCTCTGACCACTGGATGCCTGTCCCTGCGGACACTCCCTAGCTATGTGACCCATGCCACCACAAGTGTAGCATGGTCCACGAGAATAAGATCGTGTGCCCTGTGACCCAGACTGCTGTGAGCCTCCTGATCTGCTAGAGCCGCTGAATCCTCCCCTAGAAAACTGCTGAGTCTTCACTGACTGAGACTGTGGAACTTGTACTTTCTGCTCCTGCCTAGGACCCTGTGACTGCCGCTGCTTGGGCTTAGAGCCCTGATAACCATGAGAAGGTTTCTGCTGCTGCTGCTAGGGTTTTGGCTGCTGAGACTGCTGGCCCCTAGAGGACCCTGCTGTATAATTCTGATTCCCTTTCCAAGGGGGTTTCTGCTGAAAGGAGTTTCGGTTCTGAGGCCGATCCCGTGACTCCTGCCTCCCTCGAGTATCCTTAGCAACTAGTGCTATCTCCACTGCCTATCTGAAATTTGTAGGGAAGGCCATCCAAACTGGGCCCTGAAGAGAGAAATTCAGTCCCATGATAAAGTGATGCACCCGTAGTTTCTCGTCCTTCATGTATTCCACATAGGGAAGGAGCTCGAGAAACCTACTCTCGTACTGAGCCACTGTAAGGCCCCTCTAATAAAGAGAATGGAACTCCTCTATCTGCTTCTTCTAGAAATGTTCTGACAAGTATCTCTCTCGAAATCTTTCTAGGAAAGATTCCCATGTGAGAGTGTCCATCCTTACTCCACCAATGATCTCCTCCTGATGCCACCAGTTGGAGGCATCCCCTCTCAACTGATGAACTGCAAGTCATGCTTTTAGATTACTTCGATAAGGGCATAACCCAAAGCATCGCTGTAAGCTCTACAACCATGCCTCTGCTACTGAACCCTCAGTGGTACCGGTAAACAATGGTGGTCCAAGTCGAATCAATTCCCTGATGTCATCTCCTACATGTCTAGGAGGTCTATCAAAAGGGGGTCCTCTCTGGTGTATGGACTCTTCCTCGTGTTCACCCTGACCCTCTATCTGTCTCAGTGGGGGACTCCTAGTCCTCTCTCTGACTCTGGGACTGCCTCCTCCGAGTCCCTCTGTTTACACAATGAGATTCATAGTGAATCAAGACTAGGGAGAGGTGGATTCTTCCAACTGGAGAAGTCAACACAACACCAAATCAAATGCCCAATCGGGGCCAATAACCAAGAACTTCCGTTCTTCCATTTAACTTGCCATACTCATACTAAGTTTGTGCTGATGGGTAGGGGCCCATAACACCCTATCCTTTATCCCTCTTCTCATCCTGAGAAGAGACTCTACACAGGTTGGAGTCCAACTAAACAGACCTCTCCCAAAATTGGTCACTTCTGCCCTCTCCTAGGGTGAGTAATACCAAAACACCCATGCAAGGAAAACTCAAAATTTCAAACATAAAAAAGAAAGGAAAACAACCAAAAAGAAGACATGGTTTGCAAATCTTCCCAACATACCCACAACCATACAACAGTAAAACAACAACAAGGTAACAAGAACATGAAACAAAACATAAAAACTAAATAAGGGAGATGGGAGTTTCCTACCTTCTCAAAGAGGTAATGGCAATGAACAAATTTGAGTAGAGTATCCCTCCTTCCTTCAATCTTCAAGAAATCTTCTCTAAATGTAGAGATTTGGTAACCAAACCACTAGACCAAGGAAGGCCTCTAAATAAGCCTTCAACTCAACCACCCAAAAAGGAGCAATAACTATTTCCATCCACTAGCCACTCTAGAAACTCCTAACTCAACCTACACCATGGTTAAACCCTAAAAGGAGGTGGGATAAGACAACTTATGACAACCACTTGCAATTTTCGCACAAAGGCAAAAAGGGACTCTTTGAGTGCCCTCAAAAGTCAAAGCTAGGGGCTTAGGGGTTGGAAAAGACCCCTAACCCATACCCACACCCATAGGTTAGAAAAAAAACATTTTAAAAGCCTTAGGAAAGAGGTTTAGAGACAAAATAAAATCTAGGAATAAAATAGGTCCCTCTAACAACTCTAACTAGCAAATTAAGCACATAAACATTTTACGAGTGTCAAGCGACACTGAAAAAGCATAATTACGAACAATAGGGTTTCCAAATTTTAGCACATGGAGATCAGTTTTGTTCCTCCATAGGGTTTCTTGGCTAAATATCTGCACACTCATTGCACACATCAGTAGTCCCATAAAATCACATGTATATAAACGTATATGTATCAAAAATTTTCATAATTTAAAACATACATTAATAAAGTTTCTTCTCCCTTCATAATTCTTAACCATTTGAAATATCTTAAATCAAATCTCAATCCTACATCTACTGATTTCGTCAACATACATATACATGAACATTAAATGACAATCATCAAATATATCTGGAAATAACATCACACAACATGAAATAATAAAATATGTTCTAAGCATTAGATAATGTCTCGACATCTCGAGTCGTGAATAAAAAAATAAGGGTAATGTACCACTATGCTACGATGGGTCAGGGCGAGGTCTCACACATAGTCTATTACTGATCTATTTCTTCTTTCAGCAATACCATTCTATGGTGGAGTTCTTGGTGCTAATGTTTGCCTTTTGATACCTTTGTCATTGCAGAATATCTCAAATTCCTTTGATGTAAACTCTTCTCCTCTATTGGATCTTAGGCATTTCATACTCTTACCTGTTTCCTTCTCAACTCTAGCCAAATACCACTTGAACATTTGAAATGCATCAGCTTTTTTCTTTAAAAACATAGCAGTCATCATCCTAGAATAGTCATCTACAAATAGCATTATGTATCTATCTCCTAGGTGGCTTTGCACCTCTATTGGATCACATAAGTCTATATGGACTTACTCTAGTGCTTCTTTGAAAGTGCATGTTTTGCTTTTGAAACTAGATTTAGTCATCTTCCTTAAAGTTGATATTGTTTGTACATTGTATTTTCAAGTTTCTTCAGTTTGGAAAAACCTCTAACTTTCTTCTTTTTGCTAATGCTAATTAGATTATCAAAGTTAACATGACACAATATTTTATGCCATAACCACACATTATCAAATCTAACAACAAGACAAGTTGCATCTTCCATATGTAGGTAAAACAAGTTACTTCTTGTTTTTTCACCTTTTCCTATTAGATTTGCATCAGTGTCATAGAGTTTGGCAGTTTGTTTCCAAATTCTACTTTGCAACCTACATTTCCTAACTGTGATACGCTCAACAAATTATAATTCAGTTCTTCAACATAGCATGCATTATCACATGAAATTTTCTCTATAAGTTTAATTGAGCCATTTCCTTTTATTTGACATGGAGCATCATTACCAAGTCTAACACTAATTCCATCATATTGAGTAAAGGTAATAAACTTACTTTTGTCTCCTGTCATGTGATGTGAGCAACCATTGCCTATGATCCAGTTGTCATTCTTGTTCACATAGATTACCAATGTTGGAGCTTCATCTTCATCTAATTCATCCTTCATGGCTACATAAACTACTTCATCATCATTCTCATCAGAATCTTCTTCAACAATGTAGCATCTTTTTCCTTTGTCCTTGTAATCTCTACTATCATCTTCTCTTGTGTGCTTGTACTTGTTTCCTTCTTTGTAACTCTTCTTTTGTGTACATCTTATAGCAATGTGACCTACTTCATTGAAATTGAAACAAATGATAGGCAACTTACCCTTGAATTTACCTTTGCCTCTATAGAGTCTCCTAGCTAGTAGTGCTTCTAACTGTTCCACATCTTTCTTATGTATGTTACTATCACTAGATGCATGATTTCCTTTTCTTCTCTTCTTGTTTGATGTCACCTTCTTAGTGTCCTTCAAGGTCGGCTTGGCCTTGAAAGTAGATTCAAGGTTCTTAGGTCCATAATTGTCAAAGTTGGACAATTCAAATGTAGTAAGTCTTCCCACAATTCCTTCAAAGGATAGTGTGTTTCCTTGTACACACCTTAGCTCTTGGATTGCTAAAACTCTAATGGCATAGATAGGGAGTAGATACTCAAGTATTTATTGTTGATAGTCTCTTCTTCCAATTGACCACCTAGACTTCTTATTGTACTTACCACTTCTTTCATTCTACTGCCGTATTGAGCAACATTTTCACGTTCCTCTATTTTCATGTCATCAAACTTTCCTCTAAGGATTTATCTCTTTGCTCTTTGAACATTTTGATCTCCTTCATAGATATCTATAAGGGCTTTCACATCTTGAATTTAGTATCACATTCTTTGATATCATCAAATTTAGCATAACTAAGTGCAGAGACAATCTCCAACATTGCCTAATTGTGCTCCTTCCTTTTGTTCAAATCATCTGCAGTAAGAGGTCCAGCTAGGTCTACATGTTCTATTCCAATTGAGGATTTTTTATATCACCTATTGATCCAAGGTGCAATTTCATCTGACTTTTCCATGCAGTGAAGTTGTCTTTGTTAAGCTTAGGAACTTCTCTCTTGGTTGGTCTTGACTAGGCTTGACTAGACATGACACGAAAAGTTTGGTTTTGTATCTCTTTAAATAGGAAATTCATGCTTGACCATTTTCTACATCCATCGTAGATCTTAGGGTTTATGATAAGAATAAATTTAATACAATGTATCTGTTCATTTTCTTGATCATCTTCTAGAAACTTCTCTCAAATCCATCTGTTAATTCTTTTCCTAATCACCTCCTTGAATTTAATAATCTAATTCATAAATCTTATCTTTAAAATATTTTACATCTCCCAAGAAATCAACTGAGTCAACTTGATCTTATGATTTCTTTGAATTTTGTTCTCTTACTATCACTCGAAAATATCTAAATTCTAATACTCAGTCAACACTAAAATACTTGGTTGTTGTAAAGCTTCTTGGCTCGACATAAAAAAAACTTTCTCGGTTGATGCTAATGCTTAGTCAAAATTATATTTTCTTGGCACTAACTATAGCTTGGTTGACACTTAGCATTACTTGACTCTCCTTAGTATTTTACTCTTTTTCTTGACTAAGCTTATCTTTCTTGATATAAACAATTACTTTGCTCTATCAAAGTCTATCTAATCAAATGTCCATTGTAGCTTTCTTGTCATAACTTCAACCTTTCCTCTAGGTCCTATAGTTATGAGTAACTTCTCAAATCTTGTTCATCAATCAAACATATATGACATTTAGATTAGGTAGTAATATGTCTCATCCATAGATTTGACATTAATGACAAAATAACAATTGTTCCAATTGTAAGTTTCCAACACACTTGTCTTCTAAAATCTCTATTCTAAATTATCTTATTATTCTCCTAAAATCTTCTCCCTCAAAATGACCAAAAGGACCTCTTAATAAAGAAAAATAAATAAATAAATAAATAAATAAATAAAACTAATAAAACTAATAAAACTTAATTGAGTAAACTTACGAAAGAAGGTAACTCAACTAAAATAAAGTAATAGTTTTTCTTTGTTTTCTTATAATTTTAAAAATAAATAAAATCACTTTATTTATTTTTTATGAAAAGAAATACATAATTTCGACTTTTTTCCCTTTTATTTTGATATTAAATATATAAATATTCTTTATTTATTTACTTTCTTTTCACAAAATAGATTTATCTTTTTATAATAAAATGAATAAATATTCTTCGATTTAAGTTAAATAACTTATTCCCCACTCAAAAATATTAGTTTAATTAAATTAATTAATTTGCATATAATTAGTTCAATAATTAATAATAATTAAAGCCCACTAATTATGTGAAACTCTAATTTTATTATGATTGATTAAATATTTATTAAAAATCACTATTAAAGTCTTTAATATTTTAATTTATCCATTTTGTAACTTTCACATTTAGACTTTTTAAATCAAGTATTTTAAATTAGAAACAAATAATTAATTAATTTAATTTTCCAATTAATTAAATATCTTGATATTATAATTCTTTCTTCTATTTAAATTATATTTAATAATTCCAATATTATGTAATTGATCTAAATATCATAATTAAACCTTTTACCAAATAAGTAACATAGTCAAATCCACATAAGCAAAACCATTCAAAACCTAAACTCAAGCAACACATGCAAAGATAAACTTATGGGTTAAAAAATAGGTAGAGAGTTAGATACGAGTTCTCCTTGTAGGACAAGTGTTTAGGCTATGGCAGGGATTGGATCTAATCATTATCTTCCCATTCTTACCATTATGTTATTGTGATAGGGCATGCTCATCCTGACAATTCAAAGAAGTCGATGAATGGTACCTATAACCTACATAAAAGACAAGTATGCACATAAACATATATATATATATATACATATACATATATATATATGTATATATATATATATATGTATATATACATATATATACATATATATATATATATATATACATATATATATATATATATATGTATATGTATATATATATATATATACATACATATATACATATACATATATATATATACATATACATATATATATGTATATATACATATATATATATATGTATATATACATATATATATGTATATGTATATATATATATGTATATGTATATATGTATGTATATATATATATATATATACATATACATATATATGTATATATACATATATATATGTATATATATATATGTATATGTATATATATATATGTATATATATAGCTAAACTAGACAGACAGTGGAAGGGAGTGGTACACCGTCTGGATCCTAATTAACAGGTGACTATGACTCCCTTCCTTTACCACATTAGACATGTTAGGTAAAAAAGTAAAATAGACACACACACCATACACATGAAAGTATGGGGTAAGTACCATAATGAATTACAAGTCAACTCATCAAATGCTCAGATGCAAAAATGCATTACTATAAATGTAAAACAATCATCATTAAAGATATATCATCTGACATCATTATGAGAGCAATAACATTTGCTAAGTATCATTAAAGCATTCATTAACATGTAAGTAATCATAATCATTAGAAAACATGTGAAATATAATCAACTATGTAATCATAAATGATCTTTTGAAGTCATGAAATAATATCATACCATATATCTCTAAAACTAAAACATGTATGAAATAGGCCTAAATAAGTTCAACATATATAATATAAAGAAAACTACAGGTGGGCATTACATCATCAACATAAAGAAGGAGTATAGAAAATTCAACATTAGGAATTTTCTTGAAGTAGACACATGGATATGATTCACATATTGTGAACTTCTATTCAACCATGAATCGATCAAATTTTAAGTACCATTGTTTAGGGGCCTTCTTGAGGCCATACAAGCTCCAATTTAATTTGTAATAAAGATGCTCTTGTCCCTTCTTGACGAATCCTTGAGGCTGGTCCATGTAAAATTCTTCTCCTATATCACCATGTAGGAATGTGTTCTTGACATCAAGCTGTTCCAACTAAAGATCCCACACTACTGCTTATCCCAAAATAGTCTGGATGGTTATCATTTTAACAACCAGTGAGAAGATCTCACTAAAGTCTATCCTTTTTTCTTGATCAAACCCCTTTACCACTAATCTTTCCTTGAAGAATTTTTTTCCTTCCTTTTCTTCTTTTAGTTAATATACTCACTTATTTCTAAGTGGTCTTCAATTTGGTGGAAGAGTAACCAAATCCCAATTTTGATTCTTGATTAAAGAGTCTATTTCATCATGCATATTTTTTTTCCATTTATCATTGTTTACATCTTTGAGGGAATACTTATAAATGGTTGGTTCTGAGAATTTTTAAACTAGTAAATGATGGTTCTACCTCTTCTGCAAAAATAAGAGCATAATTAGAGAATTTTGGAGGTATTTTCCTAACTCTAGTAGATCTTCTTAACTAAGGTTCTACATTCTTTGTTTAAGTTTGAATTAATTGGAATGGAGAGTCTATCACTATGGTTCTTCCATGAGAATTTTAAGTAACTATTTTACTTTTGGGAATATAAATCATAGCACTCTATTTTTGTACTTGATTACTACAGTCTCTGATGTTTGTAGGATGCATCACAGTCATCCTATTTAATCATAGTATTCTCCAAGCTAGAATGTGATGTCTTCCAAGTTCCAATGACATATGAGTTAGTGTTTCCCAAACCAATATGTGTTGCATTGATGAATATGAGACTAAAGTCATTTTCCATTGCCAAGGGAGGAGAATTTTCTATACTACGATTTGGGATGTGAGCCAAATTAGTGATATGAGGGTGGGTCTCATGTGATGTAGAGGTATGAAGATGTTGCAAAGAAGACTCAGTATTTGGATTCATGATGAAGAATTTTTGAACATCTCTACTATGATCAGAAAGAATAAGGTTATATGGGACATTTGCAGTGCCATAATCAAAAGATTGTGAATGACCAAATCCACTTGCATTGTCCACTTCATATGGCCTTGTACCAAGGAAAGATGGATGAGTGTGAGATGTTTCCATGACTTTGGTTGCACAAGATTTGGGCCAAGGAATGTTATGATGCTCATGACTATCAGTCATGCCACATGGAGTTGTGAGTCTGCAATGTGTACAAAAAAGGTTGAGCGGCGATGAAGTGTTGGTTTCTATTTTAGCAACTTTGACATGGTGCATTAGAGAATAGTCTATGTTGGTTCAAGCTTGGGGTTCACTATAGTTAGATATGACTATAGTACACTTCTAGTCATATGCAGTGTGTAGAATTTCTGATTGACAACTAGAAGAAGCAATATTTTGGAGGTTCCGGACTATTTTTTCAGAGTATGCATTATCTTCTTTATCAAATATAGATTCTATGAGTGGCTCATAGATTATGGCATTTTCATGTGAATTGTAGAGGTAAATGAGGAAGATTACATTAAGGCTATTGGAGCTAGAATGGTGGTGGGATTGTAGGAAATCATATTAGGAATCTATGTAGGTTCATTCCAATATTATTTTGTGTAGAAATTGGCACAAATTCTTTTTCTGATATTTCTTGTGTATGAAAAGCTAGGAATTTTTTCTCATTGAAAACAGTGTCCTTGCTTCAAATAACATTCTTCTCTAGTGGATTCCAAATTCAAAACCCAAATTGGTCCTTCCCATAACCAACAAAAATTCCATATTATGATTTTAAATCCAACTTGGTTCTCTTTTCTTTGGTCACATTTACATAGACTTCACACCCAAAGACCTAAAGATGAGAGTATGAAACTCTTCTTCCTTGCCATTCCTCTTCTGGAATTCTAAAATTTAACCTCAAATGACTTTGATTGATCAAATACATGACTATATTACATAATTTAGCTCAAAAATCTTTTCCCAAATGCACATTTGAAAGCATACATTGAGCTTTCTCAAGTATATTCCTATTGAACCTTTTTGCTTGTTACACTTGTATTTTTCTTCACCCTTAAAGTCAATTGTTTAAGTCTTCAGAGTGCCTAGGCTAAACTTGAAGTTGAATCTTCAAGTCAATTCAAGTTCAAGTTCAAGTTTTGTCACTAGAACGAAATGTTAAAAGTAGGCCAGTCATTCTCCTAGTTGTCAAACTTTATATTTTCATATGGAAAAGTTGAAGTTGAAGTTGAACCTTAGGGTTAGTTCAAGTTCAAGTTCAAGTTCAATTTCAGAGTTTGAAAGGTCACTTTGTTATCCATAAAATACAAAGTAGATGTGATGTTATAAGCTGCTCAAGAGTCCAAGATCTAAGGCTAGAAGATGGTGGTGGACAATGAGATGTATATCAAGGAAAATCCAACATTGAATTCATGTGCAGGTATTGGTGTATATATTGTTTTAGTTTTAATACAACCTATAACCACAGATTTCTATCAGCATAAAAAAATAATAGTCACAATGTGGGGGGCATAACTCTAGCTCCACAGTTGGATCTTATTGAATTTTGGATATGCTGTCCAAAATCAAGTTTTCTAAATCTTCATTGGATAGATCTTCAAAATTTGGCCAAGTTCAAAAATTATAATGGACTGTATGCTGGTCTATCAACATACCAACAAATACAAATGTGTTGTAGTCAGAAAAATAGTCATGTTGAAGGGGCCATAGATTTTAATTTGACTATTGGATTGAGCTGAATTTTGGATATGTTGAGGAAACCTAATTATCTAAATTCTCTCCAATTCTTTTTGTAAAATTCATCACGGATCAAAAATTATGATTGTTTAAGTGCAGGAGTATATAAATTACCAATGACAATCACAAGATCATGACATAAATTTGTTACCAACATATGCCACCTGTCCAAGAATGCACATGAGATTCATTTTAAATTTTGTAAATATATTTTTTATAATTTATGAAACTTTAAAATGGCTCAACTATTAAATATTCTAAAGTGATAAGAAGAATTTTATTCACAAGAATGATTAAAATGATTTTCAAGAAACGATTATAGAAAATGAAACACAACCCAAAGATGTTATTTATTGCAAGTTTCAGATGTAGTGGGGGTTCTTCTCTTCACCAGTAGTTCTATAGCTATAGGAAGGATAGAATACATTTTTATGGGTAGTGATTATAACAGGGATGAGGAATAGAAGTTTTATTTTTATTTTTCTACAACTTGACTGTAATGAAGGGGATAAAATGATATTGTTATTATTTTGTTATGCATCTAAAATAAAAGAGGGTTTCATATATTAGATTCTAAAGTTTGAATATAATTTTCTTGGATTGAAAATGGTTATATAGTCTTTTCTTTCATGTTTCAAGTGTAGTTGTGCATTATCAATCATAGTTAGTAGAATAAAATAATGTTTCTTTGCACTTCCCTTATAATATGAAAAACTAGATAGATGGTCATGCAGTTGTTTGTTCATTTTTATTTCCTCATTGTCCAATTTATAAATCTTATAATCTCATTTCTCTCATTATGATGGGTAAATGCTAGAAAGATTTTGTGTCTTCTAGTAAAAGACATAACCAGCTATTTAAATTCTTTGAATATCTTTCTAAGAGGGAGCAGTACCTCTCAATTTAGAGGAAAGCTATCAATCGCATGATATTATTTCCAACTGGTAGTGGTAGTTGTTCTTCTATTCAGGCATTTTGAGTCATTCTTTGTATTTAATTTTGGAAGGACAAATCTATTTACTAACACCACTGCACCATTTTCTTGAGGGGTATAGGGAACAAATTTCACCCTTAGAATAACATTATCTACACAATAATTATTAGACTCCAACAAACGAAACTCACCTCTATTATCCATTTTCAAACATTTAATCTTGTGACCTCTTTGGTTCTCAACAAGAGCTTTGAAAACTTTGAATTTAGAAAATACTTCATATTTATTGGCCATATATATATATATATCCAAACCTAGTACAATCATCAAGGAGAGTAACTTAAAACTTTGCACCTTCTAAATAACTTACCTCGATAGGACTGAAGACATATGTCATGCCCATCTTCCAAGAAGCTGACTCACTTTTTCTTTTTGTATAGACAATGTTCAAAAAACTCCAAGTTTACTGATTGGAAACACATTAGTTGATCCCTTTCAAGAATTACCTCAAGGATTTCTTACTCATGTCACATCATTGCCCACGACTTCCATAACAACACCTACTTCAGTAGTCTTTTCAAAGAGATAAAAAATACCAACTTTATTTCCATTGCCAATGATCCTCAAACCCTTGGTGACTTTCCAAGTATCCGGATGAGACAATGGATGATATCCTTGTGCAACAAGCTAACTAAAAAAATTCAAATTTCATCTCAACTTGGGAAAATGGTGACCATCCTTTAACAACCATTGGCCTCTATCTTCCAACTGCAACATAATGTAACCTTTGCCAACTATTTCACAAGATTCATTGTCTCCAAGAAATACTTCTCTAAATTGCCCTTCATTATAATTTGTGAAGCAATCTGTACATGAAGTGGCATGAAAGGAGGCTCCTAAATCTATCACCCAAGAATCTAATTGTGTGTCACTTGTATTAAGAATTAAAATAGTTTCATCTTTCTCATAGGCTATATTTTCTTCAATATTCCCTACCTTTTCTTGTGCTTTCTTGTAAGCCTAACAATTTTTCTTTGAGTGGATAGGCTTACCACAAAACCAACACTCTCCATTCCTACCTCTTGACTTTGATCAATTAGGTGATCTAGGTTTCCTTCTATTGTAATGATTGTTACCTCTATGATGGCTTCTTCCACTTCACTCAGTGTTGACCAAGTGAGAGCATAAACATATGAGAATTATTTGTTACTCGTTCTCATGGCTTCACCAAGTAAAGTGGCAACAACTTCATCATAGACTAGCTTTGTCTTCATGGAGTTTGAAGTTCTTACTACAATAACTATAGGATCCCAACTATCAGGTAAGGAACACAACAAGATGATGGATTGGCTTCGTCACCTTGAGTCATACCAACTGAAGTTGCTTGACATAATAAAGTGTTCAAATCATTTATATGATTTGACATCGAAGTCCCTTCCTTCATTTTAAGCTTGTAGAGATTCTTCACAATGAAGATTTTTTTTGTAGTCGATGTTGTCTCATAAATGCTTGAAGTTTATCCCAAACATCTTTTGTTGTATTTTCATTCAAAAAATTGAACAATATATTTTGTGATAGTGAGAGAAATATTGAGAAAGATTGATTTGATCACTTTCTCAACAGTCTTTTTCCAATCTTCAACTATTATTAAAGTTGGTTTCTTACTTTTCCCTTCAATTGCAATTGATAGGTCTTGCTTGATCAACAAGGAGCTCATCTACCCTTTCTATAGGCTAAAGTTTTTTCCTATGAGTTTCTCTATTTTTGCATCCTCCATTTTCCTAGAAATTCAACATTGATTTCCAATTTGTACAACTTGTGCTCTGATACCAATTGAAAGTTTTGAATGTGAAATGAAAACAACAAATACAAGTAGAATAGATGAGAAGAAAATACAACACAATATTTATCCTGGTTCACCACAATAGTGGCTATGTTTAGACCATAGATTATTATATTAAATGTATCAAAAGAGGTTTAAAAATGAGTAGGAACAACATATAAATAAGATCCAATTACATTACATATGAAAGGTCTCATAAAACCAAGAGACACAAAATTGGAGGGAAAATAATAAATAGTCATTGGCCTTCAAGATATCAACAAAGTCACCAATGGGAAAATATAGTGCATTTCGTATCTATACAAAGAATGCACAACACAAATTGTGCAATGTGATATAAATCTTGAGAACATCTTGTTGGTCGAAAACTTCAATCCAAAGATTCAAATTTTGGGTTGACAAAATTGATGAAGGCAAAACAAACATGAACATTTACAGGAGGTTAGTGAACAAAGGGCTACATAGTGCCAAAGTGACACATGTTGGATACAATTATTCAATTGTTTGTTGTCTTTTATGTTACACAAATGTCACATAAGTTATCAATCAGAGTCTACCAAGCTCAATTGGTTAGCAAGGCCAAAGATAGAGTCTACTAAGCTTAGTTGTTTAGTAAGGCAAAAGATAGAGTTTATCGGTCTCATTTGGTTGGAAAAGAGAATTATAGAGTCTATCGAGTATTTTTGGAGGTTACATTATGAAGTCAGTATCCACCAAGCTCACTTGGGTGCTGAAGGCTTTTGTGGTAGAAATTAGTTTCTATTGAGCTCACAAGGTTAGCAAAAGAAAATCAATTCTTGCCAAACTAACTTGGTCTCCAAAGGATTTTGCAAAATTTGTAGTGTTTATCAAGCTTCACTTGGTCAACACTAGAAATCATTTCTAGAGCAATGTTTATCGAGTTGGGTCGGCCAATGAAGGATTTCATTATTTTCGGAAATAAAGTTTATTTGTTTAATGTAATGTTTGTAGCTGACTGATGCATGGTTTATTGGTAAATATAACTTGTAATTAAGCCAACTTGATAATATGTAATGTATAAATAAAATGGTCAAGTTGTGTTTTCAAATGTATGAATGGATGTATGAATGAGCAAGTATCCAAGTGAGTTGATTGTAAAGAATAAGTGTGAGCAAATTTTGAAGAAGGATTAGATATCCTTGAGGAGTAGTAGAGTTGTGTATGATCAGTTAGGATCTATTGAAGCAGAAAAGAGATCTGTATCAGCAAAGTTCAGTTGCATCTCATTCAGGTTACTTATTGTTACTTTCTCACCATTGTAGCAGTAAATTCTAAATCTCTTAATAGAGTTGGTCTAGTAGCTATTTTGTAAATCCTCTAACAAGGTGGACAGTTCAACTAAATTGTTCTAAAGTCCTCTATCAAGGCCACTCCTAATAGGGTGATTAAATCCTCTAACCAGGTCACACCTAACAGTGTGTTTTGTAACCTTTAACAAGGTTGGCTCCTAACATGGATCACTTTAGAAAAGTGAAAATTGGTAGCTAGTTACTTGGTAGTTTTCCCATATTAGATTTCCATGTTAAATCTGGTGTCTCCCATGTTCATGTTATTTTCTTTTGCATGTATGTTAATAATTATGAATGCTTAAAGATCAGTAACAAGTTAATCTACCGAGTTACAACATCTTTTTGTGTAGTTACCAAGTAACAAAAGTAATTGAATTTTAAGACATCTAAGGGATTTGTGGATTTATTTTGTGGTAACTAATTCACCCTCCCCTCTTAGATACTCCATCTATAATTCTAACAATTGGTATCAGAGCTTTTGGTGCTTGCATGAAAGATTTCAAAGATCTAAGCTAAAGATTAGGATGTCTTACAAGAGGGAAATTCCAAGGCTTCACAGGACAACTTTTCAGCATGGCAAGGTCTCATGAGATTCCATCTGGCTTCTATTGGAGGTACAAGATTGAAATATTTGGATGAAGAAAATGTAACTCCTTCGGGTACATTATCTGCTAATGACATTATTGAAAAAAAGACTCACAAAATCATGATGATAGACATTGCATCTGCCCTAAGCTATGAAGAATTTGATGATGTCAAGGACTACAAAACTACCTTTGAAATGTGGAAGAAGTTGAAAGAAATCTATGGAGAAGATGATAATGTAAGAAGAACCAACACAAAATGTTTAAGAGGACAATTTGGTTAGATGAGGATGAGAGATGATGAAAACATTGCAAAATATGTTGAAAGAGTCGAAGCAAGTGTTAATGCAATCAAAGCTTTTGGAGTAGATATCATGGAGGAAATAGTCATAAGTAAATTTATTAGAACATTACTTCCCATTTATGCAATTAGAGTTTCTACAATTCAAGAAAGAAGATGTGAAGAAAATTATAAGATAAATTTAGAGGCCATAGTTGGAAGATTGACTACAATTGAGCTAGACAACTATGATAACTATGTTCCAGCTATCAAGAACATTGAATCAGAAGCCAATCTTTCACTCAAGGAGAAAGGCAAGAAGATAAAGGATTCTCAGTCAGAAAGTGAAGAAGAATCAAAATAGAGTTCTAACATTGATCTTGAGGTGGTTGAAGCCCTACTAGCAAGGAAATATTCTAGAGGCAAAGGGAAATACAAAGGTAAGGTTCCCCTAATCTATTTTTCATATGAGAAAATTGGACATATTGCTGCTAGGTGCCCAAATAAGCAAAACAAGGATGATAAGAAAGGTCACAAGTGCAATGGCAAGAAAGACTTCAAATCATTCAAGGAAAAAGGTAAGAAAACATGTTTCATGGCTAAGGATTCTAATGATTTTGATGATGAAGAAGATGGAAAAGATGAGTTTGACAATGATGAGGAAATGACACTTATCTCTCATGTGAGCAAAAATGATACATGGATTATAGATGGTAGTTCCTCTCATCATATGACTGGTGATAAAACTAAGTTTGAACATTTTGAAAACTATGATGGTGGTAGTGTGAGGTTTGATAATAATGAACCTTATTGCATAAAAGGAAGAGGAGGAATCTCACTAACCAAAGAGTTTCTATGTGATAATGCATATTGGGTAGAAGGACTAAAACATAATCTGTTGAGTGTAGCATAGCTACTCAATAATGGATTCAAAGTGGAATTCATGGATGGAAAAGAAAGACTGTAGGATGACAAAGGAAAGCTGATTAGATCAGGCTCTCAAAAAAAAGGTAATTTGTTCTATCTTGAACTTGGTGAATGTTCATGTTTTATTGCTCAAGTTGAAGAAATTTGGTTATGGCATAGGAGGATGTGCCATGTGAACTTTGATAACCTAGTAAATTCAGGAAAGTAAGAAGCATTCCTAAAATAAAGAAACTTGAGTTTGGTCTATGGAAGAATTGTCAAATTGGTAAGATGGGAAAGACTAACTTCAAAAGTAAGAACCATTAGTCTGAAGAAGTTTTAGAAATTTTGCATACTAATTTGTGTGGACCTATTGGAATTAAAAGCTATACTAGTGAAAAGTTCTTCATTATTTTTGTTGATGATTACTCAAGAATAATGACTGTCATGTACCTAAGAGAGAAACCAAAATCATTTGAGAAGTTTAAATGGTATTTGGCCAAAGTTGAGAAGGAAACATGCAAAAGACTGAAATGTTTGAGGTTAGACAAAGGTGGTGAATTCATTTCACATGAGTTCAATAACTTTTGCATTGAAAGAGGGATCAAAAGATAGGTATCAGCCCCTAGAACTCCTGAGCAAAATGGAATAGCTAAAAGAAGGAATAGATCTATCATGGACTGTGCAAGAACCTTAATGATTGAAAAGAACATTGCTATCAAATATTGGAAGGAAGCTATCAACACTACAATTCATACTTTGAACTGAGTACAGTGAAGAAAGACTCATTCAAAACCCCCTATGAGTTATGGTATGGCTATAAACCTAATGTAAGCTATCTAAAGGTATTTGGAAGCAAATGTTACATTTTGAAAGAATCTAGAAAAGGTAAATTTGATATGAAAGGTGATGAAGGAATATTTTTGGGATATTCTTGCAAAAGTAAAACATATAGATGTTTGAACTTGTTTACTCACAATGTCATAGAAAGTGCACATGTGAAAGTTGATGAGTTTGTAGAAAGAATTGAAGAAGAAAGAAAAAGGGAACCAAAAGATTACAAGAGATTTCTTTTCATTGAACTTGATATGGCGCTAGATCCACCTGTCAGTTAGAAATCTTCTACTCTCAAGTCTTTAGTAATTGAGTTGCAGGAAGTTCAAACTGAGTTACAGGAACCTGAGTCACATTCTAATGCTACCGAGCCAATGCCTACCAAGTTTGAAGAACTTGAGCAATAGACAAAACAACCAAAATTTGAAGCTGAAGCACAAGAGGATGAAAATACAAAGTGTTCAAAAGGCAACGAACATGTATTAGCTAAGTATGTTAGAAGACATCATACACTAGATCAGATCATTAGAGACAAATTTGAAGGAACTATGACAAGAAGTAAGTTGAGAGGTACTTGTTTACTTGCTGATTTTGAACCTAAAAGTTTAAAAGATGCATTAGAAAATGAAATTTGGATTGAGGCTATGAATGAAGAGATAGAGTAGATAGAGAAAAACAAAACATGGACTCTTGTACCTAGGCCTAAAGACAAAAATGTGATTGGAACTAAGCGGGTATTCAAAAATAAGTTGAATGAATATGGTAAGATGTCAAGGAAGAAAGCTACAATGGTATGCAAAGGATACTCTCAAGAAGAAGGAATAGACTATGGAGAGACTTTTGCTCCTATTGCAAGATTGGAAGGTGTCAGGACCTTACTGGAATATGCTGCATATAAAGGATTTAAGGTTTATTAGATGAATGTCAAGTCAGCATTTCTCAATGGTATACTAGATGAGGAGGTGTACATTGAGCAGCCTGAAGGTTTTGTTGATCCAGATAAGAAGGACATGATTTGCAAATTACAGAAAGCATTGTACAGTCTGAAATAAGCCCTTAGAGCATGGTATGAAAGATTGCATAACTATCTTATTTAGATTAGTTTTCAGAGAACTAATAATAATAGTAGCTTGTATATCAAGGAAGGACTAGATAATAATATTGTTTTGGTAGAAAATTTTGTGGATGATACTTTGTTCATAGGGAATGATGATCTTTGCAAAGAATTTTTAGAACAAATGAACAAGGAATTTGAGATATCAATGTTTGGTGAGATCAAATTCTTTGTTGGTCTTCAAATTCAACAAAGTAAGAATGACATCTATATCACTCAATCTAAATATATCAAGAAAATACTAAAAAAATTTGGTATGGAAAACTGCAAACCATTTGGGACTCCTATATGTACTAGATTGAAACTTACCAAGGATGATGAATCAAAAGAAGTGGATCATATATTGTATAGAACTATGGTTGGAAAGTTGCAGTATGTAGTGCATACAAGGCCAGATATTGCCCTTGCAGTTGGTATTGTAGCAAGATTTTCAACAAACCCAAGAGAAAATCACATCATGGCAATCAAAAGGATCATGATATATTTGAAAGGAACTGAAGAATATGTATTATGGTATAAATTTGGAGGCAATTTGGATTTGAAAGTGTTTACTAATGTAGATTGGGTAGGAAATGTTGATGACAGAAAGAGTACAAGTGGATGAGCTTTCTTTCTTGGAAAGAGGTTGGTTTCTTGGACAATTAAAAAGAAAAATTGTACGTCCCAATCCATAGCAAAAGCAACGTATGTTGCAACTGTAGTAAACTATTCTAATATTGTTTGGTTCAAACATTTATTGGAAGGTATAAAAGAAGAAATCAGAGAACTTGTTGTTATGTTTTGTGACAATACAAGTGCAATCAACATATCCAAAAATCCAATGATGCATTAAAAAACCAAACACATTGCAATAAAGTATCACTTTGTTAGAGAATTGGTGTAGGATAAGGAGATCAGATTGGAATATGTCCATACAAAGGAACAAATTGCTAACATATTCACAAAACCTTTACCTAAGGATGCATTTTTGTGCCTAAGAGGTAAGTTAGGGGTCATTCCCCTATCTAAAGCTCACTAAAATAAATATTTAGTACTACATCTACAAGTATCAAGTTGAAAATCTTTCAGTAGATGCAAAATAATCATAAAATATTGCAAACGAATTAGTACATAAGGTACATTGCTATTCATCTAGTTTGTGTTATCTTTGGCATGTGTTGTCAAAGAGGGAGAGTATACTGTCATATCTTTCTAAAATTTGATGTTTGTAAAGAAGTTATGTAATTCCTTCACAGAGGGAAATTACTATATTTGAGGAGTTTGAGGAATGAAATGTAAGAGCGAGAAATATTCTATCAGAAAAGACTTGTTTTCAAATTTCATTCTACTATAACATGTTTTGTTGCCATCAATGCCAAATAGGGAGATTGTTGGATACAATTATTCAATTATGTGTTGTCTTTGATGTTACACAAATGTCATATCAGTTATCAGTCAGAGTCTACTGAGCTCAGTTGGTCAGCAAGGAAAAAGACAGAGTCTACCAAGCTCAATTGGTCAGCAAGGCAAAAGACAAAGTCTACCGAGCTCAATTGGTTAGCAAAGATAATTATAGAGTTTACTAAGCATTTATGGAGGTTACACTATGAAGTTACTATCTACCAAGCTCACTCGAGCGCTAAAGGCTTCTATGGCAGAAATCAATTATAATCGAGCTCACAAGGTCAGCAAAGGAAAATTAGTTCTTACCAAGTTGACTCAGTCTCCAAAGGATTTTGCAGAATTCACAGTGTTTACCAAGCTTCACTTGGTTAACATGGAAATAATTTCTAGAGCAGTGTTTATTGAGTGAGGTTGGCTAATGAAGGATTTTACTATTTTAGGAAATAAAGTTTATTTTTTTAATGCAATGTTTGTAGCTGACTAATGCATGGTTTATTGGTAAATGTAACTTGTAATTACATTGACTTGACAATCTGTGATGTATAAATAAAAGGTCAAGTTGTGTTTTCAAATGTATGAATGGATGTATGAATGAGCGAATATGCA
The DNA here is from genome assembly GCA_028749045.1 of Cupressus sempervirens. Classification (NCBI taxonomy): domain Eukaryota; kingdom Viridiplantae; phylum Streptophyta; class Pinopsida; order Cupressales; family Cupressaceae; genus Cupressus; species Cupressus sempervirens. Next base: position 183,832,268 of record CM053792.1, read on the forward strand.
AGTGATTTGATTGTAAAGAATAAGTGTGACAAAATTTTGAAGAAAGATCAGCTATCCTTGAAGAGTAGCAGAGTTGTATTCGATTAGTCGAGATCTATTGAAGTAGAATAGAGATATGTATTAGCAAAGTTTAGTTGCATCTCATTCAAGTTACTTATTGTTACTTTCTCACCATTGTAGCAATAATTCCTAAATCTCTTAACATAGTTGGTCTAATAGCCATTTTGTAAATCCTCTAACAAGGTGGATAGTTCAACTAAATTTTTCTTAAGTCCTCTAGCAAGGCCACTCCTAATAGGGTGATTAAATCCTCTAACCAGGTCACACCTAATAGTGTGTTTTGTAACCTTTAACAGGGTTGGCTCCTAACAGGGCTCACTTCAGAAGAGTGAAAATTGGTAGCTAGTTACTTGGTGGTTTTCCCCATATTGGGTTCCCACATTAAATTTGGTGTCTCCTATGTTCAGGTTATTTTCTTCTACATGCATGTTAATAATTATGAATGCTTAAAGATCAGTAACAATTTAATCTACCAAGTTACAACATCTTTCTGTGTAGTTACCGAGTAACAATAGTAATTGAGTTTTAAGACATCTAAGGGATCTGTGGATTTATTTTGTGGTAACTGATTCACCCTCGCCCCCTCAGTTACTCCATCTATAATTTCAACAACACAAACACATGGCAATCACTATCAAAGCGGATGTCTACAACTTTGGTGTGATGTTATTGGAAATCATTTATTTTAGGAAAACCATCAAGTTAGATGCCCCGAAAAAAGAAATGTTTCTTTTCTGAATGGGTTAACAATTTCTTAAAAGACAACTCGCTTGTGAAATTAGTAGAGAAGAAATGATCAAAGGCAATCCTAATTGATTCCTATCAGTTGTAAAGAATGGTTTGGTGCATCTTTTGATGTAGTAGGAATTTGGATGTGCCTCAAAATGAGGTGATCTAGAATCCAGCAAACCAACACACAACAGAAATATAACAACAAAACAACAATAATGCAAGATAGAATACCAAATTAAAACTCTTTATTTATAGATATAACTAATTACATGCAATATGCTTGACTATAAGGCCTTCTAGGCTAGGGAAAATTACAAACAATAATTACAATATTAGTTCTACAAGACCCAAATAGATCCACTTACAAACTCAATTCCACCTAGTGCAGATCCACAACTAAACAAGAACACTGAGAAAATTAACACTTGTACCCACAAATCCACCAAGAAAATCCCTTGGTTCTCAATCTACAACCCTAGCTCTTCAAAATTTTCATCTACACAATCCTCTTCACTCCTCCAAATGAATAAATTCTCTAGCTATGCTAAAGACTCCGAAAAACCCTTTACTTATACCCAACTAAGCCACAGGTCAGCCTAGTTCATTACAAAATCCCTCACATTAAATATATGTTCAGCCACAAGTTAGCAACAACACAAATTAAATACCCATACATAAATTAAATTCTAAAAGTTGGCTCACAGACAACTTGTCATGAATAGGACTAGAACCAATACTAGCACTTGACACATACAGGAACACTCGACACCAACAAGAACACTCAACACTAATAGGTTAACTCAACATCCACTAGAAGCTACAAAAACTCAGCATCCACTAGGAGCTATAGTAACTTAGAACCCACTAGGATCTATAGTAACTTGACATCCACTAGGAGCTACAGTAACTTGACGTCCACTGTGAAATATAGTAAATTGACATCCACTAAATAGCTTGGCAGAATTAGAAAATTGGAAACCGCTAGAACTTGGCTCCAACATGCAGGATTACAACAAAGCCTAGGATGCTCCTGCATTAGACACCCCAAGTTAAAAAATATGTTCTAGTAACTAGAAGATCATCTTCTAGGATTTAGCTCATAAATCCCAAAATGGATCTTCACATACATATCCTCCAAATCTTGAACTTGTACAGTCTTTCCCTTGTTCTTCTTCTACTTCTTCACATCCATCTTTGGTGTGCTCCAAGTCTACTTTCGAGACTAATCTCCAACCTTCTTAGAATCTGCCAACTCAACTAAACTGCTACTACTCAGGTTCCTCCTACCATGTTCTTCATTCTCCAAAGGAATCAGGAAAAACTTCTTGCCATCTTTCTCAATGGTAAACACATTCTCGACACAATCATGCACATCCTTGCAATGATACTGCCAAGGTCTACCAAGCAACACATGCCAATTTTTCATGTCCACAATATCACATAACACTTTATCCTTATATTTCCCAATCTAGAAATCAACAAGGCATTGCTCCCTCACTTCCAAAGCATGCTCACCTTGTAATTGGACAATCCTATTAGGATAAGAATTCCTTACTTTCTTCAAACCAAGTTTCTAAACCATCTCCTTAGCAAAAATGTTATTAGTACTACCACCATCCAAAATCACCTTGCATACTTTACCACTAGACTTACAACAAGTCCTGAACAAACTAGTCCTCTGACAAGAATCTAGTGTCCTCTCACCAACTAGTAGTCACTGAGCCAACAAAATTTCTCCTTGCTTAGGCTGACTGTCTTGAAATACAGCCTCATTCACAATAGCAGTTGTCCTACTAAGTGGACAATCAAAATATTTATGTCATTATTTCCCACATATGAAAAAATTACCTTTAAACTCACCTCTACCTACCCTCCTTTTCTGATTACCAGGCTTTGGTTCACCTTCAACACTCAATTTAGCTTGTGCCAAGCTATCCTACTTCTCCTTCCCTCTAGCATTACCTTGACTTTTCCTTTTCAACTTATCTTCTACCTTCAAAGCATACTCATAAGGATCCTCAGTAGAAGAAATATTCAACATACCAACCTCATCTAAAATATTTAATCTCAAACCATTGATGTACCAAGCTAACTTTTCCTTTGATAATTCTCTATGACCAGACCAAATAGTCAACTTGTAGAACTCCTCGATATAATCCTTCATAGACATATCTTTCTACTTCAAATTCTATAGGAATGAACTTAGCCTTAAACTTAGTCACCATCAACCTCCATCTAGTGATCTTCATTTCACCTTCCTCTTCTCCTCTATCTCTTTGCAATTCTTTCCACCAAAGAGTAGCATGTCCTTTTAACTTAATTTGTGCCAACCTCACTTTGAGCAGATCCTCAATATCCTCAAGCTCAAAATAGTCTTCTAGTTCACCAATCTAATCAATTAGGTCTTCAAGAATCAAGTACCTAAGAAAATAGAAACCTCCATCTTATGCTTTAACTTGAACTGAGATCTAGGTCTAACAAAGTGACCAGCCCTAGTTCCAATAGGTCTCTCCATACGATCAGTTCTATCCTTACCACTAGATCTAGTAACTTCAAAGTCTTCAACAACTTTCTCATTCTTGAAACAATTGATTAATTGTGTATTGTATTTGATGTTACACAAAATGTCATATAAGGTCAAATTGAGACTCAGAAAGTGTGAATGCATGGAAGATAATTGAAGATTTAATGATGCTAAGAGGAAGTGAATCAGAAGGATAAGTAGAATATCCTTGTGGAGCTGAAAATATTTATTCGATCAAGAAGGATCAAGTATGCAAGACGTAATTGAGATCTATAATCAGCAATTTAGTTGCATCTAATTCAAGTCATGTCATTATTAGTCTCTAACCATTGTAGCTGTGATCTAAATCTCTTAACAGAGTTGGCTTAACAACTATTTGTAAATCCTCTTATATGGTGGCATTTCTATTGAATTGTCCAAAGACATTTAACAAGGCCACTCCTAACAGGGTGATTAAATCCTCTAATAGGGTCACACCTAATAGTGTGTTTTGTAACCTTTAACAGGGTTGGCTCCCAACAAGGCTCACTTCACAAGAGTAAAAATTAGTAACTAGTTGCAATTGGTGGTTTTTCCCAAATTAGGTTTCCACGTTAAATCTTGGTGTCAAATGTGTCAATTCTATTTCTCTTATGTGTTTGCACCTAAATTAAACTAATATTAATCATGGATAATATATTAATATTTTCATATTAAGTATTTGTTGAGCTATTTCAGTGTTTACCGAGTTACAACACTTTTTTGTGTGTTTGTCGAGCATCAGTAGAGTTCTATTTTTAGAATTTATTTTTTACTAACATCTAAGGGATTTGGGATTTATTTTTTGATAATTGATTCACCCCTCCCCTCTCAGTTACTCCTCTTATATTTCCAATAATTGGTATCAGAGCATTTGTTGCTTGCAGAGAAGGTTTCAAGGACCTCAACTAAAGATCAGGATGTCTTATAGAAGAGAGATTCCCAAGTTGAATCGAGATAATTTGTAGCATGGCAAGGACTTATGAGGTTACATCTAGCAACTATCAATGATTCAAGATGTAAGACCCTTGATACTAAATATAAAACTCTCATTGAAACATTATCAGTTGAAGATATTGTTGAAAAGAAAAATCATAACATTATGATGATTGACATTGCATCTACTCCTAATGATGTTGAATTTTATGAATTCAAAAGCTATACTATAGCTTATGATATGTGGATTAAATTGAAATAAATCTATGAAGGAGATGATAATGTATGAAGAGCTAAACCTGAAAGTCTCTGAGGACAATTTGATTAGATGAAGATGAGAGAAGATGAAAACATTACAAAATATGTTGAGAGAACCAAAGCAAGTGTGAGTGCAATCAAAGCATCTGGAGGAGATATTGATGACAAAATAGTTGTGAGAAAGGTACTTAGAACCCTTCTTCCTATCTATGCAATTAGAGTATTTGATATTTAAGAAATGAGATGTGATCCAAATAGCAAAATAACTTTCAATGCTCTAATTGGAAGATTGACAGCTTTTGAATTGGATAACTATGACAACTATGTTCCTAGTTCCAAAAGTATTGAGTCTGCATTTGAAGCCAAATTCTCACTCAAGAAAAAGAGTAAGAAATCAAAGGCCAATCAATTAGGAAGTGAAGAAGAAGAAGAAAGTTTTGATAGTGATCTTGAAGTTATTGAAGCCCTACTTACAAAGAAATATTCAAAAGGTAGAGGAAAGTACAAAGGTAAGATTCCTCTAATATGCTTTTTTGTGAAGAAGTTACTCACATTTTTGCAAAGTGCCTAAATAGAGAAAACAAAGATGAAAAGAAAAACAATAAGTACAAAGGCAAGAAGGAATTCAAAAACTGCAAGGACTACAAGGACAAAGGTAATAAATCTTGTTTTATGGCTAAAGATTCTGATAACAATGAAGATGAAATGGTAAATATTGTTGTAAAAGATGAATCTGATGATGAAGGAGATAAGATGGCACTTATCTCTCATGTTAGGAAAAATGATACATGGATTATTGATAGTGGCTACTCACATTGTATTACTAGAGACAAAGCAAAGTTTGAGCACATGGAATATTATAATGGTGGTAGTGTGAGATTTGAAAACAATGAACCTTGTTGCATAAAAGGAAAAGGATGTATCTCTTTGATCAATGAACTTACATGTAATAATGCTTATTGGGTTGAAGGACTAAAGCACAATTCACTGAGTTCGGCATAGTTGAATAACATTGGATTCAAGGTAGAATTTATGAATGGGAATGCCAAATTGCTAGATGGAAAAGGAAATCTAGTTGGATTTTGAAAACAAACAAAAGGTAACCTATTCTATCTTGATTTTAGTAAAAGTTTATGTTTTATTACTCAAGTAGAAGAAAGTTGGTTATGGAACAAAATATTATGTCATGTAAACTTTGATAACCTAGTTAAGATAAGCAAACAAAAAAGAGTAAGAGGTATTCCTAACTTGAGGAAACTTGATATGGGTCTATGCAAAAACTATCAAATTGGTAAGATGGGAAAGACTAGTTTCAAAAGAAAGAACTATAATTCTAAAGAAATCTTAGAGCTTGTTCATACAAACTTATGTGGACCTACTAGAATAGAGAGTTTTTGATTATGTAAAATAGGCTTTAAAAGGGCCCTGAAACTTGAACATAACAAAGTACAGTCAAGAATAGTACACTTAAGGCCTCGAACAGAGCCAAAAAGTAGAAAGAAAGAACATCTCCCTAAAAAAGGATTAAAACATAAATAAAGCTAGGGAGAGATGCCAATAAACTAGGACCACAAAAAAAGCCAAGGCACTCAAGCAATTTCTCTCAGCATTTCTGTTGTGCTAATCTCTAGCTCCAATAGCTTACTAGCTACCTCCTTCATCTCAAATTGATCCTAGTCAAGAGCTAGGGTGTCTTTTTTTCTAGTGTTGGATCTTGTCTACTTCCTTGAGTTTTCATCCAGGGTCCTATCTTTTATGTTGTGGCTACAAGGGTCCTCCTCCTTGCTAATGCTTTGGTTGTTTGTATTTGGTTGTTTGTATAGTTTATGAACCTTCTGATGTTCTCATTGTCGTTGAGGATATTAGAGCTCATTAAACTATGCTCTGTATTGACCTTTCCATCGCATGGACCCTATTTTTGACTTCATCTACTCTATTTTCCATGCTCTGTTCATTGTCCATAACCCTATTCTTTAAGCTATAGGTCTCCCTTTCCAAAATGCTCACCCTATGTTTGAGCTAAATAATTTTGTGGAAGAGCCACATTGTGGTATGAAAGCTATCTAGTTTGTTGTTTTTTGCATTGTTGAGGACGTCCATATCTGGGTACTCCTTAGTGGTGTCACTGAAGATCACTAGTGAAGGGTTGATCAACTCCTCCATTTGGATTTTTCCCTCATCATTTTCTTTGACCTATGTTTTAATAAACTCCCATTTAATTCCCATTTTAGCTGAAACTGAGTCAAAGTTCTGCCACACCACCTTTCTATCCTTCCTTGAGACCAAGTAGTTGTAAGTGGTAGTGACAAATTCCTCAAAGTCATATTTGGGTCCCTCCCTTTCACCTTGGATTGAGACCTGTTCTACCTCCTCAATCTCCTCCCCCTATTTTTCTTTCTTGTCATCTAGGATTTTCCTTTTTTGGCTCCTAGAAGTCGTGACCTCCTCCTATTTGCTTGTTGATATTTTGATGTTGATGGTTCTCTTACTCTTATTTTTCTTCCTGCCTTCCCCTTCCCTAATATTCTCCTCCTCTGCACTATCCTCTCCCATATCCATCCCTTCAGCCCTTTCATTGTAATCCCTATATGAGGATATGTCTATGTCCTATTTGGGCTCGAAGATCACTTTTTTCTCCTTTCTATCTACTTTGAGGGTTTTTTTTCCCCTAGCCGCGCTACAGGGAGTCAAACCCCTCCAAATTTGTATGCATCTCTAGGCTTTCCTCAGTATCTAAGGGAAAATCAATCTCATTAGACTCTTTGGATTCCCCTTTTCCTTTCTTTCCCTCTTTCCTATCCTTCATTTTTTTGCCCATAGCCCTAGCTTTGAAGTATTCATAAATTAACAATAGAAACCCGCCATGGAGCGCCAGATTCCTAGTATGCTTTTCTTGATAATAATTAATGCTTTCATTCATGGAAGAGTAAAGGTAGAAAGGGATATAGATTTTTTCCCCATACCTAAAGTGGTTGAGCAACACAAAGTGGTGAGTGCATAGTCAATCAAACCTAGTGTCGAGAGAAATATATTTTATTATAGCCTAGAGCACAAACCTCCATAGAGGCTTGATGGAGCTCAAAATATAATGAGTTCCTCTCTTCACCAACACCTTTTTTTTCCCTCTTAGTCCTTTGTGAATTCCACCATTGGTTGCCTTGATATTTTATGGTCCTCATAGAATTTCTTTCCAACTGTTGGCACTCAAAATTGCGTTCCCATTTTGAGCAACTTTTTCAAATTTTGAGTCAAATCAAGCCCTATGAATGCCTATAAATGTGCATGTACCCGGCTATCAGTTTGAGGCATAAGAGGTGTTTAATGCTTCTAGCACCTTTCATTTAGTATGCCTATTTGTTTCATGATGATAAATTATAATTCTGAGTCATTTCGTGAAGTCCCATTTTGAGCAAATGTCAAATCTGCATTTTACCCTAAGTGTCAGTTTGTGATAGGAGCCTATGTTTGCAATCGAATAAATTGCACCCAGAAATGTTTCATGACTTGCCACTTTGGGAGTATCTAATGTCCATATCCAAGAACTTATGTTTCAAATTTTGAGTCATTTCAAGTCTGTTTGACTAGGTTTTGAATCCCTCAAAGTTGGTTATTTCATGTTTTCATGCTAATGCACATTGCACATAATTCTGGGAGGCCTATTTGACGAGTTATAACTTTGACCTAGTTGACTAAAATGATAAAATTCATTTTTCATTGCATTGTAGATGTCAGAGACTTGTTATGTTTCAAGTTTCAGCTTATGATGAATCCATTTGATTAGTTTTCAAACATAATTCCAAACACAATTTCTAAAGTTCTACTGGTGTTAGCATTTGTAGATTTGTCAGGAGCCTTGTTCATGATGTTATATCTTGAAACCCATGATTGTCTAGATCAAATGGATTGTACCACTGTGTTGTTCACTAAAAATATTTCAAGTGTGTCAATTTTTAAGTCATGAAAAATCCGTTTGCACACTTTTCCAGGTCAATTTCATTTGCCAAAATCACTTTCCTACCATTGCTTCAATTTGCAAAATTCGAGTAGCACATTTTGAACGCTCGCCATTTGCACCTTGTTATTTGTCATGAGCCCAATCACAAATCCATATTGTCCTCATGATAGAGAACCAATGCCCTAGTTTTCGTCTTCCCAAGTATTCATTTGCCTAGTTTTTGAAGCCAATTCCGAACCCAGTTTATTGCTTTTTGACATGTTTTCTTGTAGGTAATTCAGAGAAGGAAATTTTGATGGTCAATATATTTTCACCTTGAATTTCTCATGAGACGAGATTTGACAGGGTGAAAGTGTGCATAACAGAGAGTCGATGTGCCTGTTTTCAGAGCCTGATTAGGTGATTTGGTCAATTTTTAAGGCCAATCAATAGATCTCCTAACACCAAATTGAAAGTTTGCAAAAAGTGGGTAAACGAGTTTTTAATGATCAAGTTAATGTTCAAAATCAATTTTAGACATTTCAAGGTGATCATTGGATCAATCTGATAAGTTAGTTGTTCAAAAATAGAATTTTTTTAGCTAGACCCACTTTGGGGTCCGACTGATTCCATTAGATCAATTTAATACCATAGATATCAGAGTGCTCTGTTTGCCAATCAGCAGATGATCTGTCGTGGATGTCCTCATAAAAGTGAGAAATAAGAAGCATTTGCAGCTATTAGTGTGGATGCCATTTGATGATAAGAAAGTACAACCATATGATCTAAGAAATTTAGAAAGGGATTGTTTTGGAGGAAAGTATACCATGGATGTGTATGATAACTTTCTCAAAACAAATGCTCCACAAGAATATGATAAACTTAACAGCACTTATATGTAGAATGCTTATATGCTTTTGCATGAATGAAATTGATATAAGGTTACCTTGCATTCTCCTATAGGGAGCATTACATTTGATGGTGATGGAGATAAGTTAATAAAAGAGATGTAGCAAAGGGGGCGTTCATGTTAACGGAAAGAGCCCACGGTTTGACAAAAGGGGAACCTATGCTTTCTTTTGAACAAGGGCATCTCATGTGAAGGAGATAGCCAACAAGTATGGAGCCAGTAGTTTCAAAGAATCCTCACACTTTTAAAAGGTAACCCCTGCTTGAATAATAGAGTCAATCAAAGATTAAAACAATCACATTGCATTAGAAGACTGAGCAAATAGAGCACACCTTAAAATCAACTCCATGTTGAAAGGGAAAGCCATAAATAGCATAGAGAACCTACGCCTAGCAGAGTACCCACACAGGTCAATATAAAAGGGAGTCCTGCATATGGAACACACATAGGAGCATAGCAGCCAGTGATCAAAATGAAGCTCCTCATGCCATTTCAAAGGAGCATTCATGTATAAAGGGGTGTTCTCCACTCCAGAGAAAAGAACTAAACAACAAAGGAACCTCCACGCATTAGAGAAAAGGCACAAGAGCCATCTTGCTCTTCAAAGGAGCATGCAGGGGCCTGTGAATAAAGCTCATACCTATGCAAAAGAAGGAGGAACCCATGCAAAGAGGAGGCCCCAAATTTTAAAAGAAGAGGCCCAAGCCATCTCCAAATAGGGGTAGAGAGATTATGAGCCCGTGGCATGGAATCAGGCCACACTCAATGAAATAGTAGATAGTGCATGCTTAAAGAAGAGCAATCAGCATATAAAAAAAACACACACACAAGCAATCATAGGAAACATAGAGGAAAAGGCCATTGAAATGTTATATTCCACATTCACAATGGGGTGGGGATTTTAAGTGTTTAAATGTAACATTCCACAACCATTGACTTGTCTTGAAAGATAGCACTTTTTGAGAAGCCTGGCTTATGCAAGGGCCCCACCGATGTCTAGTTGGATGATGCCGTCAAATTTTTTTTGAAAGAGGATGCATGTGCGATGATGTGGCAGGGAGGGTTGAGATGTTGCCATGTGTCTAGATCCAACGGTGGGCGCAAGCCCTCAATATTAAGTTGCGCAACTGTTAAAAATAGCAGGAATGTGGGCAAGTGCCATATGGTAGTGAGCCTGACTGGCAGTGATGTCGTAGAGAGATGCAAGTTTAGATGAGATGTATCTAGGTGATGACACGTGTCAAGATCGATGGTTTGCGTAATACCACAAGATGGAAGTGCCCACGAGATAAGGAAAGCAGGTATGTGAGATGTCGCGATGTGGTAGCAGGTCCTAGTTGGTGTTAAAATGGTGCCATAGAAGCAGGTTCAGGTTCGATGCACAGGATGCTACCACGTGGCAGATCCAATGGTGAGCACAATTTCACAAAATGAAGATGCACACTGGATAAAAAATGCAGAAATGCAAAAAGCTAACACATATTAGCAGGCCCCACTTGGATGATGACTTGGCAGTGATGAAGCAAGTGTTGTATAGGTGATGATGTGGCGAGTTGGTGGGCTAATCAAAGGCTACCATGTGGTAGAAAAAATTGGTCAAACCAGCCTGATCTTGATTTTGAAGCGGGTGGGTAAAAAATAAAATGTTTTTAAATGCCAAAATAAAATGCTTGCACGTTCAGAAGTTTTAAATTCAAAGGCTTTTTATTTTAAAGTTGAAACTTTAGAAGTTGTTTAAAATTTTTGAATTTTAAAATTGCAAGCCAGAGTTTCATAATAGAAGGGCATTTTTCAAACTGAGTTTTAATGGGTTTCTGGAAGGAAAAATATGCAAAATTATATATCACCGGAATCGTGAGAAGACAAACTTTTCGATTATGGAGTTCATTTTTGCACAAGTGCTCATTGGTTTGAGTTATAGCCAGAAACGTGAAATTTGGGGCCTTCTCAGTGGAATTGGTAAAAATTGAAAATCTAGTTAGAGGATCAGTAAAACATGATAATTTCCATCCCATCAGTTTCTCATTCCCACCATTTTCTCTCTTGTATGACAACATTTGTTCATTGAATACTCTAGTTTATTAGGTTCTTTGTGAGTTAATTTCATGCATTTTTATGTATTATTTCAAGGAAATCAATACAAGGAACAACAAGTGTTTAGTTTTAGGTTAAATCCTGTCTCCTTTCTCAGTTGAGCTATGATGTTTTATGGTCTTTGAACAAAGAGCCTAGATCATAAGTGCAATCCCTTAAGGCTATATGTTGCTTCATTGTTTCTTGTAATTCAAGGAATTGTGTAAATTCTTTAGAGATTCAATAGGGTTGCAGGTTTATTAAGGAGGATATCAGGTAAGAATGAGATTTAGATCAAACATTGATGTCTATTTACAAGGTGAATGGATAGATCATATATCTGAATATATGAATAAGTATCAGATATCCAAAATGCATAAGGGAGATTCATGAATTGCGCAATAAATCAGGCACTGATAAGCTATAGGATCATAAGTTTGTTGTTCATACCTAGTCTTCATTCACTTTCCCCACCCGCATACAATCAAATCAAATTCAAATCATTTTTACATTTTATGTTGAAGAGTTAGAACATTTTAACCCTCATTAAGCTTGTGAATATCATAGAGTTGCAATTTTTTACTGTAGATCTATGTTATTGCATGAGTTAATAGGAGAAATAAGAGTTTTATCTACTTTATATTAGATTCAGTATATGCTTTGATAACTGGTACCATATAAAGAATCTATAGGTCCACCCACCTAGGTTTTGCAGAGCCTGAAGTGAAGAAGGGTCAAGCCTTATAGTCGGCCCAAGACTGTGGTTAGGTGCTTTCATCATAGGAATTTGCTAACCTTAGATGCATTTTTCTGGTTTCCTGGTTGTTTTCAAAACTGTTAAATCAGGAGCCAACAAAATGGTGACTCCGCTAGGGAGTGTATTGAATCTATGTGATAGACAAACCTTGAGAATTTAAAGAAGATTCAATACATCAGAAAAGTGTTGCTACAGTAGTGAGGTTGTGAGGTGTTTCTTATTTCCTTGCTGAAATTTCATGCACTCCAGTAAGTTTTTATCCATTTGCAGTGTTGGAGTTCTTTCCTGTGAAGAACATATCAGGTAGATTTAAACCTGATACCAAGAAACAAAGACCAGGGACAAGCCTAAGGATGAGATAAATCCTGTCATGTCCCCAATTTTCTGGTGACAGTTCGATTTAATTAATTTAATTAATGGTTGTCCAAGGACGACTAATTAGTTATTTTAATTAAATAAATAAATATTAAAAGATGACCTTGTATTTAATAAAGTGACTTTAGTATTTAATAAAGTTACTTGGAGTATTTAATAAAGTCACTTGAGGGATAAGATCAAAAGGGTTTTAGAAGTCTCTGGAGAGGATGGAGGGAAAAGAATAAATAGGCACCCCGGGGCTCCATTCGAATCAGGTGGTTGATTATCTCTCTCTTTGTTTTCAGATTGTGATTCCATCACGGGTGCATTGTGGAACCTAGGGTTTCTACAATTGACACAGTTGGCCATTGAGAACGATAACTCTCAATTGGTTCGCAATTTTGAGGGTGTGAAATATCATCCGAATTATTGCAGATTGGAGGTGACGTTTCAGTCATTTCATTAGGGACAAATTTGTGGCCTAAGGTCAAATCTAAGGATCAGTGATTATTGGAAGGTTAGCTAGAGCGGAATTAATTGTCACTTAGACAAACTATTGCAGTATTGAGTGGAAAGACGAAGAGGAGCCGGGAAGAGAGTTAAAAGACAAGAATCCGATTGTGGTCAACAGATCCAGATATCATAGGATTGATGATTTGGTTTGGTTGATGAACTCCTGTCATCACATCGAAGTTTTCCGTACTTAAACGTATATATATATTGGTTGATCCATTAATCTGCTAATCGGCGTGAGTTCCCTTGTCATTTGGCGCCTTACTTTTCATACATTTCAGTCATTGGATGTGTTGTTTCCTTGCGGAGGGAACAAAGGAGATTTCAGGCTCGAGCAAGGGGGTCGGGGTGCATTTGTATGGGCCGGCAATTAAGTCCAGACACCGTTCCCACCACTGTTTAGAATCTGCTCTCCCGCAGCAAGCCGAATGGAAGTCCAATCTTCCTGTGAGTGGATCTGCGACAAGTCACACTTGTGCAAAATTGGACCTGTATTGAATATTGTTGCCCTGAGAAGTTGATGTGCTGGGTTTGTGAGTTTGCATGGATAACATAATGAGCCGATTAATGCTATTTTTCGTGATTCCTACCTTTGGGAGCTTGTGATTATATTGGTGCAAATACTCGTCTCTAGTGCTTGCTATTTTTTACCCAGTGTGGCTTCTCATATTCATTACAGGGTAAGTTCTAGATGCTGTTCTTGGTGCTGATCATTCAAGGATCCTATTCCCTCACCGACCTTTGGCATTCCATGCGATCATTTGGAGTGAGAACTGAAACCTAGGAGTCACTTAAGCGACATCTGCATTGTAAAAATGAAGCGTCCATGCAGTTCGAATAGGGTCTGAGTATCTGATGAGCTAGGAATCGATAAGGCCTACATATCATCCTTATACTCCAGATTTATTGGAAGTTGTAGTTGGTTTCCTTCAGACACGAATGAACAGAGTTTGCTCGTACCTATGAAAAAGGTCAGAACTATTTCTCTTGGTTCAGTACTGAATAGAGGTTCGGAATGAGTGTATTGGTATATGCACACCTTGAACTAAGTTCCTTAAAAGTATTTTGCATTTTAAGGAAAATCTCTGTTAACAGAATTAGTCTGTGTCACGTGTGATGAATTTTCTCTCACTTGTCTACAAATTTATATGATGCATTTGTAAATATGATTATAAGTAAATCTGAAGCAATCCTAGATAGCAGAAAAATCCACTGTTATTCTTCCTTCATCAATTTAGTAAACAGCTAACCAGATGATTCACATAAAAGGACAGTGACTGCTTGTAAATCAAAGAGAGTATGCCAAGTGTTTGATGGAATTTCTCTGGAGAATAAATGTAAATTCTGGATATTACGTCATCCAAGTGTTTGACAAAAATGACTAATCATTGAAGTTTTAGTATTTTTGGTGTTTAAGAGGCAAATATCCTGTCGGGGATATTTTAGTGGTATCAGAGCAATTTTCTTGCCATCCTGTGGGGTGAGAACCGAATTACATGAGTGATCAGCACTCTACTTCAACCAAGATGGACAGATACAGCACAAAGTCTCCAAGGACACAATCTCGGACAAGTAATAGACGCAGTATTCAGAGTCAGAATTGTGGAAAGGAGGACTATTCAGGTATTCAGGATGAGCTCAGAAAAATCAAACATAACATGTCTGAACTGTTGGTTAAACACCACCGTATGCTTGACAGGCTGTCCGTCCCAGCTAAGGTGAATAAATCAACTGGATTTCATTTTGACAAATCTTCTCACAAAGCGTTGACTGATACAATGAGAGATGCTACTAGGAACCTTAATGAGGAGTTCGAGAAAAAAGTTTGCAACCAGTCAGAGGCTTCAGTTTGGTCACAGGAAGAAGTGGTGAAGGATATTACGCTGATGGATAGTAACTGTCAACTTGACACTCAAGTTGAGACAGTTGAATACGAGTTTCCCAAAGGTGATGTCTCATGTACTCAGGGTAGTTTGGTTCCGACAAGCAATGATTACAGTGAAGTGAGTTCAGATGATGATGAAGATGTCATTGTGCATGGTGATGAGATACCTGGTGAAAATGAGCAAACATCGAGCATTTATGATTTTGCTGACAGAGAGTACCAGGCTCAGTTAGATGCTTCGTCACATGAGGATGAGAATGGCAGTACTTCACATGATTTTTCCAGCCAGCTGAAGGTAAGCAAAGATAGTATTGTGGCTTCTTTATCTCATCATGACAGGATGTGGGAGATGTTAGAAGAACACATCCAGATGATTCAGTTACAAGGAAGACATAAGGGAGTTCAGGCGAATTCTTCTTGTTGTGACTTACATGCAATTGGTGAAGGAATGGGAACGACGAAGTTGAGCTATTTGCATCTTCTATCAGATCGTGACCATCTTCTAAGCCTTACCAAAGATTATTCAGATGCCTTGAGGAGGAAGGAGGAGGAAGTTGTCAAGCTTTCTTGCGAGCTTGAGGACACTCGAGCAACTTTGGCATTACAAGACTGGGAGAGACATGAGAATGAGCATGGCATGGAGCTAAGTTTAATTTCATCTGGTACATCTAACACTCAACTTGCTACATTTGACGGATCATATATGGTAGCTGATAATGTTACGAGTTCATCTTGCATTCACATCCAGGATACAAGGAAAATGGCAGACAGGTATGTGAAGTTAGCTGGTATTGGTCACATTACTCAGGTAAGTAGTTTGCTTGAGTTACCAGTTGTTTCTTGCATATGGATTCGGGAATGTTTCAGCAGCATTTGGGATTCAGTCAACCGAAGATCTTTAGCACTTTATGATAGCCATGATTGTTTGAGTACTATCATGGATTTGATTAGCAGAATATATGGTGTTATCTTTCCTTGTGCCAGCAGAACATCCGATGTTGGTATTAGTTTTTATGCACCGTTGTTGGGTTTGGTTCATATTTCCAGTCGACCATCCTTGCTAAAAGGTGTTGAAGGTCTTTCATATTTGGAAGCATGTACAGATGAGTCCCAGGATCGTTTTGACCTTGATGACATCCGGGAGGATGAAATGGACAGTTTTGAAGATTCAACTTCCTTGATAGATTCTTTAGGTACAGAAGAGCTTGACAGCAGGACTACAGATTTTGATACTTTGGATGTTGATATGAGTTTTGAAGTTGATTCGAAAAATATAGATGGTAATAATCCAGAGACTAGTATCTTTGAAGACATTCCTCCAGACAATGTGTCAGAAGGAGTTTATAGAAGACAGTCTAGCCAGAGCCATCATGTGGTTAGCCAGTTGAAAGTTAGTGAGCGAGACATTGCTATCACTTGTGAGCATTTTGATACTGCTCGTTAATTGTTGGCTGTTACTGGTTGGGGTTCTTCTATGACAGATGAGTCCAGCAGCGGTTACTTTTCTTTGGCAGAGATTCATGCCTTGCGTGAAGCTGTCCGGATTTTGAAGCAGGATTATTTACGATTGGTAGCCGACCGTGATCACTTGGTTGAGTGGGGGAGTACAGCCTATGAGGCACTCTTGTATCATGAAGAGGAGGTGAGTGAGCTTTCCCAAAAGCTCATAGCGACTACTGAGGCATTAGAGGACACACAACGAGATCTACAGAAGTCGCAGTTTCAGTTGAAGGAGGTGACCGTGGAGTTGGAGCATTTGCGGTCAAAACTAGCCCCAGACTCAGTTCATTTGTCTTTTGAGGTAGATGACGGTAAGTACACTCCTACAGTTGCTTTTGAGGAGCTTATTGTTGAGACTGACATACATGTTCAGGGTTTGGAAGAAGTTGGTCTTAATGAGTTCGGGATACCGGTAGAGTCAAGTTTCCAGATTGATTCTTCTCAGTTAGTTGATAGTGTGGTATAATGGGGTATGCCACCCTTACAGGAGGACCAATTGTGGTGTAAAGGGGAGTATGTTAATGTTTCCTCATATAATTTTTACTGCACTGAACCGTTCATGGAATATTTGCTGGATAGTGCATGTGTTCATTTGGACCCGTATAAAGTGACAGAAGGTGTTCTCATCCATGATACTAGTGTTATTTGCAGATTGGTTGAAAAGATTATAGGGGTCCTTTCTACTATGCTACCTCACAGGGATCTCGAGGAGGGGTTTGTTGAGCAGAATGCACAGGGACCTATATGACCTGCAGTCACTAGGAGTCAGAGATTGGAGCCATATGTTGATTACCAGTTCAGTGATGATGAGCTAGCAGCAGAATTTGGAGGTTCTTACCGGTATTATACGGTAGGGTACGCTCATCATTTTTCTTTTGACACAGAGATAGAAGATTTTATTTCACACAGATGTAGATTGGCTCCAGTTTCTTACCATCCATTAGGGGATAGATTGGCACCATCTTTTGAAAATAAAATTGGTAGTAGCAAGTTACTCAGCCTGCAGCATCGACACACCCGGAACAGTTTTTTGGAGATTGGATTTGATGGCAGTGTTTCAGGTACCTATGGCTGTTGTCACATCTACAGTGCAGTTAGGTGCAGGTGTCATTTTGACAATTTTGATGGAGTTGATGTTTCAGTTGGGTTGAGATCTACAGGGAGGGTTCTTCTATCGCCAGCTACAGTTGGTTTATAGATGATTTCATCAGAGTTGTTAGTTGTTTGGATGTTGAGTACAGTTTCTCAGCTTCTGGTATTGATGATTTCCCCACAGAAGTATGATGAGGATTGGGATGATACACAGATTTACATTTGGGATCCAGGCAGACTGATTGGTTCATGGTTCAGCCATTGCTTGGGGACAAGCAATTTCAGGAAGGGCGGACTGTCATGTCCCCAATTTTTTGGTGACAGTTCGATTTAATTAATTTAATTAATGGTTGTCCAAGGATGACTAATTAGTTATTTTAATTAAATAAATAAATATTAAAAGATGACCTTGTATTTAATAAAGTGACTTTAGTATTTAATAAAGTTACTTGGAGTATTTAATAAAGTCACTTGAGGGATAAGATCAAAAGGGTTTTAGAAGTCTCTGGAGAGGATGGAGGGAAAAGAATAAATAGGCACCCCGGGGCTCCATTCGAATCAGGCGGTTGATTATCTCTCTCTTTGTTTTTAGATTGTGATTCCATCACGGGTGCATTGTGGAACCTAGGGTTTCTACAATTGACACAGTTGGCCATTGAGAACGATAACTCTCAATTGGTTCGCAATTTTGAGGGTGTGAAATATCATCCGAATTATTGCAGATTGGAGGTGACGTTTCAGTCATTTCATCAGGGACAAATCTGTGGCCTAAGGTCAAATCTGAGGATCAGTGATTATTGGAAGGTTAGCTAGAGCGGAATTAATTGTCACTTAGACAAACTATTGCAGTATTGAGTGGAAAGACGGAGAGGAGCCGGGAAGAGAGTTAAAAGACAAGAATCCGATTGTGGTCAACAGATCTAGATATCGTAGGATTGATGATTTTGTTTGGTTGATGAACTCCTGTCATCACATCGAAGTTTGCTGTACTTAAACGTATATATATATATTGGTTGATCCATTAATCTGCTAATCAGCGTGAGTTCCCTTGTCATTTGGCGCCTTACTTTTCATACATTTCAGTCATTGGATGTGTTGTTTCCTTGCGGAGGGAACAAAGGAGATTTCAGGCCCGAGCAAGGGGGTCGGGGTGCATTTGTATGGGCCGGCAATTAAGTCTAGACACCGTTCCCACCACTGTTTAGAATCTGCTCTCCCGCAGCAAGCCGAATGGAAGTCCAATCTTCCTGTGAGTGGATTTGCGACAAGTCACACTTGTGCAAAATTGGACCTGTATTGAATATTGTTGCCCTGAGAAGTTGATGTGCTGGGTTTGTGAGTTTGCATGGATAACATAATGAGCCGATTAATGCTATTTTCCGTGATTCCTACCTTTGGGAGCTTGTGATTATATTGGTGCAAATACTCGTCTCTGGTGCTTGCTATTTTTTACCCAGTGTGGCTTCTCATATTCATTACAGGGTAAGTTCTAGATGCTGTTCTTGGTGCTGATCATTCAGGGATCCTATTCCCTCACCAACCTTTGGCATTCCGTGCGATCATTTGGAGTGAGAACTGAAACCTAGGAGTCACTTAAGCGACATCTGCATTGTAAAAATGAAGCGTCCATGCAGTTCGAATAGGGTCTGAGTATCTGATGAGCTGGGAATCGATAAGGCCTACATATCATCCTTATACTCCAGATTTATTGGAAGTTGTAGTTGGTTTCCTTCAGACACGAATGAACAGAGTTTGCTCGTACCTATGAAAAAGGTCAGAACTATTTCTCTTGGTTCAGTACTGAATAGAGGTTCGGAATGAGTGTATTGGTGTATGCACACCTTGAACTAAGTTCCTTAAAAGTATTTTGCATTTTAAGGCAAATCTCTGTTAACAGAATTAGTCTGTGTCACGTGTGATGAATTTTCTCTCACTTGTCTACAAATTTATATGATGCATTTGTAAATCTGATTATAAGTAAATCTGAAGCAATCCTAGATAGCAGAAAAATCCACTGTTATTCTTCCTTCATCAATTTAGTAAACAGCTAACCAGATGATTCCCATAAAAGGACAGTGACTGCTTGTAAATCAAAGAGAGTAT
Organism: Cupressus sempervirens; assembly: GCA_028749045.1. NCBI lineage: Eukaryota > Viridiplantae > Streptophyta > Pinopsida > Cupressales > Cupressaceae > Cupressus > Cupressus sempervirens. The sequence continues at coordinate 183,851,920 of CM053792.1, forward strand.
GCCAAGTGTTTGATGGAATTTCTCTAGAGAATAAATGTAAATTCTGGATATTACGTCATCCAAGTGTTTGACAAAAATGACTAATCATTGAAGTTTTAGTATTTTTGGTGTTTAAGAGGCAAATATCCTGTCGGGGATATTTCAAATCCTATGTTTGGCAAGGCTAAATCTCAGTTCTAGACCAATTAATAGAGTCATCATGACTCACTTCACTTTAGGCTTTGCTAAGCCAAGGTGGGAAAACCTAAGGGATTTGTCTTATAACTTGTTACTTTTCTATGCAAAACTACCCTCTATAGCAGAAATGGTCAATATCCTTCTTCAATTTGCTAATAAACTTCCTGATTGTAGTAGGTAATTACAACCAAGGAACAGGGATAACTTTAAGAAACCCCTCCCCAGAAAAATATGTAAAATGCAGGCGAATTCAACATTCAATACGAAGGAAACTTTTCATATTCAGGGCAATTTTTTTGTTCAAAGCGAAGCAAAAAATTATTTTCTATTGCCGAAAATTTCCTTTCCATATCAAAATTTAATAATAATTGTGGCGAAATAATTTTTATTTTATTTGCATGCAAATAAATGTAGGCAATTTTTTTTGGTCATAAATATTTTTGTAATGTAATAGGTGAATTAATTGTTTTATATTACGCAAAATATTAATATAGTTGGCTAATTTGCTAGTTGCTATAGAGAGATTATTTAATTTTATAGTAAATTTATAGAGTCAAAAGGTGGGCCATGACCCATATGCCAAGTGTACAATCCCCAATGTACTTGTAGTCTATCATTCCATTAAGATTAAATTAATAATGTGTCATTTCTTATTACCAACTTGGTCAATGTCACTTTTCATGTTATCATTGTTATTATGAAAGGATTCAGAAATTGATGTAGACCATTGATGTAAGATCTTAGATAGATCAATGACCTAAACTCTATTTCGGGCCTAATTTTAAGTGTTATAACATAAACTCTAAATCTTCCTGAAATCAAGACACATGTCCAAAAATCCAAAATATAAAATAGTTTGCTAAACTAGGGTAGTTGGAGACATGTGTCAGTAAAATGGTAGGTGACGCACAACCCTAGGGAATATATTATTTTATTGTCACGATAAAATAACATTTTACAATAAGAAGAAATTAGGTAAAGGCTGGTGAATAGTTTAAAATAAATATGTCCTAAATGTATATTACATTGGTGATTGAACTAGGATTTGGGACCAATTATGGGTAAACTAATCAACAATTAGCATGGGATTTGGACACAAATAAATTAATATCTTGGTGACCCATTTGACCCTGTATGTAGGTTTTATTCACCAAATTGCGATTTCCCAAAGAGGTCGAATAGCCATTTGGTGAAGATTCGCCACCAAAAAAATCATTGCCAAGGAAAGTAACAATAAATAAGCCATGACCCACAATTCTACCTCTTCAGTACATAAAATGGGAAATTGATATTCATTTAAAGATTTTGATCTCTCAGCATAACTCGGGTATGCAACAATAGAGAATATGCATCCTTTAAGCTGACCAGTCCCTTATCCATTGGGTACCAACTAAACCTTCACATACAGATGGATACCTAAAGTATACTCATATATTTAGATATTTGATCTATCTATTTGACTTGCAAACAAACATCAATTTTTAGAACAACTCTTATACTTATGGTGATATCCTGCTGGTGTAACCCACAATCCTGTCAGTATAAAAAAGCATTTACTTAGCTTCTTTTTTCGGACAACAAGTTTATCCTAACATAAAATCTGAAAGGATTACAACTAAGTTCAAGCTCTTTGTTCTCAAACACAAAAAATTGTAAATAATAGAAGAAGGAGATGAGAATCAGAATGAAACTAAAAGAAATGAAGCTCTTGCATTAATTTCCTTGAAACCAATACATCATCTGTATATCAAAACTTAGAAAATACACAAAGAATGACTGTGTAATATGAAAATGCTTGACAAGACATACAATACTGATGTTCATATCAGAGAAAACACTAGGAAAATGGTATCACAACTCTAAAAACTAGAGCCAACCTTGTGGTTCTATAGGTCATAAAAATTGGAACCCCTATAATAAGCAGAAGAGGAAGATATATAGGAAAGAAGATCTTTCTGGGTCTATAATCTAAATTTGAGTTGTGACCCACTAAAAGAGTCTTCAATCTGAAGTTGCTAAAATTGAACTTCCTCATCTACCTGCACTTGAAAACCATAAATGATCCCAAAATATCTGATATATCTCCACTTAAAATATGCAAATATCTCATGGAGCAATATCAAGAAATTATCCAACTATACTGAGGCTCCAAAAATATGATTTCAACATGTCACTTCTCCTTTGCCATGAAATGCAACTTGTGTTGTTGCCAAAAACATTTAATTGCTCCCAACTGCACCAAATACAATCAAATCACCTTTAAAATTGCTGGAGAAGTCATACATGATGAAAATATCTCTATATCTGATTGCAATTTCATCTGCAACATTAAATTTCCACTTTTCACTTAGAAGCCCTCAAAATCATAAAACCTCATGTAGCTGCTACCGGCTAAAAACTACACAAAATCTGACTGCAAAAATGAAGAGTTCATTCTTTTCTAGTTCCAACGGTATATTACATTGTATATTTCAGACAAAAATTGCCACCTTGAGAGCATTCTGAAAATCTGGCCTCCATGACTGAACAGAGCAATTAAATTAAAAAAATTATATAGTATGAATTATATAAACTTTAAAATATTTCAAATGTTTCAAATTGAAACTCTGTACATTAAAATCAAATGGGATTTGATTTTATAAATCATTCTTCGTTCTCTCTTCTTTCCTTGCCAAGTCCATGTGTTGATTTTTATTTGCTAAGTGCCCCCCCCCCCCCCCCCCCCCCCCATATCTCCATTTGAACGTGTGAAATTTGAATTACCTGCAATTTGAATGAAGCCATCAAGTTCAAAAGATATCAACCTTCGAAGTTTCCCACTTAAAATTACCTGCAATTAAACATGTCAGAAAGCTGGAAATTGCATTTGGCTTTAGCCTTGAAAACTAGGCAAACATGCAATTGAGATTCTGAAAATAGGGGCATTGATATTTTTCATGAGGAGAGTGTACTTCTATGATTTGGACTCATGAATAATCATGGGATGCATTTGGCGAAGATCTGAAGTTGGCTACCTGGATTTGCAGGACAGGGAACATCAGTAAAATAACATTTTTTGCGAATGGAATAGCCCTGGAAAAGTGTACAGATGGATTCCTCAAGACTTGAAAACTGGCACACTTGTAGTATCTTTAGTGTAGAACACAAGGGAAAAAACCATTTTATCTCACCAATCACAGGCTCAAAGATATGACATCTCAAATAGGGCTCCCGATCAATCTGCACTTCTGATTACAAGTGAAACTTTAAAAATTACAAATGGAATCGCATTTGAAAACTAATTAAAAGGATTTTTCATAAGCTCAAATATAGAATGTGGAAAGTCTCTGAGCCCTAGAATATGATTCAAAAGGAATTTTCTTATTTGGTTCAACTGGTCAAAAGTTATAGTCTGTCAAAGATGGCTACCTAGAATTATGAACAATGTGCAGATTTATAACAGAGGTAATTGACCAACTTTGAGGGGTTTGAAACCTATTCAAATGGATTCAAAATGACTTGAAACTTGGAAAATAGGTTCTTTGATATGCATCCTAAATATTCTCAAAGTGACGGCTCATGAATCATAACTGGGTAAAAGATATTCAAATTCAAACATGCCCTTCTATCACTATTTGACACTTAGAGTTGACATAACTCAAAATGGGACTTCGCCGAATGGGCTGAAATGTCAATTTATCATTATAAAACACATGAATAGGTTGAATGAAGGGTGTTAGAAACATAAAAAACCACTTAGGCACTAATACAATAGTCGGGTACAAGCATGAAAATGTGTTCATAGGGGCTCAAAGTGATTCAAAAATTGGAATAGGCACTCAAAATGGGAATGCAGTTTTGAGTTCCATCAGTGGCTCTGTCTGGGGATGCAAGAATTTAGATCTCTGGAAGAGCAGACCAAAAACTTGACTTTTAAAAAGGACAACTTCTTCAGAGAGCATTGAGCACGCGCAAGAACAAGAAACTAGACTACACAAGGATATTTACAGGGATTTACAAAATATATAGAATGTGCATAAAACCAAGAACTGTAAAACTATTGTTCATGGAAAACAAATGCTTTAAGAAAAGTACCTCTTCAAGAATTGTCCATGAATTGGCAATTAAAAAATACCTCCAATTAAATCCTTCAAAAAATATGAATCTTCTCTATTTTTATCACAAATGTTATATGGGCCAAGTCAGATTGGGTAAAATTTACCATGCTTTCCTTTATCTTCCAGTCTAGCATTCCACATCAATACCATGTCACCTATTTCAAATTTCCTGTCACTAGTTCTTTTGTCATACAAATGCTTCATTTGTGATTGTAACTTGGCATTTTTAATAGAAGATTCTCTCCTTACCTCTTCTAATTGCAAGATATCATCCATTCTAAGTTGCATCTCATCAATGATGTCATCTTCATATAGTTGAACAAATTTATACATCTCTCCTTCAGGTTATTTTGTGGAAGTCTAGCCTATATACCATAAACTAGATTAAATGGGGCACATCCAATGGACTTTTTCATAGTAACCCTATCAGCCCATAGAGCTAATGGCAACTTTGAATCCCACGCCTTCTTGTTTTGTCTTAAAATTCTTTTGATAACCTTTAGTATATTCTTATTGCTTGATTCTACATAAGCATTCCCTTGAGGATGATAAGGTAACAATGTGTACTCTGTAATGCCATATTTCTTGCAAAAAAATTTATATTCCTCTGATCTGAAACACATAGCATTATCTGTTACAATCCTCTGTGGGCATCCAAATCTGGTCACAATATTATTTAAAATGAAACTAATCACCAGCTTACTTGTTGCATTCTTAGTAGGGACTGCCTCAACCCACTTGGTGAAATAATCAGTGGCTACCAAGATCCATGAGTGACCACCACTAGACTTATTTGTGATTTCAATTATAAAATCAATTCTCCATTGTTGAAAAGGTGCCTGCACTTCAACTAGTCTTAATGGAAAATTACCAAAGAACTTTAATTTTCCACTAAACCTTTGAAAAGCATCACAAACCTTTACAAACTCATGAGTATCTCTGAAAAGTGTAGGCCACCAAAAACCAGCCCTAAGAATTTTATGAGCAGTGGTTTTAGCCATATAATGACCTCCACACACACCTTCATGCATGTCTTTCAAAATTCTTTTAGATTCATTTTCATCTACACATTTCAAAAGTACCCCCTCCATATTTCTCCACCATAATTGACCCTTCACTATAACATACCTTATAGCCTGAAACTTGAGGGATCTTTTCTGGTTATCTAGTAGCCCTGGTGGAGATTTTATATTTTGCAAATAATAAATTACATCTTTGTACCAATTAGATATACCCATATCACAAAGATTATCTCTGCAACTATCATCAAGTTGATTGATTTGGTTTGCCTCTAGATTAGCTTCTGTCATCAACTTGGCCAAACCTTGACCCCTAACTAGTTTAGTAATTTGAATATCAATGTTAAAATCTTGTATCCTATTAATCCATCTACATCTCCTACTAGATACCTCTTGCTATGAAAAAATGTCTTTCACAGCAGCAGTATGAACAAAAGCAATGACAGTAGCTCCCATTAAATAAAATCTAAAAGCCTTAACTCCTTTCACCAATGCATATGCTTGTTTCTCATTGATGTCATACTTGAGTTCTGCTACTTGCAAAGACTTGCTGAAGAATGCAATAGGTTGCTCATAACCCTCCTCATTTTTCTGCAACAATACTGCAGCAATAGTGTTAAATAAGGCAAAATAAAACATTTGCATTGGTTTGTCATAATCTGGAGCTCTGACAATAGGGGAATCTTTAATAGCTTGTTTAATTTTTTGAAATGCAATACTAGGTTCACCATCCCATTTTATCTCAGATCCTTTCTTCAGCATTCTTGATATAGGCCTACTAATCTTTGCAAAATTTGTCACAAATCTCCTAAGAAAATTGATCTGTCCAAAGAATGACTGAATGCCTTTAACACTCTTGGGTTTCTGAATCCTATCTATTGATTCTACCCTTTCAGGGTCAATTCTTACTCCATGCTTGCCAACTAGATGTCCTAATAACTTCCCTTTAGTAACACCAAAGTTGCATTTTCTTGGATTTAAAGATATTCCATATTTAAGGGCTCTGATAAATACCTTTTCTAGGTGCACGCAATGACCATTCTCATCCTTGGAGTAAGTAGTAAGGTCATCTTGATACACAACCAAAAATTTGTTAATAATATTAGCAAAAGCTACATCCATGGTCCTTTGAAAAGTAGCTCCAACATTAGTAAGCCCAAATGGCATCCTGACATAAACATAAGTACCCCATGGAGTAGTCAAAGCAATCTTAAACTATTCAGATTCTTTGAAAACTACTTGATTATATCCTAAAAACCCATCGCTCATGGACATCAATTCTGAACTAGTGACTCTTTGCAACACGACCTCCATATTGGGTAAACTATAATTATCTTTCAAGGAAGATATATTTAAATTCCTGAAATCAACACATAACCTTATATCTCCATTTTTCTTCCTAGGAACTAAATTGGATACCCAAGAGGAATGCCTAATAGGCTTTATAATCCCATCATCTCTTAACTTGATCAATTCTTCATGCATTTTGGGAGCCAAGGTTGGGTTTATTAGCCTTTTTTTTGGTTTGAAAGGCTTAGCATCTGGTTTCAAAGGGACTTCATGTTGAAAGAGATCTTCTCTATAGGCCTTTAGATCATCGTAAGACCATGCAAACACATGTCTATACTTCATTAGTAGGTATATTAGATCTTTCCTAATTTTAGGAGGCAACTTCTTACCAATATATACCTTTTTAGGTGTTTCCTGAGTTCCCAAGTTCACCTCTTCTAAATCCTTGGCATTATATCCATTAGTGTCCATTTGTTACCTATCCTATTTGTTAAAAATAGTCTCTAAAACAACTAGACCCTTTGGGATATTATTTGTCTTCAATTGCACAACTTCCTGCCCAAAAACAATATCTTTTCCATCTACATTTTCTGCATAAGCTGCACAATCAATTTATTGTCCTGACAACATATGTTCACAATTCAAAAATCTCAGAATATCCTTATCATCTTCAAACACTTGCCAATTCTGAACATTATCGGGGACAGAAGGTCTAGTTTGAATATCAATTTTAGACACACCAGAAAATGTGATATCATAAGGTTTTATTGCTATGTTTGCCAATAAATCTGCCATTTTATTATTTTTCCTATCTTTCCAAATTATCCCAAATGCATCAAAACATTCAATCATATCCCACACTGCATTTCTATACTATTTTAATCTTTTATTCTTTGACACATAAGCATTTCTTACTTGGGATATCACCAATTTAGAATCTCCTACAACATGTAAACACTTTATCCCAATGCTTATGAGCTAATCTAAGACCTAATAACAAAGCCTCATATTCTACTATATTGTTAGTACAAGGGAAACTTAAAGTAAAGGAGAATTTGTATGTTACCCTTGCTAGAGATATCAACAAAATGCATGCACCAGATCCATCTTTGTAGCATGCACCATCAAAAGACATAGTCCATAGATCACCCTTGTCTATTTTTGTGTCAGCTACCATTTCCATTTGAGACTTATGCTTGGATTTCTTAAAAGTCAAAACCTCAGCTCTGAATGCATTAATGTCTATATCCACAAAATTTGTCATGTTGTCATCTTCTTCTATCATGTATATACTCTTAGGTTCCCTATTGACTTTTATCAAATTTCCCTCAATATCAAAAGTTGCAAATGATAAATCACACTATAAACTCCCACCCATAGCAACACTCCACTTTCTTGATAACAACATGTCATATTGAGGTGGAATATCAACAACCAATACACTCATAGTAAGTTCCTTATCTAGGCAAGCTATTAATCTATATGGCAAAGAGTTTATAGTGCCTATGACTATCACTTCTCTTTTATCCATAGCACAACATCTTCCTTGGGTTGTATCCAATCTCAAGCCTAATTCCTTCATTATTTCAAAAGGCATCATAGTGTTAGAAGCACCAGAATTAATCATGCAATTTTTCAATGTTTTACCATTTACTACAATGCTCAAGAAAAATGGTTCAACATTTCCCAAACACTAGTTTACAGAATCATCCAAAAACATTTGAGGAATTTGAGAGACAACTACTTTAGCTTCATTGTCCTTTACCTTTTCTTTACTACTTTCTTTGGGACTATGATTTTCATTACAATCCTAACTTACCTTTACATCAGTATTCGCCAACCATGCTATAGCTTTATTTTAATGTTTAGGGATTCTTAGCAATTCAGACAATAGAACCTTAATAGTAATTTGAGATAAAATAGTAAGCATATCTATAGAAGAATTAGAAGTATTATCATTAGTTGAATTCCTTTTCTCATCTTGTTTATCCATAATGTTTAGAGCATTTTGATGATTCTTATCATGTTTTGGGATGATCTTTGATACCTTCTCATCTATTTTTATGGGGACACTATTTGGAAACTCCACATCTTTAGGATTTCCTCCTTTCTTTTGTTCTCGCCTTCTATTAGTAATTTTGGCCTTCACAGAGGGAGCTTCTTTGGGTTTCACAATTTCCCCTTTTTTAGGATCAACCCCCTTTATGAAGATACTAGCTACATTATTACTTTTATCTTTTTGAGCCATGTTTCTAGTCTGAACTTGTGCTATCATACTGGCAGTAATTTGATCAATCTCTTCCCTAGAAGGTTTTCTTATTGTTACTCCTTCCTTTGCATTTATCATGTTACACACATTGTCTTCCAGATCACTCTCATTAGAAAATACTTGTTGTTGTATGACATTTTGAAAGTATCTTTGGTCATATACATCTCTGTCATAATCTTCACAGTCAGAATAATGTGATTCAAACATATTGCATCCTACATCATCGTTATTTTCTTCATTCTCATGACAGTTTTCTACTACATCTTGATTTCCTGGGAAAGACAATGCTACTACACAAGATTTAGGAGAATGAGGTAATTGGCATGCAAAGCACCATGCAGGTTCAACAACAAACTCAGGATCATCTACCAAATTTACAAAAAAATTTGACAGCATATTAGGAGTCACCTTGTTGTTGTTGTTCTTGGGAGGGGGGACACTAGGCTGACCATCCTTCCAAGTAGTGTTATAAGGGAAATTTTGTAGCCTATTTTTTCTATTGAAATTTGATTGATAAGGGACCCTATTATCAGTGGGTTTCCTATCATTCTTCATTTGAGGAAGATTAATACCTTTTATAGCATTTAGAATCTGACTCATTTCACTAGGCTCTTGCATTTTTCCTCCTATGGCTTTATTTTCTTCCTTTCTGTTCCCCTTATTCCCAAATAATCTAGGATCATCTCTTTTGCTTTCTAATCTCCCTAAAATCCTTAAATTATTTTCTATATTAATAGCAATCCTAAAAGCATCTCTTAAGGTCCTAGGCTCCTTATCCCTAAGTTGGTATACCATTTTACCATCAAAAGCATTCAAATAAGTGATCAGACATACCTTGTCATCAATTCGCATGGCTTGCATTAGCTTGTACATCCTTTTCTAAAATCTAGTGTTAAATTGAGTGATAGATTCATTAGGCAACCTCTTAATATTATTAAATTCACTCAAGATATAGCTCTGATTTTTCTTGTCACCATATTGCTCTTTGAAACAATACTCAATATCTTTCCAATCAACAATAGATGATTCAAAAAGTCTCTTAAACCATTCTCTAGCATCTTCAACTAATGACTACACAAACAACTTCATAATGACATCTTTAGCTTCAACCTCATAATCACTCATCATATCAAGAAAACTCCTTAAACGGTCTTCACAAGAGATAGCATTATTTCTATCAAATTTAGGAAATCTTTTCATCATTTCTTGTGGGATAGGATTTGGAAAACTAGGGATTCCATCAAAACATATTTTCCTATAGCCTTCTAATTGAACATGTCTTCTTTTTAAATCAATCTTGGGGTGATTAGCATTTTCTTTCTTAGTATTACTCATAGTATCACTAGTGCTGGCATTACCAACAGATTTGTTAAAATCTATTCTATGAAGATGAAGACAAGAAAGAAATAGGTACCTTAGTAGTAATTTTATTCGCATCATTACATCCATCATCATCTTTAGGTGTAGCTACAGACCGTTTCTTGGTAATTTCCAGGAATTTGATCTTAAGTTTAATCTTAGCTATAGCAGCCTCACTCTATGCAATCTCCAATCTCTTGGCTAAAGCATCCCTTTCTTTTCTTCTCTTCTCCAATTCAATATCAGAAAGTGACATGGAATCATGGACCTAAACTATCTTCACTAGCTCATTGATCTTAATACCAATCTCCTTTTGTTTTCCTTTGCTCTTAGCACCTACAACAGGTTCCACATTTTTTACTCTATTGTTATCAACTTCTAAAGCAGCATAGTTCTTGACTTGCTATATTACAGGTCCCTCTACATTCATTTTTTGAGTTTCCAAAAAAATTTGCTCTTGCCTCTTAAGCTGTTCAACTTGTTCCACCATTTCAGGCTACCCAGAATTAGCTGCCATCTCATTTGCCTTCTTTAAGGTAGAAATTCGCCTAAGTAATTCTTGTTTTTCTTCATAAGCCTTCATGACCTTTTCTTCCCTTTCTTTCCTAAATCTCCTATTAATAGCTTCCTGCTCAGCAAGCTATGCTCTCATAATTTCATTCTCATCAGGATCCAAGATAGTGAATTCAGACCCAGACATTTTCTCATCATTAAAACTTTCAAGTTCTAAGTGTCTAGGTTTGACCTCTTCAGGGTAATAATCTGACATGAAAGGGTTTGTACTACACTGAAAAAGATTGTTACTAGTCCTATCCTCAACACTAACTACATGTGGTTGCACAACCTTTTCCTAACATATCATTTCAGGGGTATTATAGAAATCATCATCAGAAAAAATTGGATGAGATCTTAGACCTTTGGAGTAAAGCACCTCTCCAACAGAAGAATGGTGAGTATTGTCTTTCCCTACTACTTGCTCCTATGGATAGCCTCCTTTCTGCATCTGATTTCCCTTCACAGCCCAATTCTACCTTCCTCTAGGAGGGAGATCAGTTTGTAATTTGATTCCTAGGTTTTTCCACACATTTTCCCATGTATTTCTTTTATTTTCCATGGTTTTGAGACAAAAAACTTCTAAATCTTGACACTGGTTAACCGTTTGAGTTGCCACCCACCCTATCAGAACGAGAATAAATTTGTTGGGTGGCTAATTATAATTACTCCACTTAGTAGTCTTAAGAAAAATGTAAACAACCTTTAGACCCACAGAAATCCTTTCATGGAATACTTGCAACTCTACCCAAGGGGACAAAGATATCTGATAATTCACTATTTATGGCAACGCTAAATGTAAGTCCCCAACCGAGTCACCATTTTGTTGGAGTTCTTTCCTATCAAGAACATATCAGGTAGATTAAACCTGATACCAAGAAACAAAGACCAGGGACAAGCCTAAGGATGAGCTAAATCCTATGTTCAGCAAGGCTAACTCTTAGTTCTAGACCAATTAACAGAGTCATCAGGACTCACTTCACTTTAGGCTCTGCTAAGAAAAGGTGGGAAAACCTAAGAGATTTGTCTTATAACTTGTTACTTTTCTCTGCAAGACTACCCTCTATAGCAGAAATGGTCAATATCCTTCTTTAATTTGCTAATAAACTTCTTGATTGCAGTAACTAATTACAACCAAGGAAAGTAACAACAAATAAGACATGACCCACAATTCTAGCTCTTGAATACATAAAATGGGAAATTGATATTCATTTAAAGATTTTGATCTCTCAGCATAACCCGGGTATGCAACAACAGAGAACATGTATCCTTCAAACTGACCAGTCCTTTATCCATTGGGCACCAACTAAACCTTCACATATAGATGGATACCTAAAGTATACTCATATATTTAGATATCTGATTTATTTATTTGACTTGCAAAAAGACATCAATCTTCATAACAACTCTCATACTTATGGTGATATCCTGCTGGTGTAACCCACAATCATGTCAGTATAAATAAGCATTTACTTGGCTTCTTTGTTCCAACAACAAGTTTATCCTAACATACAATCTGAAAAGATTGCAACTGAGTTCAAGCTCTTTATTCTCAAACACAAAAGATTGCAAATAATAGAAGAAGGAGACGAGAATCAAAATGAAACTAAAAGAAATGAAGCTCTTGCATAATTTCCTTGAAACCAATACATCATCTGTATATCAAAACTTAGAAAATACACAAAGAATGACTATGTAATATGAAAATGCTTCACAAGACATACAATATTGATGTTCATATCAAAGAAAACATTGGGAAAATGGTATCACAACTCTAAAAATTGGAGCCAACCTTTTCGTCATAAAAATTGGAACCCCTATAATAAGCAGAAGAGGAAGATATATAGGAAAGAAGATCTTTCTGGGTCTATATTCTAAATTTGACATGTGTCCCACTAAAAGAGTCTTTAATCTGAAGTTGCTAAAACTGAACTTCCTCATCTACCTGCACTTGAAAACCATAAATGATCCCAAAATATCTGATATATCTCCACTTAAAATATGCAAATATCTCATGGAGCAATATCAAGAAATCATCCAACTATACTGAGGCTCCAAAAATTTGATTTCAACATGTCACTTCTGCTTTGCCGTGAAATGCAACTTGTGTTGTTTCCAAAAATATTTAATTGCTCCCAACTACACCAAAGACAATCAAATCACCTTTAAAATTGCTGGAGAAGTCATACATGATGAAAATATCTCTATATCTGATTGCAATTTCATCTGCAACATTAAATTTTCACTTTTCACTGAGAAGCCCTCGAAATCAAAAAACCTCCTGTAGCTACTACCAGCTAAGACCTGCACAAAATTTGACTGCAAAAATGAAGAGTTCATTCTTTTCTAATTTCAAGGGTATATTACACTTCACATTTTAGATAAAAATTGCCCCCTTGAGAGCATTCTGAAAATCTGGCCTTCATGACTGAACAGAGTAATTAAATTTAAAAATTTACATAGTATGAACTATATAAACTTTAAAATATTTCAAATTTTTCAAATTGAAACTCCATGTGTTGAAATCAAATGGGATTTGATTTTATAAATCATTCTTCCTTCTCTCTTCTTTCCTTGCCAAGTCCACATGTTGATTTTTATTCGCTGAGTGCCCCCGCCCGCCCCCCCCCACCCGCGCGCGCCCCCCCGCCCCCCCCCCATATCTCCATTTGAGCGTGTGAAATTTGAAAATATAACGAGTCTACGATATATCGTAATATCGTAGCTCACATCTTAAGAGATCCTGATCCCACAATGATGTTATGAATTTCATCTTTTTCATTACAAATCCACACATTTGAAACATCTTCAAATTAATATATGATTAAAATATTAATATAATACTCCCTCTTTTATCTTCATTTTCATGACATCATCACACCACAAATTGACCCTTTCGATCATACAAAAATGGCAAGATCATCGCAACATCACACACATTCCTCCCGAGCTTCCCTATCTTACGACATCAAAAATTTTGCCCCAATCATATGACCAAGTTGTAGGATCGGGGACCTTTATATTCCCACCTATGACAACATGGGAGTGTCAAAATATTGCACATCACCAAGAATAGACCCCCGAACGTACAACATTGTTGTGACAACGCGCGGGTTCAAACCACATCCCCCGATCATGTGACTGGGCTGTCAAAACTGCGTTGACCACTGGATGGAGGGCCCTCAACATGTACCTGGTCTCAAAACAGACCCATGCCTTAGGCATTTCTCTTACTGAGTATGTGGGTATAAAAATAAATACAAAACATTTGCCACAGTCTATGTGAGATCAAAACCCATGCACTCATTTGCCCCACTATCCATGTGGTCTTTGGAGTTGAAGCTACCCCCTGCATGTGAAGAACTCTATTCTGTATGCGGAATTATGACCATGACACCATGGAAATCCTGTTCCAAAGCATGGACGGCTTCCAATGTGATGCTCATTTTCCCATCCCTGCTATGCATGCAAATCTTCTACACTTAGTTCTCATATGCCCCTCTTCAAAAAGCATAGGACTGCTCTCTATGTTGTGGCCTCTATGTGGAAGTGTGGGGCTTTTCTTATTATGCTCCATAGTTAAAATGTTGACTGCCCCTGTTTATGCAAGGCTCTTCTTTCAAACTACCACCCGAACTTGAAAGCATGAGGCTCCCTATTTATCCTTATGTCAATATCATTATGCATCTCCATAATCAAAAAATTATGTATATATATTTTTAAAACATCTGACATGAACTCAAAATAGAAACCATTCATGTTTACCCTATTATCCATTTTGAACATTGTACATTCCGGCAAAAGGTCCCTTGCTCCCATTGGATTCCCTTACAATTCACAGTGTCTAATTCAACATATTTATTTGAACATCAAAAGATGCCAACACACGTGATGAAACATCATAACATTAGATCATCATCATTTCATCCTTAAAATCTTCAACTCACACACAATCTTTATCAGCTTGATGGAATTAGTCGGACCCCAAAGTGGGTTCGGCTAAATTTTTTTTATTTTCAAACAATTGACATGAGAAAGTGATCCATCAACCCTCTTGAACTGATTGGAACCCAAATTGTTCACTAAATCATCACTGAAAACTCATTTATAACTGTTCTTTGCAAAGAGTAATTTTCTGATGATAGGGCTTGTTGGCTGGCCTTAAAAACTGATTCAAACATCTGATTAAACCTCGAAACTTAGGATACATTATCTCTCTAACATATTCAACAAGCTTGCCAAATATCATCGCATGATGACATCAAGGTTAAAATATATTGACCTCCAAAGTTGCCCACTTAAAATTACCTACAATTAAACATGTCAGAAAGCTGGAAATTGCATTTGGTTTTGGCCTTGAAAACTAGGCGAATGGGCAATTGAGATTCTGAAAATGAGGGCATTGATATTTTTCATGAGGAGAGTGTACTTCTATGATTTGGACTCATGACCAATCACAGGATGCATTTGGCAAAGATTTGAAGTTGGCTACCTAGATTTGCAGGATAGGGAACATCAATAAAATAACATTTTTTGTGAATGGAATAGCCCTAGAAAAGTGTACAGACGAATTCCTCAAGACTTCAAAACTGACACACTTGTAGTATCTTTAGTATAGAACACAAGGTAAAAAACCATTTGATCCCACCAATCAAAGGCTCAAAGATATGACATCTCGAATAGGGCTCCCGATCAATCTGCACTTCTGATTACCAGTGAAACTTTAAAAATTACAAATGGAATCGCGTTTGAAAATTGATTAAACAGATTCGTCATAAGCTCAAATCTGGAAATCCTTTGACCCCTAGAATATGATGCAAAAGAAATTTTCTTATTTGGGTCAACTAGTCAAAATTTATAGTCTGTCAAATAGGGCTACCCAAAATTCTGAACAATGTGTAGATTTATAACAGAGGTAACTGGCCAACTTTGAGCGGTTCGAAACCTAGTCAAACGAATTTGAAACGACTTGAAACTTGGAACATAGGTTCTTTGATATGCATCCTAAATATCCTCAAAGTGATAGGTCATGAATCATAACTGGGTAAAAGATATTCAAATTCAAACATGCCCTTTGATCACTGTTTGACACTTCAGGCAGAAAATGCAGAGTTGACACAACTCAAAATGGGACTTCGTAGAATGGGCCAAAATGTCAGTTTATCATTACAAAACACATGCATAGGTTAAATGAAGGGTGTTAGAAACATAAAAAACCACTTAGGCACTAATACAATAGCCAGCTACAAGCATGAAAATGTGTTCATAGGGGCTTAAAGTGATTCAAAAATTGGAATAGGCACTCAAAATGGGAATCTAGTTTTGAGTGCCATCATGTAGTAGTAATTTCAAGGTTGAATATAGATTGTGTTACTAAGTTTTATTTCTAGTCAATTCAACTAGTTGTGGTTTTCATAATAATGCTCAAAATTTAGAGTCAGAATTATTTTAAAGTGATTTCTCTCTTCAAAGTTTTAAAAGATTTGTACATCGTACAAGTTGACAATCTAGTTCAGATTTTTCATGTTATGAATCATGTTTTAAATCTTTCTCATGATTGTGAGTGGCAAATCTCTAAGGGATCTCTATACCAGTGTAGATCAGTTATGTATAAATGCTTTCAAAGAGTTTTCAGTTGAATCAGATAGATCTGAAAGTTAGGTGAAGTTTCAAGTAAGAAGAGAGATCTATATAAATTCTTGACTAATGAGTTTTAAAGTGTTGTTTGATCTATTTTCATAAGATTTTTTGAATGAAAAAATGAATTACATCAGTGATTTCATTTAGTTTTCCTCAAGGAGATGGTGACTCTATAAGGATTCTATCTACTCCAACACCAGTGCCAAAACAACAGGTCAAATATTTCAACAAAAACACTAAAGGAATTTTATATTTTCATGTGATTCCTTTTCCATGAAAGTGAGTTCTACATATGTGTTCTCCATCAAGTGATTTTCAGCACTAAGAGGAGGAGAATAGTTTGAAAAGTTTCATACACTTCATTGATTAAGTTTTAGCTTGTTGTGTTTAAGTTGTGAAGTGTATTTGAAGAGGTGAAATTGGTAGAAGGTTGTATAGATCTATTGCAAATTTCAAATTAGAATTATTGGTGAATGAGTTTCGTATTTTTGAAGAATTTAAAGTTTTATTTCATCTAGGATGCAGCCTGTCAATAAAGTTTCTAGACCTATTTCTACCAAGAGGTATATGCCATTATGTTTTGATGGTATTCATGGTTTTCCAAATGTCATTCCTAATGATGTTAGAAAAAGTTTGCCTAAGTTTAGTGGGAACCATCTTGTTTCAGCTAGTCATCATATTAAGTTGTTTACTGATTTGATGGGTGACTATGAGATCGCTCATGAAGATGTTCACATGAAACTATTTGTTCAAATCCTAGAAGGTGATGCTAGAGATTGGTTTGCTTTTCTACTAGCATGTTTCATTTCATCTTGGGGTGAGTTGCATTCTGCCTTCGTGGAGCAATCTGGAGAATGGGTAAGCATATCTAATTCTTATGATAAGATCTCGAAGATCCGTATTGAATGTAATGAACTTGTTCCTCAATTTAACATCTAATTTGCAAAATTTTTGAATGAAATCCTTGAGAGTTATAGACCTGATGATCAAATGTGTTTATCTATTTAATTTGATGCATTTAACAAGAAAATGAACTATCTACTAAGGGATAAGGAACCACAAACATTATATCAGGCTTTTATGACCGCTAGGGATATTGAAAATAATATGAAGTATGGATTGATTAGAGGTCATTTTTCTATGAATGATTTCCAGTATAATGTGTTTGAAAGAAAGGATGAATGTGGTGTAGATGCTTCAACTTCAAATAAGCTTATCAATGCCCCTACTGTAATGAATAATCAGATTGAAATTCCAAATCAGAGTGTGTGTGTAGAGAAGAGTGAGTCTATTGTAAATGAAGACACAGATGTTCCTGGTGTTATAGTATTAAGAAATATTTCAGACATTGATAAGGTTCAGCATTGTGTTGATTTTACGAATCAAGGTTTAGTTACAGTGGTAAGTTCTTCTCATGATAATTATATGTATAATGATGTAACTAATGCTTCAAATTTTGAGGATGCTGCACCTAAATCTTAGTCTTATGTAAGTGAGAAGGCTGGAAGTTATCTCTCTAATCACGAACTTGATGTTGCTAATTTGATATGTTATGGAGAGACAATAGAAGATGGAGACTATGAATCACACTTATCTCAGTCACAGTCAGAAGAACAAAGCACACATGTTTGTAATGTTTTAGCAGTAGATGGTAAGGTGGATTCACTTAACCAGTCAGATATGCAAGAAATGAATTCTTTTATTGAGAGAATGCATTATGTTGAGAACGTTATAAAGGTTGAAGTTGAAAGACAGTCATATCAATATGAGTATGAAGAAGCTGAAAGTTATCTTCCAAGTGATAATGAAGTTTCTGATTCAATGTATTGTGAAGAAGCCTCATGTGAAGACAATGATGGGAGTGGTTTCTCAAGTCAAAAAGAGGACAATGCTAGTACATGTTTGTCTTCATGTGAATCAGATGCAAATTGGGAAGAAGAAAGAAATGACGGGAGTGAGTATTCTTATGTCAGTACAGGTATGAGTTCTAATTATAAATTTGAAAGGGAAGTTTCATTTCAAAGTTATATAAATCAGCTTGAAGTTGAAAGTTGTGAAGAAAACTTGTCTACACACTATGAAGACAAAGGGATTATCGATAAGAATGGATTACCTAATTGTGTAGATGAATGTCTTGAGCATGCGTGCAGTGATAATCAACATATAATTGATTCTAAGATTAATGCTTCAGCACCTATTGGTAAGATAAATGATGATTTTATTGCAAGACATTTGAATCACCTACATGAAGATAATGAAAGTAACTTTGATTTATATTCTACATGCTTTGTTGATGGAGTCAATGGTTTGTCTTCAGGTGATGATTCTAGTTTTTCTTCAAATGTTGAAAGTCTCCATGAAGATGAGATGGGAAGTGGTTTTAAAGTATATACTAATGCTTTATATGATGAAGATCCTGATGATGAATGACCCATCTTTTGTCCAAATGTTTAAAAAGGATCCCTGCATGGAATTATCAATCCTCTTTTCGAAGAGCACATGGACAATTCAGATTTAGTTGAGAATGAGTTGGATGATGATACCTTGTCTTACTGCTATAAGAGGTCAAACTATTTTTCTTCTGAATATGATAGTGAATGTGATCATGATGTTGCATTTGATTATGATAACAAGGTGTTTGATGAGATAGTTATTAAAAATCTACCTGCACCTTGCAAGGATTTTTATGATGAATGTTTTAATATGATTGATTCATTTGCTAATTATGAAGAATCATTAAATGATTCTGGATTAGTTTCAAATTATGATATTGATGATATTTGTGAATACAAGTCAGATTGCTCATTTAAAAACCATCTGGTTATGCATAAGGATACACATTTGCAAGGTATGTGTGATCCCTTTCCCCATGTTGAATATGAATCCTTCATATTCGAGACTGGTACCATGCATGATTCATTTGATAAAGAAGAATTTCAGTTTCAGTCTGACATGTTTGAGCATGCTGATTAGTACTTTCATAATGAACAAGTTGTAGAAAATGAAGCTAGTTGTTGTATGCATTATGAAAGTTAAGTTGTAGATTCAGTTTTACCAAAAGAGTTGATTCATGATGCTAATTTGATTGGTGAAATTGATAGAAGAAATATTTCCACTTTACCTCATACAAGTTCAGATGAGAATCAAGTTTATGATAGATGTAAAAAATTGTGTTGAAGTTCGCTGGCTCGGGGCCAGCGTTTGTGCATAATTTTAGCGGTAGTTTCTTGTTTTCAATAAAGTTGTCCAAGAGAAGTTTTGCTATCAGGTATGTGGTCTGCTTCTTCAAAAGATCTAAAATCTTGCCATGCCTGCAAGGGGCATGCATCCCTAGATAGAGCCACTGTTGGTGCTCAAAATTGCCTACTTGTTTCATGATGATAAATTATTATTCTAAGTCATTTCATGGAGTCTCATTTTGAGCAAATGTCAACTCTGCATTTTACCCTAAGTGTCAGTTTATGACAGGAGCCTATGTTTGCAATCAAATAACTTGTACCCAAAAATGTTTCATGACTTTCCACTTTGGGAGTATCTAGTGTCCATATCCAAGAACCTATGTTTCAAATTTTGAGTCATTTTGAGTCTGTTTGACTAGGTTTTGAATCCCTCAATGTTGGTCATTTAATGTTTTCATGTTGATGCACATTGCACATAATTCTAGGAGGCCCTATTTGACGAGTTATAAATTTGACCTAGTTGACCAAAATGCTAAAATTCCTTTTGTGTTGCATTGTAGATGTTAGAGACTTGTTATGTTTCAAGTTTCAGCTTATGATGAATCCATTTGATTAGTTTTCAAACATGATTCCAAACACAATTTCTAAAGTTTTACTGGTGTCAGCATTTTCAGATTTGTCGGGAGCCCTGTTCTTGATGTTATATCTTGAAACCCATGATTGGCTGGATTGAATGGATTGTACCACTATGTTTTCCACTAAAAATACTTCAAGTGTGTTAGTTTTTAAGTCATGAAAAACCTATTTGCACACTTTTCCAGGTCAATTCTGTTTGCCAAAATCACTTTCTTGCCATTGTTTCGATTTGCAAAATTTGAGTAACACATTTTGAACGCTCACCATTTGTGCCCTGTTATTTTTCATGAGCCCAAATCACAAATCCATATTGTCCTCATGATAGAAAACCAATGCCCTAGTTTTTTTCTTCCTAAGTATTCATTTGCCTAGATTTCAAAGCCAATTCTGAACCCAGTTTATTGCTTTCTGACATGTTTTCTTGCAGGTAATTATGAGAAGGAAACTTTGATGGTCAATATCTTTTGACCCCAAATTCCTCATGAGACGAGATTCGATAGGGTGAAAGTTTGTAGAACAGAGAGTTAGTGTGCTAGTTTTTAGAGCCTAATCAGGTGATTTGGTCAGTTTTTAAGGCCAGTCAATATACTTCTTGGCACCAAATTCATAGTTTGCAAAAAGTGGGTAAATGAGTTTTTAATGATCAAGTTAATGCTTGAAATCAATTTCAAACATTTCAAGGTGATCATTGGATCAATATGATAAGTCAATCGTTCAGAAATGAATTTTTATTTAGCCGAACTCACTTTGGGGTCCGACTGATTTCATCAGATCAATTTAATACCATAGATATTAGAGTGCTTTGTTTGCCAATCAAAAAATGATCTATCATGGATGTCCTCATAAAAGTGAGAAAGAAGAAGCATTTGCAGCTATTAGTGTGGATGTCATTTGGTGATAAGCAAGTACAACCATATGATATGAGAAATTTAGAAAGGGATTGTTTTGGAGGAAAGTATACCATGGATGTGTATGATAACATCCTCAAAACAAATGCTCCACAAGAATATGATAAACCTAACATTTCTTATATGCAAAACACTTATATGCTTCTGCATGAACGAAATTGATCTAAGTTTACCTTAGATTCTCCTGTAGGGAGTATTACATTTGATGGCGATGGAGATAAGTTAATAAAAGAGATGCGACAAAGGGGGTGTTCATGTTAAGGAAAAGAGCCCATAGTTTGACAAAAGGGAAGCTTCAAAAGTTTTGAAGAACACACTCCATGCCAAAGCAAATCAAAGGAGATCAACCCTCAGCTTAAATCAAATGAAGGAAATCATGCTTTGAAATCCAGCGACAGACTTAATAAGAGGAAGTTATTAAAAAGGGGAACCTATACTTTCTTTTGAATAGGGGTGTCTCATGTGAAGGAGAGACCCAACAAGTATGGAACTGATAGTTTCAAAGGATCGTCACACTTTTAAAAGGTAACCCTCGCCTGAATAATAGAGTGTCGCTAGTCAATCAAAGATTAAAACAATCACATAGCTTTAGAAGACTAAGCAAATAGAGCACACCTTAAAATCAACTCCACATTGAAAGGGAAAGCCATAAAAAGCATAAAGAACCTACGCCTGTCAGAGTACCCACCTAGGTCAATATAAAAGGGAGTCATGCATATGGAACACGCATAGGAGCAAAGCAGCCATCGATCAAAATGAAGCTCTTCACACCATTTCAAAGGAGCATTCATGCAATAAAGGGGTGTTGTCCACTTTAGAGCAAAGAACTAAACAATAAAGGAACCTCCACA
The DNA here is from genome assembly GCA_028749045.1 of Cupressus sempervirens. Lineage (NCBI taxonomy): Eukaryota > Viridiplantae > Streptophyta > Pinopsida > Cupressales > Cupressaceae > Cupressus > Cupressus sempervirens. The sequence goes on from CM053792.1 coordinate 183,873,897, forward strand.
CATTAGAGAAAAGGGACAAGAGCCATCTTCCTCTTCAAAGGAGCACGCAGGGGCCTATGAATAAAGCTCACACTTCTGAATAAGAAGGAGGAACCTGTGCAAAGAGGAGGCCCCAAATTTTAAAAGAAGAGGTCTAAGCCATCTCCAAACAAGGGTAGAGAGACTATGAGCCTGCGAAATGGAATCAAGCCACACCCAGTAAAATAGTAGATAGTGCATGCTTAAAGAAAAGAAATTAGCGTATTAAAAAAATATGCAAGCAATCATAGAAAATGTAGAGGAAAAGGCCATTGAAATTTTATATCCCACATTCACCACGGGGTGGGGATTTTAAGTGTTTAAATATAACATTCCACAACCATTGACTTGTCTTGAATGATAAATTTTTTTGAGAAGCATGGCTTGCGTAAGGGCCCCATCGGTGTCCAGTTGGATAATGATGTCAGATAAATTTTGAAAGAGGATGCACATGCGATGATGTGGCAGGGAGGCTTGAGATGTTGCCACATGTCTGGATCTAGCGATGGGCACAAGCCCACAATATTAAGTTACGTTACTTTTAAAAAGTGCAGGAATGCGGGCAAGTGCCATGTGGTAGCAGGCTCAATTGGAGATGACTTCTTCCGTAACAATGAACTCCACCTCATCAATTTTGACCATGCTCTCATTCTAGCTCTTGACCATAATTTTGGTTATCGAGGGTTTCTAGGCATGGAGGTGTTCAATAAAATTCATAATTTCTTCTTTCTTTAGTATGTTCCACACCTTGGAACATTGTCTCCACTTCTAGGTTTCATCCTCTGGTTCCCTCCTATGTCTTTCCCCAACCATGGTGTCCTACTCTATGCAATCTATATATCTAATATCAAATCCCTTCAAAAATAGCAAACCTTTGGCTCTCCTCATTTTCTTACACCTATTTTCTGTATATGCTATATTAGTATGTTAGAAACACTAAATTAAGAAATCAAAAGCATTTACAAACTAAAATACCATAACATAAATGAGAGACTAAAGAGGAAACCCCAATTGGAAATGTGAGCCAAATGAATGGACTCTCCCAATAGGATTTAGCTCTTTGCTTGGTAGATGAGTCTAAGGATTGGGATGTATGCTCAAGCTTCAAACTAGCTTCAATGGAGATTTTTGGGATTTTTGGTGTGGATGTATGAGATTGGTATAAAACTTGGTCTTAAAATGGCATTATAACTTTAGCTCAAAAGTTGTGATGAAATGGCTTGGGAGGGGATTCAATTTATAGGCTAAGGGCTTGAAGTATGGAGGGTTAAGATGTAAGGATGGGGAAATGGTTAAGGAGGGTTGAGATTGCATGAGAGGAGAGCACATGGATTGTGCTTCCTTACAGCCAATCAAGGAGTGACACGTGTCACAGGGTGAGTGGGTGGAGGAAAGGGCAAGGATGAGTCAACAAAGGAGGCTCAAGGGGTAATATCTTCATAAAGACACTTCATAATGGCTTGTAAGAGCAATGAATGGGCTTGTAAGAGTCTTTATGGCTTTTGTAAGAGCATTCATGGCTTGGTGGTTGGGATATTTTGGAGGGAGTTGAGATTGTTGACTTTGCTTGGCTTAGGAAAGTTTTAAGCTTACTTAGGGAATGTGACAAGGTTAGGGGGGGATTAGGAGTGATTTAGGATTAGACTAAGCTTGTTAGAGATTTGCAAGTGGATGGCATTCATGAGGGTGGGTTAGTTAGTGGCTAAGCTTGGTTAGTATGGGTGGATGGGGTGGATTAGGCTAAAAAAGGGGGTTTTAGGATAGTTTAGGGGTTATTAGATTTGAGGGCTTTATTTATAAAATAGATTTATTTAATAAATGAGGATTTTGGAATTAGATAGAAGAATAGGATTAGTTGATAAATAATAGGTTATTTGATTTATCAATTAGGACTATAGATGATTAATTAAATTAATCAGCTAGGGGATGGCAAAGGATTAATTAAATAGGAATTTAATTAATGATGCCTTTAGAGATAACTAAATAGAATTACCAAAGCGGTGTAATCAAATTTAGGTGTCTACATTTTGCCCCTCTTTGACATAGTGTTGAGACAACACTATTTCAAAGAAGTTCAAATGAAGTAGACACGAAGAAGATGTTTTAGCAACAAGGTTGCCCTAGTCTCGAATAAGAAAAGGAGAGACTAGATGTAGAGATGCCCCCTCAAGAAGGCGGCAGGGAGAGAAAATGAGGCTCGACGACTTCTTGAAAAATACAAGAATCAGAGATGGGAGGACGAAGAGTGGCTTAAGAGAAGAGGCTAAATTAGCTCAAACTCTCACTACGGGAGAATGATAAAGGGAGAATCAGAGGCACAAGAGGAAGCAAGCTTAAGACTTTCAGGATTGGGGGGAGGATGAAGGAGCAGAGCACTATAAAAAGGAATCTAGGATAGGGAAGTGGATGAGGGGATTATAAAGCTAATGCAATAGGATTTTAAAGAGTCAGATTGGTGGAAGATGGGTTTTGGAGATCCCTAGGACTAGGATTGTGGATCTCGAAAGATGAGGCTTGGTGGATTGATTTGGATTGGTGGATCCCTAAAGCTAAAGGTGAGGAGTGATTCAAAGAGATACTGATGCATAAGCTGGGGGAGGAGCGACAGATGCTGGAGATGGATGGGGGATAATGGAGATGAAGGCAATCCATTAAAGCTTTTTGAACGAGGGGATACTTCAAAGAGAAGTACCACCATGTAGTTGAGCACTAGATTTGCTATAGGAATTTTGGTTAATTGCCAAGGTTACCAAGAAAATCAAGGCCTTTTCACCAACCGTCTAGAGGACTAACGGACTGACTCAAAACAAACACGCAAGGATTTCTCCAGCATCACACATGAATCTCGAAAGAATCAAAGTGGAACCAACACTAGGTAACCCACAAGTAGAAAAGAAAAACAAACAAAAGACTTGATCAAGACCTTACACCCAGATTGCCCCATTCACAACATACCATGATATGGAAGATCATGGCAACTTTGAGGAGGGAACAAAAAGATTGTTTGGAAAAGATACTTCAAGACCCAAAAGGGAAGATTCTAAATCAAAAGAAAGTGAAAGTCCAAAAGAGAACCATTTGGAAACGAGATGGGTAGGATGAAGTACTAACAGACCAAGATTAGACATGAGGAAAGCTATATCCTGCAAGGATCTATTGGAGAGCACCTAAGCTAATGGATCTGGATGAGTGATGCATTTGGGAAGTTGAACTAAGAAGGATAACACTTTGGTGATAGCAGAACTAGCTAAAGGATGCATTGGAAGAGCTAACCAAGGGTTGTACGATGTGTGCAAGATGTTGATCAAGGAGGAACTGGCACGAAAGTTGGATAGATACAATGGTACTAAGCTAAAGAGGATGTACAAGCTAATGGACCAAGATATTTACAAGCTGAAGCTGACCAAGAGATGTTACAAATGTAAAAGGTTGTTCATGTTTGGGTTTTGTGAGATGGAAATGTTTGTGAAGGGTGGGATGTCTGCAATAGTTGATAGATGGATAGGTAGATGGTTTGCGAAAATCTTAAGTGAAAATGGGAGTCTTTGTGTGCATGTGATAGGATACAAGCTAGAGTACAAGCTTATTTACAAGCTGGAATATGATACAAGCTTTGGACAAGATTCGAATATACAAGAGATGATACAAGATTTAAAAGGTATAATACAAGCTTTGATACAAGATTTACAAGCTAAGGTACAAGATTTACAAGCTGAGGTACAGGAGGTATTTACAAGCTTCATCAGATTTTGGATATTTGGTTGGAACACCAAAGGAACAAGAAGGTGTTTTATGGGATGGTGGGTAAATGGATGAGGGATAGGATAGTGATAGATAATGGATTAGTCTTAGTACACAAGGCACCTGAATTACCAGGTTTTCACCAAGATACCTATCCAAGGCGCTTGAATTGCCAAGTTTTCACCATTGGACGCTTATTTCTCTTTACTATTTTTTTAATTTTTTTGTATTTTTCAAAAGCTAGGTATACCAAGGGTCTTGGAGCATAGAACCTCTTGAGATGAATGATATTAGTAGGATCATTCAAGAGTTCTCCTTCTAGTGTAGATAGCTGATAGGCTCTGGAGCCAAAGGATGCAATGACAATATAAGGACCAAGCCATGTAGGTTCAAACTTGCCTTTCTTTTCTCAATCTACTTGGACTTTCATGTTTTCTTTGAGGACCATGTCACCTGGCTGAAAGTGTCATGGAAGCACCTTCTTGTTGAAATTCATTTTGAGATGAATTTGATAGACTGTGAGATGATCATAGGCTTGTTGTCACTTCTCGTCTAAGAGATCTAGTTGGGTGAGTCTGGCGACTCTGTATTCTTCATCTGATATTTTTCCTTGCAAAGATATGCGCAAGGAGGGAAGTTCAACCTCTATAGGTAGTACCACTTCAGCACCATAGACTAGGGAGTATGGAGTTGTGCCTGTGGATGTATGGAAGGAAGTTCGATAGGCCCATAGGACTAGATTTATTTGTAGGTACCAATCGCGGCCGGAATCATTGACAACTTTCTTTAGGATTTTGAGGAGGGTTTTGTTAGTTGCCTCTGCCTGGCCTTTACCTTGTGGGAAATATGGGCAAGAAAAGCGGTGATGGATGCGGAGGGAAGTGCATAATTCTTCCATGTTGAGATTTTTAAAGTTGCCTCCGTGGTCAGTGAAGATGGTGGATGGGATGCCAAAGCGGCAAACAATGTGGTACAAGATGAACTTGGAGACCTGAACTCCTGTAGCTGAGACTAGGAGGACTGCTTCCACCCATTTAGTGAAATAGTCTGTAGCTGTTATTATCCATTTATGTCCATCAGATGAGAGAGGTGTGATAGTTCCAACTAGATCAAGGCCCCAACAAGCGAAAGGCCAAGGTGGTGCAATAGGCTGTAGATCTTGTGCTGGAGCATGCACAAGATTTTCATGCTGCTAACATGGGAGAGACTTTCTGACAAAGTCATAGGAGTCTTCTTCAATGGTAGGCCAATAGTAGCCTGCTCTAAGGATTTGTCATGGTAGGACAATACCACTCGTGTGGGCACTGCAAAGTCCGAAGTGTACTTATTTTAACACCATCACGGCCTTGTTTTGGTCTAAACATCGAGAGAGAGTATCATGATAACCCCGATGATATAGGGTATTCACTATGATAACATAGCAGGATGATTTTCGAATGAGGTTCTGGCATTGGGTACGTGTGAGGTGAGGGGATATGATACCATCATTAAGGTAAGCATGAATCTCATGGTACCAAGGGGATTGGGGACCAACCAAGATACAAACATGATTTGAATCCTCATTCGCATAGGTGGGTGTGAGGAGCTGCTCAACTAAAAACTCATACTATGTAGCTGCTTGGGGAATTTCCAAGAGCGAGCCGATAGTAGCCATAGCATCTGTTGCTTTGTTCTGTATTTGAGGTACTTGTGTAAACTGAAGCTTTGTAAAATGCTGGATTAGCTGATCAACTAGCTCTTTATAGGGTAATAGCTTTTCATCTTTGGTTTGATATTCATTTAGGGCTTGCTTGATGATGAACTGAGAATCACCAAATATTTGTAACTCAACAATGTTCCATTCTGCAGCTATCTTTAATCCTACTATGAGGGCCTCATATTCAACTATATTGTTGGTGCTAGGGAATTGTAGCTTGAAGGCTTTTGGAATGTAATCTCCTTGAGGTGTGACCAACAATATTCCTGCCCCTGATCCATGAGATGTGTATGAGCCATCAAAATAAAGTTTCCATGGGGGCTGTTCTTCAATTAGAAAAATATACTTATCTAGAAATCTTGTGATCAAAGGATATGAATCTATTAGAGGTGCATCAACTAGGTGATCTTCTATAGCTTTCCCTTTGATTGCCTTTCTATCCACATACTGGATGTCAAATTCGCTAAGGAGCATAACCCATTTGGCCAAACAGCCTTTAAGTGATATTCTAGAGAGCATATACTTGAGAGGGTCAATCTTGGAGACTAGTTGGATGGTATGACTTAGCATGTATTGGTGAAGCTTTTGAGTTGAGAAAACAACTGCCAAACAAGCTTTTTCCATAGGAGTATAATTGAGTTAATAACCAACTAGGGTTCTACTGATGTAGTAGATAGCTCTTTCTCTGCTGTAGTCATCAACCTGTGCTAGAAGTGCCCCTAGAGCAGTAGGCATTGTTGATATGTACCAAATTAGGGGATGACTAGGAACTGGTGGAACCAAGATAAGGGAATTGGTGAGATACTGCTTGATTTGATCGAAGCTACACTGACATAAAGGATCCCACTTGAAGTTCTCATCCTTCTTTAGTAAATGTGAAAATGGTGTACACTTATCTGCAAGCTAGGAGATGAAGCGCCGAATAGATTGAAGCTTTCCCTGAAGAGAGCAAAATTGTCGTAGTGTTTGGGGAGGAGGCATGTCTAAGATAGCCTTGACCTTCTTGGGGTCAATCTCTATACCTCGTTTAGAAACTATAAAGCCTAGAAGGTTGCCAGATGTGACCCCAAAGACACACTTCTTGGGATTCAGCATGAGATGATATTTGGCTAATCTATCAAAGACTTTCTCTAGGTCAGCAAGATGATCCATGAAGGTATGAGATTTGGCCAAGATATCATCCACATAATCCTCCAAAATGCTATGGATGAGATCATGAAAAATGGCTATCATAGCTCTCTGATAGGTATCCCCAGCATTTTTTAGGCCAAAAGGCATCATGTTGTAGCAAAAGGTTCCCCAAGGGGTAGTGAATGTTGTCTTATGTTGATCCTCTTCTGCAATCTTGACTTGATTATACCCAAAAAATCCATCCATGAGGGACAAAATTTCATGTCCAGCTGTAAGATCTACAATCATATCTATGTTGGGCAAGGGAAAATCATCTTTTGGACAAGCTTTGTTAAGATATCTAAAATCAGTGCAGATTCTGATGTCACCAGAGGGTTTAGCGAGGGGGAACATGTTGGAGATCCACTCTGAGTAGTCGATAGGTTGGATAACCTTAGCAGCTAACATTCTTTCTAATTCAACTTTGACCAGTAATGCCACCTTAGGGTGTATTTTTCTAAGCTTTTGTCTTACGGGCTTGATCTTTGGATCGACTGCAAGATGATGAACTACAAGCTTTGGATCAAGTCCTCGCATGTCCTGATATGACCATGCAAATTGGCCAATGTTCTCTCTTAAGACCTCAAAGAGGAGGTCAGCTTGGTCTTGTGATAGGGATGCAACAATGTGAACAAGTCTAGGGATCTCTATAGAACCGATGTTGACTTCTCGAGTATCCTCAATTAGAATAGAAGACACCTCTGGTCGATTATCTTGAGGAGGCAATGCTAAATCCTCATGTTCCACTTGTGGCTCTGGATTTTCTTGCTGAGGGGTTCTCTTCGCTGACTTAGCTAGTCTCAAATTCACCTTAGTTCCAATTTTGGGTGTATCGAAACTAGGTTGGGGATTTTCTCCAAAATACCCCTTGGGATCCAGCTTATAGATATAGGCAAAATCTGGCTTTGTTTGCTTGTGAGGAGTTTCAACTCCCATGAATCTTAGAAGTGCTTCCTCTGATGTGAACTCATCAATGTGTATGATGCTTGGTTGGTCCCAATCTATGAGTTGTGTATGGGAAAGTGGTAGGTTAATGAAATGGATAGATAGTTCTTGGAGAACAGAGTCTCCTAGGGAGATTTGGTCTAGGATATCGTCGTAGGCTCTCTTTTCAACTTTCTCAGGAATGCCTTCGATTTTGACAAGGTCGTGGTGAATGTTTGAAAAAGTGCGACCGTCCATATTGGTGCCCCCAGTTTTGGGTATGCCAAAGCCAAAACCTGACTTTGATTCCCACTTGTGTGCATCGATGGGGCATTGCATGCCTCTTTCTTCTGGTCCTAGACCACCACCTTGATAGTTCCATTTGTCAGTGATGAGCTTATGTTCTTGGGGATACTTCTAGCTAAAGTGATCAAGGCGTGCTTGATTTCTTTGAGGTGCATCCTTATGTAACCAATTGTTGATATCTGGAGTGAGCTCCTCATGAAGAGGGATTTTTGAGGATAAACTATTTGTATCGAGGAGGTGGAATATCCTTGGCTTTGTGATTTGTCAGTTGTCCATGGGCATGTGGATCAAGTGGGAGTGCCCCGACAACAAATGCATCTAACAGACTATACTCTCCACAGCCTTTGTTATTGATTTTCATGATAGATAGGGTGGAGGCAAGGATGGTTTCTAGATCATTACAAGTGTGGGATGAGCTGGCGATGGATGTGCCGATATCAATTTTGGGGCAATGGTTTGTATATGAGGCTTCAACCGCATTGCAGTAAGCAAAGGGTTCTGGATCGGCGTGGATGGTTACCTTAGTGCCTTGATGTGGAAATTTGATGCATTGATGGTAAGTGGATGGAACGAATTTCGTGGCATGAATCCATGGGCGACTGAGGAGGATGTTAAATGGTAGGTTTAGATCAATAACATGGCAAAGTGTCTCTTGTATGACTGGCCCAACCTTGATTGGCTTGTTGGGTGCAAATATTCAAGGCTGATCCATTATCTATCACTACTCTTTTCATGGCAAAATTGGATACCATGATGGCTATGTGAAGTGGAAGGGTGTGATCTGGCTCGACCACGGGTATGTCGGTGGGTTTGAATGATAGGGCACATGAGGAGGATAGATGTCCAACAAGATTACAAAAAACAGTAGCATTGATATCTGAAGGGACACGAGATTCTATAAGAGCACTGTCAAGGATGTTCTTTTACATAGGACTGGTGCGAAGAAGGTCTAAAATGGAGATTTGGGCTGGCATGTTCCCAAGGTGTTCCAAGATATTGTACTGGCTTTTTGATGGAGCTGATGGTGCTGGTGGAACTGGTGGGCTTGCGATTTTAAATCGCACTCCTCTAGTGGTGACTGCACACTTATTGTTTGGTCCTTGGATATTGATAACATTGACAAAAGGCCCTTTCTCAGATATACAACCTATGAGGCTACCATAGTCTATATAGGATGAAGTGTGGTCATTGTTCCTCCCATGTTGGTTTGGCTGGCGGTTGTTGGTGTTGTTGTTGTTGGCTTAGATAGGTGCTTTTCCAAGATTTTGGTTGTTGTGAGGAGGAAAAGCATTTTGATAGATCTGTAAGCCTGCATTAGGAGAGGTTTGGGCACCAACAGTGATTTCCTTCCAATCAATGAGGTCCTGCACATAATCTTTCAGTTTCATGCATCTGAGGGTGGTGTGACCTTTTACACTATGAAATTTGCAGTACTCATTATCTTTGTACCATGTAGCTTTGGATTGGCTTGGGTCGATTTTCTGGGTAGGAGGAAATTTGATGAGGTTTTCCTTGACTAATTTCTCAAAGATGACATCCAAAGGTTCACCAAGGGGTGTATAATTTCTAGGTGCAGGTTGGAATCTAGGCTTTTGTCCTACAGCTACATTGATGGCATTAGCTTGATTGCTAGACCCTTGGAAGTTGGGTCTTGGATTGTGGTTTTGATAGCTTTGGTTATTCTACTGTTGGTAGTTGATAGCTTGCTGATTGTTTGGTTGATATGGTGGGTTGGACTGGTTTTGAGAAGGACCAACAATATTCACATGTTCGGTGTCAGTGACGCCATCTGTTGCAACATGCTTGTTTTTGTTCCAATACCTAGACTTGTCATTGGAATGTGATTGATTTTGGTTGGCTTCCTTATAAATCTTGACCACACCATCTTTAATGATTCCTTGCTCAAGGATCATTCCTTTCTTGATATCTTTATAGGTCTGCAAACAGTTCATGGTCATGTGGTGAGCCAAGCTGGGATGGGCATTATCAATAAACATTTTCACCAAATGGTGCTCTGGCAAGGTGCAAGATATGCTGGTGGTAAGGGTTTGCCATCTTTGCAGATATTTAGGAAGGCTTTCTCCACCTTTTTGCTTAGTGTGGACAAGATCAACTACTGATAGCTCTTTTTCAACAAGATGGGTGTATTGGGCTACAAATGCCTCAGACAATTCAGCAAAATTTTTAATTGTGCCATAGGGGATTCTATAAAACCATTCCAGAGCTAGTTCGGCCAAGCTTTTGGGAAAGAGACGCAAGAGGAAGATGTCATCGTATGCCACTTCTTGGCAGTGCATGTCAAATTTTTTGATATGTGTGACAGGATCTCCTTTGCCTCTAAATTTGTCAAACTTGGGTGTCTCAAAATGTTTGGAAAATGGTGTCATGGTAATGGCTCTGTCAAATGGGTAAGGACACACATTCTCAAACTTGAAGGTTTTTGGATCATTTCCCTCCTGGATGTTCTTCAAAGCTATCTTCATGGCTTCCCATTCTGAATTAATGGGTGATGGCTAGGGTTGCCCCAATGTAGGAGTGCCCTAAGGTAGATATGTGCTAGATGGGGCAGTGGAATATGGATGGCTTTGAGGTATGGGCTGGTAGGGATTGTACATGGCTTGGGCAATTGAATGGTGGATGATGGGTTACTGAGGTGGAGGGGGCACATATTACTGCACGTGTGGTGAGGCTTACTACTAATATTGGATTTGAGGGTGGGATTGAGGAACATAAGCTGGTTGTGGGATAAACAGATTGCTTTGTGGAGGTAAGGTATAAGATGGTTGTGAAGCTTGGGGAAAGGATCAGGGGGCTTGTGGAACTTGACTTTGGATTTGAGGAATTTGGCCAATATATGTAGACTGTGCCCCCATTTGGGAAGGTGTCTGCATGGCAAAAGAGGCCAAGTAATTGGTGGTGGGTGGTGGTAGATTTCCTCCTAGAAGTGGCATAGAAAAATAGTTGGTAATATGAGGTAATGGATTGGTTGGTGATGGAGGTGGTGGGAATTGAAAGCTTGGAAATGGAACTGATGGAGTTTGATAGCTTGGTGGTTGGATTTGAAAGCTTGGTAGAGTGCTGGCAGGAGCTTGGGTCACTTGAGAGTTGGGCAGAACATTGGTAGTAGCTTGTGGATTTGTGGCTGATGGCACTAAGCTCCAAGGACCTAGTGAAAATGATGGAATTATATTCTAAGCTGAGGTAAACAAGCTGGGGGTGATGAAGGGTTAATTACTTGGCCCCATGGGTGGCATCCCGATTGTGTATTGCTGAGTTTGGCCAAAGATACTAGCACTATTTTGGGAGATGGGTGGATTTGGAAGGCTGAGTTGGGGAGCAACAGCAACAATAGTGAAGGGAGTGAATGGTGAGGTGTTTTGGGAAAAGGGGGTTTGGGATGGAGTGGTATGGACCAATGGTGGAGTAGTGGTGGTTGGATTGGCTTATGGGAGGGAGATTTCAACTTGAGTGGAGGCTGGTATGTTTGGGTCTGTTGGATCATATGGGGTGGGTTGAGGCTCTTCTTTTGGCACATATTGAGGATAATTCGAATCATAAGAGCCTGTGGGTGGTGGGAGTTGCTCAAGCAAGGGGTAAGACGGATCTGATAAGGGGGGAGGTCTTCCAAAGTCGAAGGCTCCAATGTTGTCCCTTCGAAAGTTAGCCATGATTGTTTCCTTGTTTTTGTCTATAATGGCATTCACCAATACTGCATTTCCTGGTTGGTTCATGAATGCTTCAATGTTAGTAGGTGATGGTATAGTGTTCTCTGGCCTGAAGGATGGTTGAGTTCTCAAGGGGAGCGATGCTGTTGGATCCAAATGATAGGGCTCCATTGTATCCTTCTTCTTCTTGCCTAAGTGAGTGACGGGTGGCATGAAAATGCAGAATGTTTCCTAGGGATGAGATGCAACAATGCTGATGGATGCAAAAGAGGAAGGCTCTTCTATGCAAATGATTTCCTAGGTTGAGGCAAAGCTATATGACAAAACCTAAGGAGGATTGGGTTGGGGATGCTAACTTCAAAGATATGTTGCCAAAGCATGAAAGGTCTGCTTTCCTATGTGCAAACTTGGTGTTGATTGTGTCAACTTAAGGATAGACTGATGATCCTTTAGGAAGAACACGAGATTGACCACTTGTGGATCCCAACCTTTAGCTCAAGGTGATGAGGGATAACAAGTGACAAAGCTAGATTACCCAAGACAAAGCTCTATCAAAGGGATAACCTTGGTGAGGCTGGTGGATTTGGAAGATGTTAGGAATGGAAAACTTTTGGCAAAGTGACAACAATTTTGAAGGCTTGGATGTGAAGTTTTTGGATTACTGGCTAGATGGTTTGGTTCTAAATGAGATGGATGAGCTAAAATGCTTAAGGGGATGACCTAGAATGGCTGGCTTTCCTACAAAGATGACTCTAAAGTTAAGCTTATGCAAGAAGATATGGAGAAACAAGGGGGTCTAATCATAGAAATCATGCCTAGTTGGTAAGGCATAAGCATTGTTAACTCCTGGATGTTGGTTAAGTTGGATGGTGCGATCTAATTAGGCATATTGAAGGGCTTTGTCAGCAACTTTGTCTTCTACTTTGTGGAGTTTGGCAATGTGAGGGCTTGGTGTTAGTTCCTTTCTCTTGGCTGAAAGTTCTTGGTATGCCTGAGATGGCTTGAGTTTAACTTTGTGAAACTTTTGTTTGGGTTTGGGTTGTTCTGACATGAATTCTTGAATCTCCTTGGCTTTGAGAGATCTCAATTGTTTTTCTTCAACTTGTTCAACTTTTAGAATAGGCAGTGACTAAGCTAAGTATGCCCTAAGCTAGGATTGACCAAGTTTGGCAAATATTCATTCAAAAAATAAAAAATAAAGCAATAGATAGAAACAACCAGATAGAAGTTTTTGATTCTCAGAATGTGATACTTGCGCCAAGGAGTGTGTATGTTCTACAAATGTTTCAATCAGTGACTTCAAACACATTAACATCCTAGATGGTTGTCTACAAGGCTGACAGTTGGTTTAGCTAGGGAGTCCTCGATATACCCAAGGTACGTGAGGCCCAAATCCATAGATGAAACCAAAAAGATGTCACACAGCTAAGACGAGCGGTAACTCACTTCTCCTCTTTCACTTCTCAAGGGTATAAAGTTCCTTGAGGCTTAGCCTGAGCAACAAAATCTTGATTCCAAGAGAGGTGTCTTTGGATTCACCTCCCGATCTTTATACTCCATTGGAATGTTGGAGTTGAGGTCATCCCAAGGGGTGATGAAATCGCCAAGTAGGCCTCCTAAAAAGAGAAACAAGGTTTTGGATCCTAATCTTATGCACCCAAGAGGGCCTTGAAAGATGACAAGGGGAGAGAAGACTTGGATGACCTTGGGCTAGAAAACACGCTTGTTCCTTTTCCAACTGACTCTTATGTGTGCTAATCTAGACTTTGCAAGAACTCATGTTTAAGATGCAAATGTTCAATTCCAACTTTGAAATGCACCAACAAAGAAAAATTGATCGAAGAATGTGAACAAGAAGAAGAGTTAGGGTCAACAAAAAAGTAAACCCGCACACCCGGAGGCCCTCCACGTCAATAGTTGTTCAATTTTAGTGCCCAAACTTGAAGTGTGATTGATTTAATCTAGATTTTTGGACATTGAAGAAATCTTATAAGTTTAAGACAAACTCTCAAAAAGAGAATTAAGTAGAATCTAATAATGGAACACTTAACACTCTCTTAGGTGGACCCATCCCCATAGATGGCGCTGAGATTGCAACCAATGGTTAAATTGATGGGTGATTAAAGAGGGTGAGTCCAATGAAGAAACGACTAAATTTTATTTTTGATGATTTGTTTTTAACTTAACAAATTTTTTAAGTGTTCAAAAATTAACTTTGTCTAAGTTGCATGCAAAGGAGAGATTTGTTTGTTCTTTTTAATGCACCAAAAGTTGAAGTGTGAGATATTGCAATGGTTAATTGATCTTTTGCATTCAAAATTGAGTTGTTTGTTTTAAGCATGCATTCCAAGGAAAATTGATTTTAATCCATGGCATTCAAGAGTGTGTTTTGAACAAAATACATTCAAAGAAAAATGTGTTTAACCATTCAAGTTCATTCCACGAAAAACCTAAAAAATATGATTAAATCTATTGCTCCAACCTGCAATAAGACAAAAAAAAGAAAATTGATTAGTCACCCAAAATCTTCCAAAATGAAAGCTTAACTATGGAAAAAAAAATTTAAGTTCTTTTGTTGTTTTTCCTAGGCATAAAAATACTTAGAATGGAAATTTTTTTTAACTTTTTTTGTTGTTTTTCCTAGGTGTAAAAATGCTTAGAATCCTTCCATATGGTTAGCAAACCACTCGATGCACCATCCAAGTCTGTAGCCCTATTCTTCATACTTTTCCCAAAGAAAATATTCTCAACCTTCTCCTTCTTCATTTTAGTTTCCTAGATTAAAAGAACATTTGGTGTATGGTTCCTAACCATATTCTTAACAATTTCCTATTTGTGGATTCCATTGAGTCCACAAATGTTCTAGGAAATGATCTTCATGCTTTATTTGTATTGCATGATTCTTGGATGGTTCTTTGCATCCCATCTAGAAAATTCCTCCTTGTTTCTTCCTTTCTAATTTGGCTTTTATTTTTTCTTCCTAGGGTAATGGATTTGTTTCCAATATCAACTTTCACCTTGCTCCTAGTGGTAGCTAGAGAGACCGAGGAAGGATCCTTGCTATACTTCTTTTTCTTCTTGACAGAAATCCAAGGAGCATCATTAGACTCCTTGCAACTATCAAAGAGAGCCTTTAATAGGGAGAGGTGCTTAGGGGTCGTAGCTGAGAACCTTTCTAGGATCCTATTCATAGTTTTAGGCGAGACCCCTTTGTTAGGGCTAGAGTTTGATTCCTAAGAAAGAGGTTGGTCCAAAAACTCTCCAATAGGCCCATTTTAAGAATCTAGAATGTAGGAATACATCTTTGTAGTATCCATAATAGCACATTTATGTTGCTTCTCAGGAGAAGATATCCCATCCTTCCCACCTTAAGGGCCATTTGAACTTTGAATAGTAATCAAGACCTTGACACTATTAGTTGAAAGGCTCATTTGTTGTTCCATCTTGTCAAGTTCATTAGTAACTACCAGCCTATTCTTTTCATTTGGGAGTTCCTCCTTATCATTTCCTTCCTTTACTTCACCCCATAGGTTCTTTACCTCTAAAGCTTTTTCCTTCCACACCTTTCTGGGTCCTCCTACCTTGTTCTTACCTTATTTTTTTTGAGCTTTACTAATCGTTTCCTTCTTGCTGAAGATTGGGCAGCTTTTTGCTTTGTGTCCTACTTTTTTAGAATGAAAGTAGGAAAAAGGAACATTCTCATAGTCAATATGTTGCACCCTTCTTCCTAGGAAAGACTAAAACTCAATCACTTGAGGCATAGCCTGGTCCTCAACCACCCCAACACATATTCTAGCATACATAAGTCTTTTCTTGGTAGTCATAATAGGATCGATTGATAATAGTTCTCCAAAGGAATTGGTAATGCAATGAAAAAAATCTTCATGCTAGTATTCTAAGGGCATCTTTGACAACCTAATCCAGACTAGAGCCTGGATTAGGAAGTCATTATTCAAGTCTAGGTTAGAAGTCCACTTTTGAAGGATGAGTGTAGACTTACGCATCATCTAGTTTCCTGTGCACAAAATTTTGGAGTAATCATCTATCTAGGGGAACTCAAAAGACATAAATCCTTTGGTCATGGTCATAACCCCAACCTGCCCTTTTAGCTCCCATTTGTTTCTTGCAAAAATCCTTACTAGATCAATATTTGGTTTACGGCCAGTAAATTTCCCCACCAAGGTGGCTGCCATACCTAGGATGTTGTGGTCGATAATTTTAGAGGGAACTTCTAAGGAAAAAATCCCCCTTTCCTTATCAGATTTATCGATGATTTTGGGAAATGTTGACTTACTTAAAGGTTTGACCCCAAAGAGATTCATCCACCACCCCCAGGCCCTATGGGTCCCTCCCCCTGAAGACCTAGGTAATGGAACAATGATATTCTTTTCTCTTGGGTGTGGCTATAGATAATGTGGGTCCCCATCCTATGTAGCATATGCATCTTTCCTATCCTTGTCTTGCTCAATTCCTACAATTTGATCGCCATTCCCTAGCTTGACCGTGTTCCCACCTGATTTCTAATTTGAAATTCCTCCTTGCTCCACTCCACTCACCATCATTCAAAATTCCTATTGGAATAAAGAGTTACATTGGAAATAAGTTTTTCATTCTTTTCGTTGATGCTTATTCTAGAATGATGATTGTAATGTATCTAAAAGAAAAATTAGAAGCTTTTCAAAAATTCAAGTGATATCTAGCAAGAGTAGAAAAAGAAATTGGAAAGAATTTGAAATGCTTAAGATTAGATAGAGGTGGTGAATTAATCTCCAATGAATTCAATGAATTTTGCATTGAAAAAGGAATTAAAAGACAAGTATCAGCCCCTGGTACACCTAAGCAAAATGGTATAGCTAAAAGAAGGAACAGATCCATCATGGATTGTACAAGAACATTGATGATAGAATAGAATGTTGTAATCAAATACTGGAAGGAAGCAATCAACACTGCAATACATACCTTGAATAGAGTATAGCTGAAGAAAAACTCAAATCAAACTCCTTATGAACTATTTTATGGCTACAAACCTAATGTAAGTTACTTGAAAATATTTAGCAAAAAATATTATATCCTGAAAGAATCTAGGAAAGGTAAATTTGATGTCAAAGGTGATGAAGGAACATTCCTAGGATACTCCTGCAGAAGTAAAGCATACAAATATTTGAATTTGTCTACTCATAAAATCATAGAAAGTGCACATGTGAGAATTGATGAGTTTGCAAAAAAATGTGAAGAAGAAAGCAACAAAGAGCTAGAGGATTATAGAAGATTTGTTTACTACAAACTTGATACCCTACCAAATCTATCTAGAAGATGGGAGGCTTCACCTCCTGAGTCCCCAAAATCTCCAATAGCTACTGAATTGTAGACATGCAACTTGAGTCCCGGTCTGAAGGACCTGAGTCATAGTTAGAAGCTACTAAGCTACTACAAGAGAAAACCGAGTCTAATAGACCCAAGTCATAGATAGTGGAACTCAAGCTTAATACTAAAGTTCATGATGAAATCAGTGAAACACACTCTAAATCCAAAGAACCTGTGTTAGCAAGATATGTCAAAAGGCATCATGCACCTAATCAGATCATTGGAGACAAATCAAATGGAATAATGACAAGAAACAAATTGAAAGGTACATGTTTACTTGTTGAATTTGAACCTAGAAATGTTAAAGATTCTTTGGATAATGAAAGTTGGATTGAAGCAATGTATAAAGAAATAATATAGTTAGAGAAGAACAAAACCTAGACTCTTGTTCCTAAACCTAGGGACAAAATTTTAATTGGCACAAAGTGGGTATTCAGAGGTAAGCTAATAAAGATGGAGAAGTTTCCAGAATCAAAGCAAGGTTAGTATTTAAAGGCTATTCTCAAGAAGAAGGTATTGATTATGGTGAAACTTTTTGTCCTATTACAAGATTAGAAGGTGTTAGAACTTTACTAAAATGCGTAGCACATAGAGGATTTAAAGTTTATCAAATGGATGTAAAATCTGCATTCTTGAATGGAATTCTTGACGAGGAAGTCTACATTGAATAACTTGAAGATTTTCTAGATCCTAGCAAAAGAGACATGGTTTGCAAATTACACAAGGCATTAAATGGTCTCAAGAAAGCTCCCAGAGATTAGTATGAAAGACTTCATAACTACTTGGTACAAATTGGTTTTCAAAGAAGAAATGATAACAATAATCTATATATCAAGGAAGGACTAGACACGAAGATTGTGTTGGCATAAATATTTGTTGATGATACTTTATTCATAGGAAATGATGACATGTGCAAGGTATTTTTAGAAGAAATGAGTAAAGAACTTGAAATGTCCATGTTTGGAGATATAAAATTCTTTTTAGGATTATCGATCCAGCAGAAGAAAGATGGTATCTATATTACTTAATCTAAATATAACAAAGAAATTTTGAATGGAAGACTCAAGACCAATTAGAACCCCTATGTTTACTGGACATAAAATTTACAAGAATGATGATTCCAAAGAGGTAAATTAGACTACATATAGATCAATGAATGGAAAATTGTAGTATGTAGTGCATATAAGGCTTGATATTGCATTAGTAATTAGTATGGTGACAAGATTCTTAGCAAATCCCAAATAAAATCACATGATGGCAGTCAAAAGAATCATGAGATATCTGAAAGGTATTGAAGAATATGGTTTATGGTACAAAATAAGAGGCAATTTAGATTTAAAAGTATTCACATATACTAATTGGGCAGGAAGTATTGATGATAGAAAAAACACCAATGGTGGAGCATTCTTTCTTGGTAAAAGACTAGTGTCTTGGACAAGTAAGAAACACATTGTATCTCTCAGTCCACAACAAAGGTAGAATATGTGGTAGCATTAGTCAATTTCTCTAATATTGTTTGGTTCAAACAATTGTTGGTAGGTATGAAGATAGAGATCAAGGATCTAGTAGTCATATACTATGATAACACTAGTGTAATAAATATATCAAAGAATCTAGTGATGCATACCAAAACAAAACACATTGCTATAAAATATCATTTCTTGAGACAGTTGGTACAAGATAAAGAAGTCAGATTGGAATATGTGAATACAAAAGAATAAATTGTAGACATATTCACCAAGCCATTACCTAAGGATACATTTCTATATCTAAGAGGTGAGCTAGGGGTCATTCCCCTATCTGAAGCTCACTAAATAAAGTTTAGTAATGCATTAACTAGAACATGTTGAAGATCGATCAATTGGTGCAATATTGACAAGGGCATATTACAAATGAATCTATACTTGAGGGACATTGATATTCACTAAACATTGTCTTTGGCATGAGATGTTAAAGAGGGAGAAGTTTATTGTGAATATCTCATAAACATTTTGTTAACAAAAAGAGAAAGATATATATAAAGGAAGAATGAACTTGGTCTAATATCAAAGGCAAAGTTTGCTATCAAAAGAAGCTATAACATATAGAAGTTTTCTGACAAAGGGAGAAACTAAAGGTAGAAAGATTCCACATTGATAGAGAGAGTTCTCACAGATGAGAATCAAAATGAAACTAACCTGATAATTCCTTACTTTATTCTTGCTCTAAAAATTTCATTGTATTATAATATGTGTTTCCATCAATTCCAAAGAGGGAGATTGTTGAAATAATTGATTAATTATGTATTATCTTTAATGTTACACAAAATGTCATATTATTACCAGTCAGTGTATGCTGAGCTCATTTGGGCATTGAAGATAGTTTTCTGCGTCTATTGAGCATTCGATAGTTTGCCTAGTTCAGAAGACAGTATCTACCAAGTTCACTCGGGCACCAAAGAAAAGTTTGCAGAAGTTGAGTGTTAACCAATCTCACTCGGTTAATGAAGAAAATGTTGGATGGAACCAATGTTAACCGAGCTCACTTAGTTTCCAAAGGAACTTTGTGAGTATGTAGTGTTGACCAAGTTCACTTGGTTAACACAGGAAAATTATTTATGACAAAGTGTCTACCAAGCATGGTTGACTAATGAAGGATTTTCTTGTTTTGGCATATTAAGTTCAAATTGATTTATGTGTTGGTTCTATCTGACTAAGGAGATAAATATTAATTATTCTAAGTTATATTCTAGCTGACTTGACGATAGGAGAGATATAAATATAAGATAAAGTTGAGATTTAGAAAGTGTGAATGCTTGGAAGATAATTGAAGATTTGATGATGCTAAGAGGAAGCAAATCAGAAGGATAAGAAAAATATCCTTGTAGAACTAAAAAGATATTAGTGATCAAGAAGGATCAAGTATATGTAAGCCAGAATTAAGATCTGTAATAAGCAATTTAGTTGTATCCAAATCAAGCCATGTCATTATTACTCTCTAACCACTATAGAAGTGATCTAAATCTCTTAACAGAGTTGGCTTAATAGCTATATGTAAATCCTCTAAAAAGGTGGCATTTCTGTTGAATTGTCTAAAGACCTCTAACAATAACACTCCTAACAGGGTGATTAAATCCTTTAACAGGGTCACACCTAACAGTGTGTTTTGTAACCTTTAACAAGGTTGGCTCCCAATAGGGCTCACTTTAGAAGAGTGAAAATCAGTAACTAGTTGCAATTTTTGGTTTTTCCAAAATTGGGTTTCCACATTAAATCTTGGATTCAAATGTGTTCATGCTATTTCTCTTATGTGTTTGCACCTAAATTAAAGTAATAGTAATCACCAATAATATCTTAAGATTTTCATGTTAAGTATTTTTCAAGCTATTTTAGTGTTTACTAAGTTACAACACTTTTCTATGTGTTTCTTGAGTATCAGTAGAGTTCAGTTTTCAAAATTTATTTTGTACCGACATCTAAGGGATCTGGGATTTATTTTGTGGTAGTTGATTCACTCCTCCTCTCTTAGTTACTCTTATATTTCCAACACCTCATAACTACCTTTAGTACTCACACGCCTAGGTACAACACCTAAAGCACTTACAATTTCAGCAATCATGTCACTCTTCATCAATGCAATCTTAGATATGAATTATTCTCTAATCTTCTTTGAGATCCTTTCTTCCATAGCATCACTAAGATCATAAATTTTCCTAGGGTCCAATCTTCTTGGAGGCAACTTCCAAAATTTTGCAAACCCTCAACAATAGATCTACTAATGTAGAAGATCAATTAGCTCCACAAGATCAACCTTCTCTGAAAATATAGTGCAAACTGCCACAGCTTCAATGATCTATCTACACACTCAAAAAAATCTTGGCTCTGATACCACTTGTTGCAGTGTGAATCTGGATGTACCACAAAAATGAGGTGATCTAAAATCCAACAAACCAACACAAAATAGAAATATAACAACAAAACAACAATAATGCAAGATATGATACCAAATCAAAACTCTTTATTTATAGGTATAACTGATTACATGCAATATGCCTGGTTGTAAGGCCTTCTAGGTTAGGGCTAGTTACAAACAATCATTACAATATCAGCTCTACAAGACCCAAAAAGACCCTCTTACAAAATCTATTCCACCTAGTCCAAATCCACAACTGGATAAGAAAACTAGGAAAATTCACACTTGTACCCTCAAGTCCACTAATAAAATCCCCTAGTTCTCAAGTTACATCCCTAGCTCTTCAAAATTCGCACCTACACAATCCCCTTCACTCCTCTAAATGAATGAATTCTCTAGCTATGCTAAAGACTTCGCAAAATCCTTTACTTATACCCAACTAAGCCACAAGTTGGCCTAGTTCATTACAAACTAAATTAAATCATGCACATTAAATATATGTTGAGCCACAAGTCGACCACAACACAAATTAAATACCCATACATACATTAAATTCCAAAATTTGACTCACAGACAACTTGTCATGAACATAACGACAACCAATACTAGCACTCAACACATACAAGAACACTCGACACCAATAGGAACACTTGGTACCAATAGCTTCACTCAGCATCCACTAAGAGCTAGAGTAACTCGGCATCCACTAGGAGCTACAGTAACTCAACGCCCACTAGGATCTAGAGTAACTTGGCATCCACTAGGAGCTACAATAATTTGACATCCACTAAGAGTTACAGTAACTCAACACCCACTAGGAGCTATAGTAACTCGACCTCCACTATAAGCTATAATAATTCAACATCCACTAAATAGCTTGACAGGAACAAAAAATTGGAAACCACTGGCACTCGGCTCCAACATACAAGATTGCAAGAAAGACTAGGATGCTCCTGCATCATCTTTTGTGTATTCAAGAGAACCCATCATTGAGGCCATCAATAAAGAAGGTTGTTCAGATGTTGGAAGGAACAATTCAAATTGCAATGTTGTCTTCTCTAGAATCTTTCATCAGCTTATTGTGATTACTTATTAAACTATTTTCCCTGAGATATTTGAGCCCTCCCAATTTTTTCTCAAAAGTAATATCATTAGTGTCCATTCGTCAATTGTTGTAAGTAGTAGTATTTGAGTATGGGATAAATAAGGTTTCCTAGCTCAACATGCAATTTTGTAGCTCTTCTTAACATCTATAATTTAATATTAATTTTGTCCTAGTTTTGAATATGATTTCTTCTTACATAAGGGGATTTAGTTTATTTTCATCCCAATTTTCAAATAAAGATGTAATGTATTAAGTTATTGAGATAGTTATTTAAATTTAGAATTAGATGGAATTCTATAGTTTTATGTTCAATTATTAATTTATGAATTTAAACTTTAATTTTTTAATATATTGTAAATATTTGTATGAAGTTAATAAAAACTTTATTGTATTTACAGATAAAATTATAAAGTATAAAGATTGATAGTTTAGAATATAAATTATAATTATGACACATTTGGGATATTAATGAAGAAGTTTAAATCTTAAATAGTTTTAAAATTAAACCGATTCATTTTATCTTATTTTTTCATATAAATACAATAGTTTTACTAGGACATAGTGTCAATAGTGTGATATTTTTTCACAATAGTATCTAGTATTTTATTATTTGCAAGGAAGAAATGTATTAATAATGGTTGACAACCTATAACGATTCTACTTTATGATTTGGAAATTGTTTTGTTTAGTGATATTGTAGTAAAGTTGATTGTGATCATTAATAACTCATAGTAGTCCAAGTGTCAAATTCAAATGAGCTCTAGCCTAACATGGAGGAGATAATAAATATGATGTAGTGCCACCAACACCAAAAGGATTAAGAGAAAATAATTAAAGAGTTTATATTATATAAGAATAATTTGGGTAATTGTGTCCATATAACATTAAACAAATTATACAATAGAAAGAAAGAAAAAATCATACACAATTTTAAACTTTTTGATGGTTGATGTGAGCGTCATGTAAAGATATGATAGGACAAATTTCGAATAGATAACATAATGATCAGAAATGGTTATGAGAAAATTGAGTGAGAAAAAAATTTATCTAAATGTTTATATATGTCACAGTGATGAATGTGTTGATTCTAAAACAACATATAAGCGAAGTAAGATCATACATCATCTACTATAGTGTACAAGTGAATTGTAGTCTCTCTTTAACTCTTTGCATATTTATTATTATTCCATCTCCTTACATATATACCTCTCCCACTTTATCTATCAACAAATAACATTATTTATAAACTAATAAATCAAACCCAACACAATTTTTTTATTTATAAACTAACAAATCAAACCTAACACAAATTTTTGATAATGACATCTATTTATCTCATGTTATATAGCCATAATTAATCTAGAACTATCAGTCATCTTTTAAAACATCAGTCACACCTAAACTACCATTCACAGACTACAAACTACAACAAAAACTACATTCGACAACACTCATATGGCGGGTCCAAGTCTTCGTTATGAATTGCGGGGATGTTTCCTTCATGTTGGACGGGCTTAAAAAATTAGTAAAATTCCAACGTAAGTGGAACGATTGAATTGTAAAGTCGACATCAACCTACTTTCGCCGGGTCAAGGACGACGAGATGACTTCTGAGAAAAGACCACCGCAAATCTTTGCTCAACACAAATCCCATGGAGTCTACGAGTCTTATTATTATATTCCACGGATGAACAATTAATAAGGTTATGAAATGTATCTCACCTAAGAGTCGTGTCATTGCTTTTAGTTTTCACCCATTCTGGCCAAGTAGTGATCATCTGGAATCGATCAAGATGCAGAAGATGACGCATCATCCGAGTCATCTGACTTTTCTATTATACTTTTAAGCAACCTTCTATAATTTTTAATCAATGATTTGAGTGGGAAGATGGGGAAAATTCTTTTTAATCAATGATTTGAGTGGGAGGATGGGGAACATCTATGATATTGAAATTAAACATTCTATAAGTATTTTGGTTGTTTTAGATGTAGGTAAAATATATTTAAAAGAATCTTTGAAGATGTATTTTTATTTAAAAAGTGAGTGGATTTTTAGTTCCTGCCCATGGTAGAATATTTATACATTCATTTCAATGCTAATATGACATTAACACTAACCGGTCAAATCAAAAAATTTAAAAGATTATATGAAATTTCAAATGTTTATATCTTTTTCTAATTTTCCATTATTTTATAAATCACATTTTTTATCTATTTTATTAGTCCATACTATTTTGGTGGGGAAGAAAATTATTTTTCTTCCACAAAAAATACAAATATTTTCAAACAACTTCATCTTGTATTAATGAATGTATTAATTACAACTTTATCTTTTCCACATTTGTGACAAGTTGATAAGATTTTTTTTTCAATCATTTTATCTTCCACCTCACACAATGTTCTAATCAATATTAATTATCACAATCTATTAAATATTTTTAATTTCTTATTTTAAATATATTTATTATTAGTTTTACATTGATGTTTATTTTTGACTACTTGATATGACTTGTCTCTAAAACTTCATGTAATGCATAGATTCAAATTATACCTCTCTCTCTCTCTCTCTCTCTCACACACACACACACACACACACACACACACACACACACACACACACAAATGTCTTTTTAATATAATTTCAATACGTTTTTTTTTCTTCAGGCAAAAGTGACAAGCCACTGTAATATTTTATTAATCTGATTCAACGAGGTCAATTGGGAAAGAATCAGTGAAGAAAACCTAACATCGTCCCTAATGTATACATAGTTTTAGATATTTTGAACAAATAATTACAAAGGGTGAATCAAGTACCACCCATCAGTATATCTAGAATTGAATATCACATTCCTTCAAACTGGTATACGTGAGCACGATCCAACAAACTTATCTTCCTAAATTAATTTTTTGAGGGCAACATGTTTCTCAATTATGGATAAAGGGTGAAGTGATGAAACCAACAGCCCATCACAACCCAAATTCGAAAGAATATCGGCAACATGGTTTCCTTCCCTATAGGTATGTGTAATACAAACATCCAAGCACTCATCTAGGAGCCTCCAAATTTGAATAAGAGTATATTTTAACTTCCAAGAGAAGATAGTCCTATGAATACAGGCATTAATAATGACAAAGGAGTCCCCTTCAATATGTAGCAACCAAAAATTACCTTGTTTTGCTAAAATAAGACCAGCTAACAGAGCTTGTGCCTCTATCATGTTATTTGTATTAATAGGCAAAGAGGATACTGTAATTGCCACAACATCTCCATCTAAATTTCTGATACATGCACCAAAACCAGAAGGGCCAGGATTACCTCTTGATGCACCATCAAGATTCAATTTCCAATATCCCTCATTTGGTGGCCTCCATCCTGTTTGCTTACGGGATAATGAAGAAGTGGAAGAATTACCAATTTTCCCACCATCTAGAATGAATAAATGTTTCCATCTTTGAATAATTTGAGAGTCCCAAGAAGTAACAATAGGATTAAATTTTGTCTTTTTCAAACTTGAATTTGTCACCTTTGAGATAGATCTTTCAATTCCCTCCAAAACAATTTCTAAGGTATGACTCTCTTTTCTAAAAATGTGTTTCTTATGTTCCCACCAAATAGCCCAAACAACCAATGTCGGGATACATTTCCAAAGGTTTGCAAATAATGATTTGGGATAAAGGACTGGCCAAGCTTGAAAAAGATCCCACAAATTATTTTGAAGAGGAATACTATAATTTCAATATGTTAGATCTTTGTATTTGAATTTTTTTTTTAAAAACTTTTCTTTTTTAATAAAAGTAGTTAAATTATTACTATTATTTTACTTTTATAAAAATAAATTAAAAAATATTATTTTTTAATTATATTTTATAATAGTGTTTTTAATATGCATAATTGATAAGTGTTACAATTTAAAATTTATATCATTTATTATTATTATTATTTTTTATTTAAACAATTTATCATTTAGTTTAAATAAATTTAAAACTTAAATATATATTTTAATATTAAATTAATAATTATAGTTTATATAAAAA
Source organism: Cupressus sempervirens (assembly GCA_028749045.1). NCBI lineage: Eukaryota > Viridiplantae > Streptophyta > Pinopsida > Cupressales > Cupressaceae > Cupressus > Cupressus sempervirens. The sequence continues at coordinate 183,899,812 of CM053792.1, forward strand.
AAACATACTAAGAAATAACCACAAAAAAGAAATAATTCAATTCTAAAAGATATATAAATTATTATTAAGTTTTTATAAACTATGTATTAAAATTAAATAGTTATATTCTATTTTTAATTTATTACATCATATTTATTCATTAACATCAAATTTATATGTATTCTATTTGTTATTTAGAAATGTATATATTAAATTATATAGATATTATTTCATAATTAAAAATTACTTAATTTTATGAAAAAATTGGAAATACAAAACATTAAATAGTAAACCTTCTCTAATTGTGTAAAATTAAACAATTAGTTTTACTTATAAAATATTTTTATATTTTGATACATTTCATTTTTTCTTATAGAAATGTGACTTTTAATATAAAAATTAAATTCTTAGTTTCATTAATTAAAATATATTATATTTTAATTATTTATTATAACCATGATTTTATTTTGACTATTTGTTTTATTAAGAAAAATAATTATATTTAATTCTCTTTCTCTCTCAAACACACAACTTATGTTGGTATCACTCTATCTTACTATTTTATCTCTCTTCCTCTTCCTCCTCTATATTATCTATCATTTTTTCCTTTGCATATATGTTTATGTTGTTATTGCTCTATACTACTATTTATCTCTATCTATATCTCTATCCTAGTTTTTTTCCAGTGCTAATGATTAAAAATAGTGTGAGTTCCATTTGATAATCAAGATGATAATAATACATAGTTGGGGGAGTTTTTCCAACGACTTATGGTTCTCTAGTAGCATGCATGGTATGCTTAAATATATAATGTGATACTCCAAATGCTTCATCACTTCTTCAAGTTCTATAATTCAAATATTGATATGGATAACTTTCCTTGTTACACATAATTTAAGTTGTCATGTAGAAGGTGCAAATTTGTCTAAAGCATATGTATTGATCATAGTATGATATTAAGTACTTAGAGCCATATTGGGGACTTTGGCCTCTTATTCTTGGGCTTAAATGCCCAAAGATATAATAATGTAGCACGAGAACTTAACAAAAAAATATGAGTCATCATATTAGATCACAAGTGCATTTCTAAGACAAGAATTTAACAACAAAATATGAGCAATCCTATTAGATCACAAGTGTATTTCTAGGCAAAAATTAATGCATTCACAATGTTAATTTAAATTCTCACTCATCTGCACCTCTACAACCATTATGCATTAGGCAGGAACTATGACACATTGTGTCTCTTGTTTAGTTTAGAAAATGTATATTTGGGCTTTGACAATTCTTAAATTTATTCTTATAATATAAAATTTAAATTTAGACAATAATAAGAGTTTTGCTCATAAACTTTTGTTTTCATACTTTTGTGATTAATTAATACTATTATTTATGAGTCTTGACTAGACTCAAACCCAACACAATTTACCTTCTATTGTAGAACCTGGCCTAGTTTTAAAACAAATATTAAGTTCTTTTAAAAAAGTATACCATTTGTATCTAACTACCTACAATATGAAAAAAGCATGTCAATGTACAAATTCATTTTGAGTTGGTTAATTATTATTATTATTATTTAATAAGTAAAATGACAAAGCCAATACTTAATATTGATTAATTAATAATGTTTTGCAAGGTTCCTTTGTTCAAACTGGCACTGGTAGGAAAGAATAGGGTCAAGAAAACCTCTAGTCTTGCCCGAAGACTTGCATTCACTAAAGATACATACAATAATATAGGGGTATTACCCCTATTTAGAAATAGTGAAATTGTAAGGGTTATTCCTCAATTTACAAAAAAATCAAAATCTTGATCTTTCTTCTTTTGACACTTCCTATAGTTTCCTTTCACTAAATGTTCTTCTTGTCACTTTGCCTCCTTGTTTGAATTCTATTTTGTACAGTATACATAAAATTACTTCTTGACCAAGATTCTTGTTAGGATTAAACAATGAAAAATTGGATATTAACACTTTATCTTCCTATGCCATATAAACCAACATATTGATAAATGGAGTATAATCTAATCCCAAAAATTAGTTTGTTTTAACTATTATATTTCATAAACATTACAAATGAGTAAGTTGATCATTAATCTAAACCTTTCTATTGTATTCAATCAACACTAAATTGTGAGAACCTATCTAGATGTTATGATATAACACTATAGATTAACTTTATAAATTTGGATTCAGCGAGGTGAATCGTATAGATGATTATTGGAAAATAATGATTTGTGCAATCAAGAATATATTGTAAGTGTAATATTAATATTAGTTTTGAAAATTGTTAGCTTTAGTTTAGAGTAACTAATTAACTGATCCTTCTAGAAAAATTGATAACCTAATAATTTGATCATTTACATTGAGATGTAAATATATGTTATTCTAACTTTAAGTACTCTTGGTTGTCCTTGCATCTTCATGGGGCTCTTTTAATGATGTTACACAGAAATTTTTTGAGGATGGAAAGTATTGGACAACTTAAACATCACAAACTAAAGCTTCATTCCTAGGCTAAAAATGTTAAATAGTCAAAGTTAACTTATTTTTTCAAGCCTAGTTTTTTCCTTAGTGCATGATATTTAAGGGTGATTAGAAAGTATGCATAGTTGTTTATAGAAACTTGTGAAATATGTGTATCTTCAAAGTTATATCCATTTACCTTTTTACTTAGAAATTTGTATGTTGTCAAAAGTGTTAGCTTTAAAGTGATCTTGTGGTTTGTAACTTATGTTTATAAACTGATTTGTTGATATTTTGTGACAATCCTATTTTATTCTTGCCTTGGATAAACTCTTGTTGCAAACTATGGATCTATTTATGTGATTCCATCAACCAAGTTTGAGCCTTCAAAAGTATTAACAGGGTAATTAAACTTCTACTTATCCAAATCAATTGAATCTTAAGATGATAATGTGAACTTAAAACAAATTCTATGCCTAGGTAGATTTATATCCATTTGGACACCTTGGTTAATTTGATATTTTTAAACAATAGAAATGTGGTTAGTTTGTTAATCCATAATCATTTCTTATTTCCTTGATTACTCTCAATGAATTTGCAAATAGTTTAATTTTGACCCTTTCTAGCTAATTGGATATACCGATTCAAGATAGATCAAATTTTTTGGAAATATCATTACTCCTAAGATTATAAATGTAATAAGATGGCTTTCCTCTTATGGTTAATAATGTAGCACAATTGCATTAGTATGAACATAAATAGAGAAATAAGTGATTGATTTTCAATACAAAGTGTTTATCCAACTAATATAAACCATTCTTAGCTTTCCCCTACACTCACAAGAATATATATTTATGAAAGGGTAGATTTGAAAGAGACCAAGAGGGTGGATTTGAAAGAGATCAAATGGGATCCAACAGAGCAAGCGAAAGAAAGGCCTAAAATTTCCTTACCAAGCAATTCCTATATGCAAAACTACAAAATGAAACAATCTAATTAAAATATGGTATAAAGAGATGAGAAAAATGAAAATCTTAGAGAGTGACTATATTAAAGAATGAAATGTGTTAGTGATGTTTCAAACAACAACTAAAAATTGATGTCCCATGTTTAAAAAATAATCTTGAATATAATGAGCTTATTTAAAATTTAACTAAAGCTATATGGAGGCAATCTTTTTTAAAATTCATTAAATAATTTATACTTCTACTGAGGTTTCCAATTTCCTTGGCTATCGATCTAACTTTATCTATATTTAATAACTGATATGTCCTTTTAATTTTCTACATTTGGCTTTACTTTATAATTTATTGATTTTTTGAGAAAAGGGGTAAAAACTTTATTGAAGATCAGAGAACAACATTACAAAAATAGCAAGGGACAGAGGTCCCAAATAAAAGTGAAAGCAAAAGACCTACAACATCAACTGTTTCCATTCACAACCTTACCTTCATCAAGAATATTCATTAAATCTAGGCAGACCTCCTAGGGAACCAATTCTCACTCCTCAACTCTCCAACCCTCAGCATGCTCTGAAGCCCATTTTGCCAAACAATCAGCTGCCCTATTCCATTATCTAGGGATATGGACAAATGTCACCATTTACATGAAAGAACTAACCTATAAAATTTGTTGCACCACACTAGCCAACTGCCAGCTCACATTAGCTACTTTCTACTCAATAAGAAAATTGATCAAAACCTATGAAGCAGATTCACAAAAAACTCTCTACCACCCCAAAGTATGAGCTCTCTCAAGAGCGATCAAGATAGCCAACCCTTCCACTAGGTTGATAGTCTGTATTCCTTCATATATCAAAAAGAGAAAGATCACTGAGCCCAAGGAATCCCTACCTATCCCACTAGTACCAGCTGAACCCAGATTGCCCTTAGAAGAACCATCATTATTGATCTTCAAAATGCCATAGGGAGGAAGTTTCCATTTACCATTCCTATCAATATTTTGTTTCTCCCAACCCCTTCTCTTAGCACTAGACAAGGCCAAGGAAGACCCCATAATCCCTAATCTCTCCACCAACTCTATGTCCCTTTTCCCCAAAGGGAAGTCCACTTTCCATCTAGCTCCCACTGTCTCTTGAACCATACCTAATAACCTCTACCAAATTTTCTACACTAGTCTTTATTCTCCTTGGAAAATCCTTTGGTTACATTCTAGCCAAATTTGCCACAATAGGAAAATATGACCCGCAAACCAAACCTCCTACAAAAAAGGTGCTATAGAAGGAGTTTAGCCCATCCCCTACCAAAACTCAATCAATGAAGAAGCATGAACACAAGGCACTATCCAAACATCCCACCAAAAATGCCAAAGTTGTAGGGAAAAGGAGCAATGGAAGAACAAATGAGAAGAATCCTCCTCACTAGCCTTACACATAACACAAATAGAAGGCCTAAGAAATCATCTCTTCTAAATATTATCCCAAGTCAAACACTTATTCCAAGCCAACATCCAAGCAAAATAATTACATTTTGGCCAAGAAAGCTTGTTCCATACCTTCTTCCACCACTGAATTTTAGGCCCAACCAACTTCTAAGATAATAAACTATCATAGCTAGATGTTAAAGTATAGATCCCCTTGGGATTGGGGGACCAGGCAAGCACATCATCTTCTGTGAGAGAGCAACATCTTCTATTGGAGAGGATGTTCTACAACATAGCACATTCCTCCTACAAACCTCCAACCAGCCACTCATCCTGGGACTTCCAACTAGCCAACACCAACTAACCACAAGGGGACAAAAGATTTGAAGTCGCTCACCTGTGACAAACTAGCCTCCAGGAATCTCTAACAAAGAGCCTCTAAGTTGGGAAACTGAGAGATAATGGGAGGAAAACCATCCCAAGAATCAAACCAGAATTGGGCCTCTGACCCCCTCTTATAGATCCAGAATAATCTATCCTTAATAAGAATAGCCCCTTTCTTAAGGGTATCCCATATCACAGATCCCTTACCTACAATGGGGTACCTAAAAATTTCAAGTTGAGGGATCCCTGGGAGATACTTCTGGGAGAGAATCTTGGACCAACCCTTATCTCGCTCATTACACCACCTCTAGTATAGTTTAACAACCAAGGCCTCCCCAATCAGAACTGATTGCCTCAGACCTAATCCACCATATTGTTTCAGGCTATAGACAACTTCCCATCTTACCAAGCTCCATTTGGAAGACTCCAAGCAACCCGCCCATAAAAATTGTCTTACCACATAATCAAAATCTTTTAGGAATCCTACAAGGGAAACCTGAAGCATGCATCTATAAATTGGAAAATCCTGCACAATTGACTTAATCAACTGGACCCGACCATCAAAGGATAGCCAACAATGAGTCCAATGATTAAATTTAGCCTGAAACTTATCCAAACTTATCTGCCAAGACTCCTTGGGAAGTCTCCTCACCGAGATGAGAATACCAAGGTAAGTCAAAGGGAGGTTGTTGATCTAAAATCTTAGAGTACTTTCACTCCTTTCCTGAATGTGGCCAAGAGTATTAAAAAAGATGGAAGATTTTCCTTCATTAACCTGCTGCCTAGAAGCAACCAAATAAGCATCCAAGACCCTTTGTAGCTTAAAGGCCTCCTGCATAGTAGCCATCCTCATCAAAGGAGTATCATCTACAAATTGTAGATGGGTTTGCGTAGGTAAGGTGCCACCCCATCTCCAACCTTGAATGAAACCATCCTCCACATTTTGCTTAATCCATCTCCCCAAGCCTTTTGCCAAAAGAATGAACAAATAAGGGGAAAGAGGATCTCCTTAATGAAGCCCTCTAAAAGCTCCAAAAATCTTAGAATGGCTTCCATTAATAAGCATCGAAAAGGATACTAAAGTTACACAGTTCCAAACCCACTAAATCCATTGCTCTGTAAAGCCAAAAGCACTCAAAATCTGCTGAAGGAAGGATCACCTCACCCTGTCATAAGCCTTAGCCATGTCAAGCTTGATAAACATCACTTTTTCTTTTGAATTAGCCATAGAATGGATAACCTCAGTTGTAATAAAAATTCCATCCAGAATTTGCCTACCTGCAACAAAACCACCTTGCTCTTCACAGATCAATTCCACAAGCCCCTTCTTCAACCTATCTACTATAATTTTAGCAATAATTTAATAGATGACATTGCATAAAGAGATGGGCCAAAATTGGCTTAACTTATCAACCCCCTCATTCTTGGGAATAAGGGCTAGAAGATCAAGTTTGATTATATCCCAAAATTCTTGAAAAAACTCTATTGGGAAATCATCTGACCGTAGCGCTTTCCATTTCTTTATATTAAACACAACCCCTTCAAGCTCTTCCAGTGAGATATCTCTCATGAGTTGCTAATTCAAATCTTTAGATACAAGAAAGAATCTGCACTTCCTTAGGAGACCCCCCCTGTGAATCCTCTTGAAAGAGAGATTCAAAGTACTAAACCGCTTCCCTAGACATATTTGAAAAGGAAGAAAGATGATCTCCCCTATCATTCACCAATCCAGAGATAGAGTTACCATGGTGCCTGGCTTTCACAAAGTTGGTGAAGAAAGATGTGTTTTTGTCCCTCTCTTGAAGCTATTCAATACGTTCCTTCTATTTCCAATACAATTCCTCTCATAGCTCCCAATCTTCTAATAGTTTGTTAGCCTAAGCCTCATCTTGAAGCAATTCAACTATTAGCCCTTCCTCCCTTATCCTTCTCATGACACCATCCAAATCTGCTTGAGCCAAAGCCTTTTCATAGAAGATATTCCCAAAATGTAAACGATTCCACTATTTGAGATCAAATTTAACATATTGAAGTAGCTTAGCAAAGACATAAATTGAGGTTTTGTAAGCTGGTCTACCTTTCTTCCACCACTCAGAGACCAAGTCCTACAAAGATGAGTCCCATAACCACATAATCTAGAACCTAAAAGAAGGTTTCTGAAGCATCTAAGATGACTTCATAAAGAATTTAATAGGCCAATGATCTAAACCTCTCCAATCAAGGATTTCAGAGTAAGAAGTCCACATTCCTCCAATCCAGTAACAAGAGACTAAAAATCGATCTAACCTTTCTACAACATAAAAATCTCCAACCCGATGATTTTTCTAGGTAAACTAACCATTGTTAGGTTTGACATCCACAAGATTCAAGGCATTGATATTATCTCAAAAAATAGTGCAGAAGGATCCAACCTCCTAGTTCCTCTGTGCTTCTCAGCTAACTCACAAATAGCATTGAAATCTCCAGCCAAAATCCAAGGATGAAAAGTCAACATGCTATGGATCAACCTGATGTGAGACCACAAAACTTGTTTACCTTGAAGATATGTAGGAGCATAAATATTGGAAAATAATATGACGTCCCCTATCTCTAGGCAAGTAGCAATCATAGACATAGAGGCTTTAGAGGAAATCCATCAAAGAGGCTAGATTTTTTGAGGATTCCATAAGCATGCCAGCCCCCCCGAAGCTCCTAGAGCTCCAATGCACTGACACTCCCCATTGCTCCAAAACCTAGGCATCAAACCTTGCATACTCTCAATAGATAACTTAGTTTCCTGTAAAAATACAACATCAGGACCTTGCCTTCTAATTAACTCAAGAATAGCTTTTTTTCTAGGGCCACTGTTCAAGCCTCGTACATTCTAGGATATAACAATCATTTCAAGGGGCTTGAAAAAATAGAATCCAGAGGTTTGACTACCCCTGACTCCAAAAAATTTTCACCAGCCAATTTAATCTTTTCCATATCCTTTTACTTGCCAGGTTTAACAAATTTCTCTGCCCCCCCCTTCTTGATATCTTTTTGCAAAATGCCCAATTTGGGAGGAGGCTTAGGCTTTGCTACCAAATCTGATCCACTATTCTACCCAATAGATGGGGAATCAACTCCAACTGTAGAAACAATGGCCAAGGGTTCCTACACCTCAAAAATCCCCTTTTTTTGATCTACTACCATTGCCAACAATCCTCCCCCAGTGGATCCATAGAGGAATTAAGAACAAGATCCTCTTGGGTTAAGTCCACCAGCCCTTGATCCAAATTGACCAAACTTGGGTTAACTTCCTATTGGCTAAGCTCATCCAAAATCTCAAATCTATTGAAGGTATTATCCTCTTGCCTTTCTTTAAATGACCTCTTTTGACCCCTATTCCTATTGTGAGCCCTAATCGGAGCAAATCCATTAGAAGTACCTACCTCATCATGAGAAATATGCTTTCATTTATCTATCTTAGGAGGGTTTCTCACAGGTTGTGAAGGCTAGGATTCCCGAGGCATGTTTCTCGGGCATCACCTCTGCAAATGACCATATTCTCAACACAATCGACAGTGAAAAGGAAAAGTTTCATAGTATAAATGTTGCACCCAAGAATAAGAACCCACACACATCTCTATTGCATTTGGTAAAGGCCTACTTAGGTCAATTTCAACACAAATGCATGTGAAAGGCATTACCATTTTACCCAAGGTCTGGGATGAAGTCCCGACATGATTTCCAAGCACTGAGGCCAAAAGGTGTAGCACATCCTCTCAAAAGCATTCTACTAGAAATATCGGCAAGTGAACCCACACTGGGACACAATTTGGAAGCTCCTCTATGGGATTGAAACCATCATGCCATGGCTTAATAAACAACCTGACCTTATTATGAAAATAAGGGCCTCCCTCAAATACCTAGTTGCGATCTTCTATGCAATTAAAAGTAACCATGAAATAGCTATTTGCCAACAAAATTATCTCTGTTTCCCCTTCCAGCTCCCAAGTCCTTCGAGCCCAAACCTCCAAAAATTGCAAAGAGACTCTCATCCCCAAAATCTTACAGTATAAGGAGTATTGTGAATAATACTCCACATCTTCAACAATCATTTCAACTGGAATAACTAGCTTCAGATTCTCTTCACACCTCTCAAGGCATACATTAGTCTTTGTAATCCTTGAGGTATTCGATACCCCAAAATTAGTAGTACCATATTTTGAAACAAACAGATTGTTGTCAAAGGTCTTCATCCCTTGATTTGAAACCTTAGGGCCTATAGCCACCTGAAAATCCAATTGGGAGCTTCTCCTAGCCATCTCACCCTTGGCATCCTCCATTCTTACAAAGAAAGAATGGGGAAAGGTCCTTCACCCACCCTAAATCCACCCGCACTAGCAATCCACCCAAACAATGCAAAGGAGAGCAGACCAATGCCTTGGCCCAACAGATCACCATGCCACAGACTGACCTTTCTACACACAGCATGAAATAGGAAAAAACCAACATGCACGAAACTCCACCCGCACCAAAATGAATGGTCGACCATTGGAAATCTGGCCCAATCCACGACCCGATAGCAGATCCACCCACTTCAAAACCTGCCACCACAAATCACCCACCTCCACAGTGCAAGAAGAGACCAAACAGAGCTAGGGCATAGGTGCCCTAGCTCGAGAAGCATCTTAGATGCCCATCGCATGCCATTCCTCACCTTTTAATTTATTAATTTTCAAATAATAAAAAATACAAACAATAATATAATATAGTTTAACCCAATATTTTATTACTCGTTTATATTTATATACAATAATATTATCTTTGTTTTATGTAAGAGAAGGATTTCAACCATAATTGTATAATAAGTTGTATATAGTTTACATTTCATTCAAAATTGGTAATCTGAAAATCTACACTTGGACTAATCTCAGAGAACTTAGAGCATGAAACTAAATGAAGCTAACTACATACTACACATTTTGTATTTTGACAAGATCTTTGTGCCTTCTATATACCAAAATTTCAACTAAATTTGAGCACTAGCTACTAGTGATATAAAATATAGAGATAGACTGTCTAGAGAAAGACATACTACAAAATAAGTAATATAAAGATAGTGGGAAACCTAAATATTTGTAATTCAAACCTCTTGGTGGAAGGCATGCTACTATTATATCACCTTTGAATTCATCGTTAAGGCTATAGCTCTTGTGTATTTCTAATCAAAATACTAGAGAATGACTTGTTGAAAATTTGTTTAGTGCCCTCCTTAGGATTTGTGACAAGGGATTAACTGCCTCCTATGTACTATAAGTTGAGTGATTGTATCAGACATTGATAGATTAGTCTTTTGGTACAATAACAACCCCACTCTCACAAGTGATACTAGAGATTGGTCACAGATTTAAATCCTTAGACCCTCAGGTAACGCTGAGGGAGAGATTGTTGGAAATTATTTCAATGCTCATCTCAAGATTCCTAAAAGGGCTCAATAGCCTCCTCTATACTATATTTTGAGTGGTTGTATCAAGCATTTATAGATTAGTCTTTTGGTGCAATGAAAACCCCACTCTAATGTGATTGCCTTCCTTTTTCTAAATTTCTTCAAGTTAGTGCATGTGAAGGTAAGGTCATAGAAATCATTGACTATAATAGAGAATGCAATCTGTTAGTGATGTTTCAAACAAAACCTAACAATTGATTTCCCCTATTTAAACAAGAATTTTGAATATAACAAGGTTATTTAACATTTAATTAAAGCTATATGGAGGCAATAGTTTTTTTAAATGATTAAATAATTTATACTTCTGTCAAGGTTTCCAATTGCCTTGGCTATCAATCTAACTCTATCTATATTTGATAACCAATATATCCTTTTAATTTTTACATTTGACTTTACAATTGATTGATTTTCAAATAATCATTACCAAAATAATAATGTAATAGAATTCAAAAAAATATTTTATTACTCATTTACATTCATATATAATGATATTATCTTTATTTTATGTAAGAGAAGGATTTCAACCATAAGTATATAATAAGTTGTACATAGAGATTACATTTCATTCAAAATTGGTTATCTGAAAACCTACACTTGGACTATTCTTAGAGAACTTAAAGCATGAAACTAAATGAAGCTGACTACATACTACACCTTTTGTATTTTTGACAAGATCTTTGTGCCTTCTATATACCAAAATTTGAACTAAATTTGAGCACAAGCTACTAGTGATATAAATTATAGAGATGGACTACCTAGAGAAATACACACTAAAAAATAAGTAATATAAAGATAGTGGGCAAACAAAATATTTGTAATTCAAACCTCCTGACGATAGGCATCCTACTATTATACCACCTTTGAATTCATCTTTAAGGTCTATAGCACTTGCATATTCCTAATCAAAATACTAGAGAATGACTTGTTGGAAATTTGTTCAACGGTCCCCTCAAGATTCATGACAAGGGCATAACCACCTCATTTATACTATAAGTTGAATGGTTGTATCAGACATTAACAGATCAGTTTTTTTGTACAACAACAACCCGACTCTAATAAGTGATACCAGAGCTTGGTCACAAGTTTGAATCCTTAGACCCTTAGGTAATGTCGAGGGAGAGATTTTTGGAAAAAAATTCAATGCTCATCTTAGGATTCTTGAAAGTGGCTTAATAGCCTCCTCTATACTATAAGTTGAGTGGTTGTATTAAGCATTTATAGATTAGTCTTTTGGTATAATGTAAACTCCACTCTAACATGGTTGTCTTCCTTTTGCTAAATTTCTTCAAGTTAAGGCATATGAAGGTAACGTCATATAAATCATTGAGATTCAAATGTGATGAGATCCAATAGCTAGAGGAATTGAAGTAGGCTTCTAACCATTCGTGACTAGGGTCAATGATGATACCATAACATAGTAGGAAGTGAATATTTTATTCCATTTCTGGCCAAATTTTATCAAAATGAACCTAATCTCCAATCCTCATTGTGGGTCTCCAACATCTCTTCTTATAAAACAAACTACCAACATGGGATTTAATGTATTCTTCTAGTTAAGGAATATCTGCATTCTAATTAATGTTAAGAACTAGTTGATGAAGCCTTTTCATCCAAATTCCATAAAAAATATTGGTATAGATATGAAATATATCCCAATATGAAATCTTAGCCCTAATAAGAAAAGTTATAAGAGTTTCGATGACATTGCTATTGGTTATCTAGGTAAACTCATAATCAAAGTAGTTTTCACCCAAATCTCTCTCAAGAACTAATCTAGTGAGGTTGTCAACATTCCTAAGAATCTTACTCCACCTCTTGAGGTTTGATAGAACCTCTAAAAGACATATTTCTATCTTCCATCTCATGATAAGGGATCACATTTGATTCCATGGGGACATAAATAAGGGCACAACATATAGAAATATGTAATTAAGGAAACACCATGAACACATAGGAAGAGACCAGAGAGTAAAATTTGCATAGCTAGATAAAGGAGGGGAAGCGGGATCTCAAAAAATATAGAAAGAGCTAGCAAAGATGAGTGAAAAAAATGAGAGCTTGAAAAAAGATAATGATGAAACATGGCTACAATATGAGAGAAGAGAGAACCTGAATACTAGACAATTATTGAGGGAAGGTTGAACACATAATAAAAATAAGAGGGCCAAACAAACAAACCCAAATAGGGAGAAAGGAAAACACAAGAAATATAAAAACTATAAATGAACAAAAGCTAGGAGGGATGAGGAATAAAGAAAATTAAAAAGAAAAAATAAATTAAGGGAGACCAAGCTATAACCAAGGACTAAACAAATAAGGGGGAAAAAAAGAAAAGAAAATGGTAGCATGAAAAAAGTGAGAATCACAAGCTACTGAGTTTATACTATAACTAAAGTCTTCTAATAGGATTTGTAGAACTAAGGGGATCTAGGTCCTAAAGAGTTGAATGGTTTTAAAGTGTTATATAATTGAGAAGGTGATAATATTAAATAAAACATTCTAAGATTATTTTCCCATAAACACCTTTGTTGGCTTCACAATAGATGTGAGTAATGGAGGTTTCTTCAAATTCATCTAATAATGTTAATGCATACTCAAGTTTGGAGTTTAAAACTATGGATTTGGAGTACTTATTTTCCTAAGTGCATTCAATATTATTTGTGAATCTCCTTCAATAACTAACTTTCTGATGCCCATTTCAAGGATAAGACTTAATCCTTCTATTAAGGCCTATAGTTTTGCTAAATTATTAGATATTACCCCTAATGGATTAACTCTTATAATGATGAAATTTCTTTATCGGTACAAATTCTATGCCCTAGATCTTATTGGTTGGGGTTACCTCTAGGAGCCCCATCAAAGTTTAGCTTTGCCCAACCTCCTTGAGGTGATATCCATCTGCATGCTACTTAGGCCACTTCGTTTGATTTTGGGTAATTCATCTAAGGGTTAGTTAAATAAACTATGCTAGTTATTGCGCATTTTAGAATCTCATTCTAAAAAGGATCCTTCTTCATTGTATGAGTTTCTAAGATTATTGTAGGCTACTTGTACAATACATCTAATTTATTTAGAAATGGGTGGATTTTTAATCTTTTAGTTTTAAAAATTCTTCCATTACTTTCTTTTTGTAATCCCCATAATAGAATAGATGGGGAGATTTTCTAAAGATTGTTGCAAACCATAGAGTTCCAATTTTTAGGCTTGCCTTTGAAAAAATCCAAAAGGTTATCAAGTAGTGTTGTTTTCCAATCCAGTTTTTGGCATAACCAATACCAACATTGCTGAGAAAAAGTACATTTAAATAATAAGTGATAGATATGTTTTTATAGAGGGAGCACCTAGATGGTCCCTCAAAACCCGTTTTGGTAAATTGATCCACAATTGAGATTCTCTTCTAAAGGGCCAACCAGAGAAAGATACAAAATTTTGGGAAACGAATTGAATTCCAACACTTGAGTTAAGGCGGACACTAATCTTATCCCATTTTGAGGCTTCCCAAATTAGCTTACCCTCTCTTTCCTTATGATTGAAAAACCTTTTTCCTATAAATTGTTCAAACATACACCTTTCTACATTTGAAAGGGGAGCATCTTCCATGGATTTCTACTAACAACATTTGTACTAAAGGTCATCCAATTTAAATTTATAATATTTGACTCTTGTCCCCCAAGAAATTTTTAGGATATCTTTAATGTTAGCTAGTAGGTTAAATCTATCTGAGGGAGGGAGTCCATCTCAAGAATTTTCCCAAAATAATGCCTCCTTGCCTAATCCAATGTTCCAACTAAGATTATGTGTTATAAGAGGGAAACAATTCATCATAAAGTTCCAAATTTTGGATCAATTTGGAGGATTCCTTGTTTGAAAGAAGGAGAAGGGATTAATGCTCTTAAAATATTTATGAAATAAGGCTTTAGCTTATTCGCTTTCACTTTCTTGGTATATTCTCCATATTAATTTAGCTCCTAAAACCTTTATTTTCTAACTCAAAATTTTGATTCCTAATCCTCAAAGTTTGTTTTTCTACAAATCTGATCCCATTTAATTAAGGCTTGTTTCTTCTTTTCTATTGTACCTTTCCAAAAAAGGTTTCTTAGTTTTTTGTATAGCTTACTTTTAAATCCTTTAGGAAGTGAAATGTGGGTATAGTAGTTAATACTTCCTTTATCATAGTGGATTTACCATTTTCCTTTCCAACTCTCACTTTTTTTTGTCTATTTTGTTTGTGATTGGATTCTAAGAATCTATTACGAATACCATTTTTTTATTGGATACAAATGTATCTACAAGGAAATGATCCTTTTCTATATCCTATTAAATTACAAATGTTATTTTCTAATTTATGGGGTGTATTAAGAAATAATTTTTTTGATCAGGCTATGTTTCCTTTTTGTCCTAAAGCTTCCATGTAGGTTTTATTTACTTATTTGAAGTTTTGGGCCTTTTCCAAAGTGCTTTACCTTGGAAGGATTGTATCTTCTATGAATTGTTGATGAGTAATACTCAGAATTCCCTTAGTGATTAGGATTCCTTTAAAATTTCTAGTTAATTATGGAATTTAATATCTTTAACAAAGACTTTCGCCAAGATTATTAAAAGAAAAGATGAGATTGGGTTCACTTTCCTAATACCTCTTGATATATTGAATAAACCTTCACAGGTCTCATTAATAAGTAAGGATGTTTTACATGTTGAGATACATTTTTATATTAAATTAATCCATTGATATGAGAACCCAAATACTTCAAAGTTTGAACCACGATGTGTAATGCCTACCCCTACTTGACTTTTATGATTTGTTGTGATCAAATTCTTTTAGGCTAGTTTTCTAATTTCATTTTATTTTTAGCAATGTTGGGTTACCAGAATTGATTAATTGTATTTCATATTCAATTAATATATGTGTTGAGTTACTTTAGTACTAGGTATTTTAGTTATTTCATGATTGTTTCAATGATGATATATATGTTCATTTAGTGACTTTTAGTTATTTAATGATGTTAGTTAGACTAATGATTTTTTATGTGATTTTTATGGATACTTACCCCATACTTGTATGTGTATGATGTGCGTGTATGTTTTCTTTATGTTTGATGTTTCTAATGTGGTTGAGGAAGGGAGTTGTAGTCACCTACTAGTCAAGATCTACACAATGCACCACTTCCTACCATTGCCTATTTAGTTTAGAATATTGTCTTTGTACATGCATGGATTTTATAGGTACCAAGTATCAACTTTCCTAAATTGCCAGGATCAGCATACCCTATTGTAGTATTTCAATGGTATAAATGGGGAGATAACTCTTGAGTCCAAATCCTAACCTAAGCCAATTGTCCTAGAAAATAGGACAAGTATCTAAGTTAGTTTCACCTTTTCAAATTCATCAAGTGACATGAATTCATGATTTTAACCCTAGAATTGATATTGTCCTTTGTCTTCAGTTTAGTTGTCATTTTCTGTTTTGTGGGTCTATGATGTTTTTCTATTTTAATTAAATCAAATTAAAAGATAATTTAATGAAAATTTTATAAAGAAAATTTAATATTTAATTAATTGATAAATTAATAAAATCAAAGAATTAAATTTAAAAAATTTAATTAAAGTTATAATTTTAATAAATTTATATTTATTTAATTTATTAATTATTATTTAAGAGTTTTATTTTAATAAAACATTAAATAATAATATTAGTTGAGTAATAAATATTATTTGATTAAAAAGAAAATATTAAAATATGTGAATATTTGAATAATTAAAAACTAATTAAATTTATGCTTTAAATAAAAAGTCTAAAATCAGAAGTATAAAATTAGAGGTCTAAAATTAGAGGTCTAAATTTGGAAGTCTAAATTTATAAAATTTGTTAAAGAAAGATTAGAATATGATGTTATTTAATTACATTATTAAATATGTACTTCACTTTAAAATATTTATTTTAAAAGTCTAATTTAAGGAGTTGAATAAAAATAGAATTAAAAGATTAAAAGATTAAAGATTTAGTATTGTTTTATTATGATTGTTTAATTAACAATTATTAGATTAGAGTTGCATTTAAAAAATGAGCTTTAATATTCTTATTAATTTAAATACTAAGCTATGCTTTAAATAGTGCTTGTACTAATTAATAAAGTGGAGGAAAATAAAATATAAAAGAATATTTTAATTAAAAAGTTCTTTAAATGTGCATGAAAAAATTAAATTTAAAAGACTATATTAAAGTTCTATTTTTGACATATTTATATTTATTTAATTTAACGATAATTATTTAGGGGTTTATTTTAATACTAAAATCTAAATAATGTTATTAATTGAGTTAATAAATATATTAGTAAAAAAATGTCTCGTAAATTTATTTAAATAAAAGAATGAAAATTTAAAGATAAAGTTATGGTTCTAATTATGGCGTAGTTATATTTATTTAATTTAATGATAATTATTTAGAAGTTTTATTTTAATAATAAATTCTAAATAATGTTATTAATTAAATTAATAAATAGATTATTAAAAATTCTTCAAAAATTAATAAGGGAGAGAAAGCTTTAATTTAATAAAGTTTATTTTAATTAAATTGATAAAGTGTGTGCATGAAAATTAAAATATAATAATTAAAGATAAAGACTTTTCACATGATTTATTGATCAAAGCACTTATTTGGGAGGGGGAAAAAAACTCTTTATTAAAGAAATTAGAGCTCATTTCTAGACACACAGGTTTGGAAGAACCAATTTTTGAAAAGAGGGTTTTTGAAGGAAAAGGAAGATTCTTGCATGTTTGTGCATTTATTGTTTTAGAATAAGATCCAAGTAGGATATTGTGGGTTTATGTAGTAGTTGCTCGTTCATCAAATTCCTATCTTCTCCATGTTTGTTGTGTTTCTATTTTCAAAATTTCTCTAGGTTGAAACCCTTATCTGAGAAAATTGATTTCCATTATAGAATTGTTTGTGATTTAATCTAAAAACCTTTAGTAAATATTGAACTTTAAGGTTTTCAAAACCTAATGAATTATGAAATTCACTTTTGTATGCACTTTTTTTATGATGTGTGATTTTACTATTGGGTGTTGGGTTGACTTAGCTTTGACCAATCACGATGTTTACCAGAGGCTTGGGAGTTTTGTTTGTGGTCACGATGATGCATTATATACAATCTTTTATACTCAACCATGGTAATGTGTCTTGTATGCTCTATGAGGTGTTTTGATCTATTGATTATTGTTGCTTTCCAATGCTCTTGTGTGAAATTGAGATGATGGTGTGACCTATTTGACATAACCTTTGAGTCTTCGATCAGTTGCATATGGATTTCTTTCCAGTCACTTGTATAGGATTGAGGTGTTTGTATAATTTTTGGGATCAATCTTATTAGAATGATCATTTTGGTGGAATCCATGATTATGATCAGTGATTTTTGGTACTTATTAGTTGCTTGTTTAAGAATTGATGTATGATATGTGGTCTTTTGAGATATTTTGATTTTACTAAGCTTAGGATAGGTTATTGGTATGTCATGTTGGGAAGTGGCTTGCAATGGAGGCTGAGGCCCTAAAGAGGCTAATGGGTAACTCATTGTAGGTTGTTTAATAAGTGATAACATTTCATTAAATGGGTTTAAAATGAATTAATAAGATATTGGTACTATAGAAAGTCACTAGGGGGGTGGAAGATTAAAAGACTAGCCAAGTAACCTTAGAGCTGACTCATTAGTATGCCTTGTCAGTATAAAAGGATACTAGTGCCACATAGAGTCACTAGGGGGGTAGAGGATTGAAAGACTAGCTGGATAACCCTAGAGTTGGTTCATGTAATGACACTTTCCCACATGCATAATAGATTTCCTATTTTTTTATATTGCCTCTAGGATTAGTTGATACTTGTGTCTTACTGTCTTGGTACCCTTTTAGATAGTTTTCTTTAGGTGATTCCTTGAACCTAGATGTTGGTTTTTGACTCTTGAGTTTGTTATCCTATTTGGGACTTGAGTTTATCTCCTCAGTGTGGTGGGAGTGGGTCTTTTTAGGTTCCATGAGGTCAGGTGGTAGTGCTTTCCCTTATACCATTGAGATTCAACTATCAGATGCCATTGCTAAATGTGTTTGTGTAGATGTTCCTTTCTATCTATTCCTGTATTTATATGATGGATGGTTAGACTTAGTGCATTGTATTTGATTTCATAGATCTTACAAGATGATGCAATTTATTTACTGATGTATATTATTTTAGCCTTTCATACCCTATGACCTATACAATGGATGACTGTGCATTCTATTTATTGCCAAGTGGCATCATATACAATTGTATATTATTTAAATAGAATTTGTACTTGTAGTTATTATTTAGTATAGATGTGTTATATATTGGATTTAATATTAATTAAATTTAAATGTGATTCAATGTCATGGGATCTTTAAGGAACGCAATATGTTTATGTGTTGCTTGTGTATGAATGTATATTATTGCTTTTACTATATTTATATCTGTTGTTAAGTTATTATCTTTATCTTTAAAAAAAAGTTTGGAAAACCTAGTAAAATTTTAGGCTAACTTCTTTTGTGTCACATGGTGGGGCATTACATGATGAAGTGTTAGTTTGCATTTTAGTAGCTTTGACATGGTGCGTTGGAGAATAGTCTATGTTGGTTTGAGCTTGGGGTTCACTATATCTGGATATGACTATAGCACACTTCCAGTCATATGTAGTGTGTGAAAAATCTGATTGACCTCCATAAGAGGCATTATTTTTGATAGTGTGGTCTATTCTTGCAGAGTATGCATTATCTTATTAATCAAATATGGATTCTATGAGTGTCTCATGTCATATGCTATTTTCATGTGAATTATAGAGGTAAATGAGGAAGATGACATTGAGGGTATTGGAGCTAGAATGTTGCTAGGACTGTAGGAAATCATATTAGAAACTCTCTATAGGTTCATTCCAATATTATTTTGTGCAGAAATTGGCACAAGTTCTTTTTATGATATTTCTTGTGTATGCAAAGCTGGGAATGTTTTCTCATTGAAAACATTGTCCTTGCTTTGAATAACCTTCTCCTCCACTAGATCCCAAATTCTAAACCCAAATCAGTCCTCCTTGTGACCAACAAAAATTTCCTTTTGTGATTTGAAATCCAACTTGGTTCTGTTTTCTTTGGGCACATGCACATAGGCTTCACATCCAAAGACCCAAAGATGAGAGTATGAAACTCTTCTTCCTTGCCATTCCTCTTCCTGAATTCTGAAATTCAACCTTGAAGAAGGACTTTGATTAATTAGATACACTATTGTATTACATAATTCAGCCCAAAAATCTTTTCCCAAATGTACATTTGAAATCATACATCGAGCTTTCTCAAATATAGTCCTATTGAGCCTTTCTGCTACACCATTTTCTTGATAGGTCTAGGGAACAAATTTCACCCTTAGAATACCATTATCTACACAAGAGCTATCAGACTCCAGCAAATAAAACTCACCTCCATTATCTATTTTCAAACATTTAATCTTGTGGCCTCTTTGGTTTTCAACAAGAGCTTTGAAAACTTTGAATTGAGAAAAGACTTCATATTTATTAGTCATCATATATATATATATATATATATATATATATATATATATATATATATATATATATATATATATATATATATATATATATATATATATATATATATATATATATATATATATATATATATATATATATATATATATATATATTGAATTTTTCCTAGTACAATCATTAAGGAAACTAACCAAAAAATCTGCACCTCCTAAATAACTTACCTCAGTAGCACCAAAGACATCCAAGTGCATAGGTTCCTATGGACTCATCTTTATGTGATGCCCATCTTTCAAGAAGTTGACTTTCTTTTTCTTTCTGTAAAGACAATTTTCACAAAACTTGAAGTTTACTAATTGGGGATCTAGTACTTGATCCCTTTTGAGAATTACCTTAAGGTCTTTCTTCCTCATGTGGCCTAATCTTTGATGCCAAAGTGTGACATCATCATCCATGACTTCTAGAACAACACCTACTTTGGTAGGCTTTTCAAAGAGATAAAGGTCCTACCAACTTTATTTCCATTGGCAATGATCCTTGAACCCTTGGTGACTTTCCAAGTATCCGGATGAAACAATGGATTATATACTTATGCAACAAGCTAACTAACATAAATCAAATTTCATCTCAATGTGGGGACATGATGAACATCCTTTAACAACCATTGGCCTCTATCTCCCAATTGTAAAATAATGTAACCATTGCACCAACTATTTCACAAGATTTATTGTCTCCAAGAAATACTTCTTCAAATTTTCATTCATGGTAATTTTTGAAGCAATCCATACATGAAGTAGCATGAAAGGAGGTTCCTAAATCTATCACCCTAGAATTTAATTTTGTGTCACTTGTATTAAGAATTAAAACAATTTCATCTTTCTCATAGGTTGTATTTGCTTCAATATTCCTTACTTTTTCTTGTGATTTCTTGTAATCCTGACAATTTTTCTTTGAGTGGCCAAGCTTACCACAAAACCAACACTCTCCATTCCTACATCTTGACTTTGATTGATTAGGTGATCTAGCTTTCCTTTTATTGTAATGATTGTTACCTCTATGATGTGTAAGGAAACTTGGCAACAAAGAATATAACCATTTCCACATAACCCATAATAGATTTGAAATAAATACGGAATTAAAATCCACATGCAAGAGAATAGACAACATACTCACAAAATGTGACACAAGATATACCCTGGGAAACCCTCATTGAGGGAAAATCCTAGCCTCCAAAAGCATCCATCACCATGTATTATTCAGCAAAAAATACCATTGCCATACAACCATGGAAGCCTTCATGGCCATAGCCACAACCGAGCAAACTATGTGAACAAGCATGAATCCACACATCCCATGCCATGCTTTCAACCTTCACAAATGCTCCCTTGGCTAACCTATCAAGCCTTGTCCTGCTCGACTCTTGCCTTTTGTCTTCTTCTTGTCTCTCTCTTTCTACAACAACTACCCTTGTGGCTGCTAATATAGTAGCAAGTCCCACAAAACCACCAAGTGGTATTACATAAACTATGTGCTAAAACTATGTGCTACCTAACCCACTGACCCCACATTTAATATTGGGCATTTAATTCTTTTCCCCAATATTAAATAATTACATAAAATATTATCACAATGTTACAATACAACTCATCAAGAATATTCCATGGGAATCTTTACATGTTGCACGTCCATCTAGGTACAACATTACATAATAAAATAAAATAATAAAATATAACAATATTATGCAATGTGTGCAACACCCATTATCTCAACAATCTCCCACTTGTTGTATACATTGCATAGGGTCAATCCGTAGCCACATAAATGAACAAGGGAACAATCCCTCCCAACACATCCACCATCATGGATCAAAATACACCAAGTGCTCCATCCTGGTACCCGCAACAAAATCAAAGTATCCAGCATCTCAAACATGAATGATCTCACCTCCTATTATGCCACTCCCATTGGACATACATAGAAGCCATCCAAAGAGAAAACCACCCAACCTGTCGCATTAGAAGATCATAAAATCCTATACCAACTGAAATTCCAAGCACAAATAACCTGATCCAAAGGTAATCACATGTATCCATAGTTGTCAAAATATCCATAGCTGAAATAGCACCCACAACAAGTGCCAAACCCATCCAACTATCCATACCTCAAAGGTATAACAAGTGAATCTCATATCACCGACATATCCAATCTGCAACCTGCAATCACAAGCCTCAAGAGCAATACCTGCCACATATATACCAAGAAGCTCCCACTGCAAAAGATAATGTCAAATCTATAACCAATCCACTCACCACATCTCAAAGAAGTGAATCCATGTAGTATCAAGGACATCCACAATACATAATCCAATATCTTGCAAGAACAACTCTCATAACAAGTCTCCAATAGTCTCCCAAATTCTCCACAACTAATAGAGGAAAGAGATAAAGGAATAACCATGTCATCTCTCACATGACATACATGAGCACAAACCAGTGATCACAATCTCCAACCAATCTCAAATCCAATGTAGTCAAAACTGAACATCTAGGAAGATAACCAAGACTAGAGAAACCATGCAAATCATAACCTGTGTCATGTCCTTCTACACACACCTCTAGATGTAAACTGTGCAAGTATGATCTCCTCCATAAAACCCCAACAAGAAGCCTCAACAACACCCAAACCGTACCATATAACTAATTATGGATGTAAGCCTCTCACAAGAAGATCAAAATCAATAAACCATTCCTAAACCAAGGAATAACCATTCCTAATCCAAGGAAAATGCCCAATATAAAACCATCTCCCAAACTCAACCAGCATAAAAACATATGCGCATGGAGATAACCAATGCTAAAACCATCTCTTAAATGAACCCTCCAGAACTAACTCATGTACCATAGCTCAAGATCCATATCCATGAAAGACAAGAATAAATATAATGCAACTGAGAGAAACAATGGGCTATACCTCTCAAGTAGCAAACCGCCGAGTAGACCAAGAGTGGGGAATGAGAATGCTCATCAAGATACCCAAGTCTCCAACCAAGACTCATCTAAGAAAAATCTCCTCTCAAGTCCATATCAGGTGACTGCCCCTCGGACTTCCTGCTGAAACCATCAACCATCCCAACAAATACTTCTCTAATCTAAGAGAAATCAGCATCACCACCGTCTCTAAGTATCCATGAGCACATGTAACCAATCAATCCATGCCAACTCCAAATGCAACATAGCAATATCATGAAGTATCCAACTTATGATCAGTGTACTCAATACCAAGAAACTAAACCAAGATCAATGTCAAAGTTCCAACCATGGCCTCAGGAACATAAACATGACAACATGATCTTACCATCTCAACTAAAGAGATAACATGCTCCATATGAACATACCATAATATGTCACAACTCTAAATGTGTATCAAGAGTATACCATGACATAATAATGAAACCATCCTCACATCAAGGATAACATGCCAAATAAAAGCATAAACCACACCTTTACCAAGAACCCTATAAGTCCTCAAGATGTAACCATCTCCATACACCATGAAGAAAACCATCTCCACATACCAGGAAGAACCATCTCCACATACCATGAAGATAACCAAGAACTCCATGAGTCCTCAAGATCTAACCATCTTCATACACCATGAAGATAACAAGTGCACCATGCAAATGTCAAAGACGCTTCTGCAACAATAGGATCTAAGACAAACGTCCAACATCTGCAAACACTCAATAAATATATCAATGCCAACAACTCCCACTCAACCGTGGTACCAAGTCACCTATGGCACCATAAAATCCATCCTCTCCAAACCAAGAAGATATAAACCAAACTAGGAACTAATCCTACACTGTCACCCCATCGCTGTCACAAGCTCCCACTAAACCATGTATCCGAGCTATCCATGACATCATGATGAAAAACCATCTTCTAACCATGAGAATCAACCAAGGCATCAAACCATCAAAGAACTCAAAGTGCACATCATGAGCTCCTCAAAAGAAACCAAATAACCATGTTCCTCAACCAAGAAGATATACCACCATAACTGAATCAAAAAATCCAAGCTAATAAACATCAAGGATGTACCTGTATAACCAATCATGTCATGCCAAAATCCATGACACCTTGATCACATCCATGAACCGAGCATCTGGCTCTCAAAGTATCCAACCTGTCAGCATAAAATAGTCAACCACAATCCTCCACCATGACTGTACCTGGTAACAACATCTCATCCCTTCTACATGAAGAAAATAGTAAATCATGTGACTTAGGGCATAGACAACCCAAATCCAAGCCACCAATCTGAATATGCATCAATAATGAAAGATCAATGGGCAAAGACAACCCATAACCAAGCTATAAATGCAACCTGTAAGTATAGACTGCTTACAACACTACACAACTTGTAGATCCAACAAGTCATCATGCATATCCAAACCAAACACTGATAACCATATCATCATGAGACCAAACTTGAGTATACAATGACATCAAAATCTTAAATCTCCAATGCCATAAACTCACAATGTTACCATAGTCAAAATATATACCATAAACTATTCAGATCAATATATCAACAAATAAATCATGGCAAACCTGCACCAAATCTGAACCATTGTGTAGAGCTCTCCAAGAGCTTTTCGTTGACTACTCGAAGTCCAAAATTTGACTCTGTATGCCCAAGTTATGCCCTAATCCGTGCTCAAAATAAATAACATCTGACTTTAGGGCTCTTAAAACCTAAAAAAATATCAAAATCATAGAACCAAACCTACACCATGTTGTAGTTCTCTGAATTACCTTTCCAACGCCTATAAGAACTTTGAAATCTGATATACTGAGAGAAAGTTATGGCCATTTTACTAAGATAGTCTTTTTACCATTTTTAGTACGATTTTTTCATTTTTAATTTTTTCAGTGACGAAAATTCCGATGGGATTAAATTTGACGGCCATCATGGGCTGAAACCAAAAAACTCTTTCATTTCCTCTGAACATGGCCAAACTAGGGCATATTATATATCAAATTTTATGGAAATGTCGACCCAGATCCAATGGTGAGGTCTATTTTTACCCAGGAGGTCATTTCTGCAAGCTACCCCCCAAAACCCTCATTTAAATGAAACATCCAAAAAAATCTTTTTGTCCAACAATTTCTCATGCTCAAATCTTTTAACATCCCATCATAATAGCAAACCCAAAACCCTCAGATCTGCAATAAATCATTCATATATCTTGCCCTTTTCTTTTATCCTCTCATGCATTCCCATGGATTCAATCTAGGGTTACAATAATAAAACCATAGCTCTGATACCACTTGTAAGGAAACTTGGCAACAAAGAATATAACCGTTTCCACATAACCCATAATAGATCTGAAATAAATACAGAATTAAAATCCACATGCAAGAGAATAGACAACATACCCACAAAATGTGACACAAGATATACCTTGGGAAACCCTCATTGAGGGAAAAACCCAGCCTCCAAAAGCATCCATCACCATGTATTATTCAGCAAAAAATACCATTGCCATACAACCATGGAAGCCTTCATGGCCATAGCCACAACCGAGAAAACTATGTGAACAAGCATGAATCCACACATCCCATGTCATGCTTTCAACCTTCACAAATGCTCCCTTGGCTAACCTGTCAAGCCTTGTCCCGCTCAACTCTTGCCTTTTGTCTTCTTCTTGTCTCTCTCTTTCTACAACAACTACCCTTGTGGCTGCTAATATAGTAGCAAGTCCCACAAAATCACCAAGTGGTATTACATAAACTATGTGCTAAAACCATGTGCTACCTAACCCACTGACCTCACATTTAATATTGGGCATTTAATTCTTTTCCCCAATATTAAATAATTATATAAAATATTATCACAATGTTACAATACAACTCATCAAGAATATTCCATGGAAATCTTTACATGTTGCACGTCCATCTAGGTACAACATTACATAATAAAATAAAATAATAAAATATAACAATATTATGCAATGTGTGCAACACCCATTATCGTAGGGCCCATTTACCGTTGCACCAAAAACCATGACTGTTAGTGAACATGGAACACCACATATTTTAACCACCTGTGGGCACGGGAGCGCGTCGCATCACCCAACATGATGGCTTCTTCCCCTTCGCTTGGTGTTGACCATGGTAAGAGCATAAATGGATGAGAATTATTTGTTACTCATTCTCATGTCTTCACTAAGTAAAGTGGCAAAAAATTCATAGACCAACTTTCTCTTTGTGGAGTTTGAAGTGCTTACTATTGTAACTATGGGATCCCAAGTGTTAGGTAAGAAACACAACAAGATGATGACTTTGGCTTCATCACCTTGAGTCATACCAATTGAAGTTTCTTGACATAATAAAGCATTCAAATCATTTATATGATTTGACATTTAAGTCCCTTCCTTCATTTTCAGCTGGTAGAGCTTCTTCATAATGAATTTTTTTTTGTAGCTGATGTCATCTCATACATGTTTTGAAGTTCATCCCAAATTTCTTTTGTTGTTTTTCATTCAAAATATTGAACAAGATATTTTGTGATAGTGAGAGAAAGATCAATGCCATCACTTTCTCAATAGCCTTTATCCAATCTTTATCCATCATTGAAGTTGGTTTCTTACTTTTCCCTTCAATTATAATTGATAGGTCTTGCTTGATCAACAAGAATCACATCTACACTTTCTACAGGCTAAAGTTTTTGCCTATGAATTTCTCTATTTTTGCATACTCCATTTTCCTGGAAGTTAAACATTGATTTCCAATCTGCACAACTTATGCTCTGATAGCAATTGAAAATTTTGAATATGAAAAGAGAACAACAAATATAAGTAGAATAGATTAGAAGAAAAAATAACACAATATCTAGATCCTATTTCACCACAATAGTTGCTATGTCTAGACCACAAAGTATTGTATTAAATGTATCATTGTATGTTTACAAATGAATAGGAGCAACATATAAATAAGATCCAATTAAATTACATATGAAAGGTCTCATAAAACCAAGAGACACATAATTAGAGGGAAAACAAATAATGACCATTGACTTTCAACATATCAACAAAGTCACCAATGGGACAATGTAGGGCATCCTGTATCTACACAAAGAATGCACAACAAAAATTGTGCACTATGATATAAAGCCCAAGAACATCTTGTTGGACAACAACATCAATCTAAAGATGCAAATTTTGGGTTGGTGTAATTGATGAAGGTGGAGTAGACACAAATGTTTATAGGAGGTTGGGGATCAAAGGGCTACATAGCGTCAAAGTGGCACAAAAACATGGCAATCACTATCAAAGTGGATGTCTACAACTTTGGTATGATGTTATTGTAAATCATTTATTCTAGGAAAACCATCAAGTTAGATGCCCCAAAAAAGAAATGTTTCTTTTTTTAGTGGGTTTATGATTGCTTGAAACACAACTTGCTTGAGAAATTAGTAGAGAAGCAGTGATCAGGGGCAACCATAATTGATTCCTATTAGCTAGAAAAAATGGTTTTGGTGGGTCTTCAGTTTATTCAAGAGAACCCATTATAGAGGCCATCAATAAAGAAGGTTGCTCAGATGTTGGAAGGAACAATTCAGATTGCACTACCACCTTCTCTACAATATTTCATTAGTTTATTCTGATTACTTATTAAACTATTTGCCCTGAGATATTTGAGCCCTCTCTCTTTCTTCTCAAAAGTAATAGCATTTGTGTCCATTCATCAACTATTGTACGTAGTAGTATTTGAGTATTGGATAAATAGGGTTTCTTAGCTCAGCGTGCAATTTTGATAGCTCTTCTTAACATCTATAATTTAATATTAATTTTGTCCTAGTTTTGAATATACTTTCTTCTTACATAACGGGATTTAGTTTATTTTCATCCCAAATTTCAAATAAAGATGTAATGTATTAAGTTATTGAGATAGTTATTTAAATTTATCATTAGATGGAATTTTGTAGTTGTATGTTCAATTATTAATTTATGAATTTAGACTTAAAAAAAATATTTAATATATTATAAATAGTTTTATAAAGTTAATAAAAGTTGATCATATTTATAGATAAAATTATAAAGTATAAAGATTGATTTTTTTGCTTGCAATACTTGAGCCCTCCCTCTTTCTTCTCAAAAGTAATATTAGAAGTGTCCATTCATCAACTATACAAGTAGTAGTAGAGTATGCGATAAATAGCTTTTCTTAACTACCATGTTCAACATGCTATTTTGCTAGCTCTTCTTAACATCAATAATTTAATATTAATTTTATCCCAATTTTGAATACGTTTTCTTCTTAAATTGGTGGATTTAGTTTATTTTCATCCCAATTTTCAAATAAAGATGTAATGTGTTAAGTTATTAAGATAGTTATTTAAATTTAGAATTAGATGGAATTTGCAGTTTTATGTTCAATTATTAATCCCTATCTTTTAAACTTAGAGACTAATGTTTTCATATCAATTAAAAACCATTAATCTTGCTTTCAAACTTCTTCAATCATAGAAAAAAACTCCTATGATTCATACTATTTTAATATTTCTAATTTCTATTTTATTCAAATTTCACTATTTTCCTATTCGTCTGCTTTGATTTTCCTGGTGGTTTTATTAGTCTTGTTTCTATTAAATAAAAATAATAATTAATGGCCAACCAAGAGTGACTATTTCAAAACTTAAAATAGTTCCAACCTTTTTCCTAATATCATATGTGAAGAGAAGCGTTGAGCACGTTTTGGATAGTTGACAACTTACATGCTTAAATATTTAGTATTGTTATTATTAATGTTAAATGTTGCATTAAACCCTACAATTGGATCGGGAGAGTGCAATGTTAAAGCAAGAATAAAATAATACAACTAGGTTCAATTCGTGTTTGCAGTTTCTAGAGAAAATTGTACAAATTTGTATACTTTTCAAGCTTTTAAATATTCAAAATAGACAGTGTAGATTTAATCTGTTCAAGTTTCACTATGGTGCTCTCTAAAAAGAGGGGCATTTCCATTTGTGAGAGTTGGAAGCTAAGAAATTGGTTTGCCAAAATCCTTCAAAGCCTCTCCTATTAAAACAATTAAACTCATTCATTGTATAGTATAGATTTTCCAATTCAACCTCTCTTTTCTTAAATTTTGTTTCCTACAAATTTTTTGGTTATAGAGGTAACTACATATTGATGTTATCTACAAATTAAGGAATTATTTAGGCATTATTGGCTTTAGTTTTCCATTATTAGGTTGTACAAATATTTCATTCTTTGTCAAATCTTCTACCATTGTTTGGACATAGGCTAACAAGAATTGCATTTTGTAGCAAGCCTCTCCAACCACCTATGCATTGCTAAGCATTCTTCATCTGAGGCTCGCACACCATGTAAAATTGTACATGTACAATATAGATATATTAGAAAAAGATATATAAATGGGACTATACACCTCTATCGATTCTCTTCAACCTCTTTCATATGCTCTAATCAATGGCTACACCAACCATTGTTGAGCACTAAGTTAGGTGTTAAAATTCCATATTTTGAACTCATATTATCTAGCTGATAATGTTAAGAAAAGGGCTTTGAATTTAGGGCTTTTTCCAGATGCACGCCCTTGTAAATAATCCTTATGAATGCCCTCAAATTTAGGAGTTTTCCAAATACAAATGTTTGGAAAAATGCCCTACTTGCTTTCAATTTAACAATAAATGCCACAATCAATAATTACCCTACAAACTACAATTCTTTATTGCTTCTAATTTGCAATTTCTAGAACGCTTTTTCTTCTTTTTGTTACTTTCTTTCTGAATGGGTAGAGTTGGGTAAAATGTAGATGGCTTATAATTTAGGGTTAGAGTATATACTAAATAAATATGTGAATTTCATGGAATAGGCATTTTGTACAAATGGGCTAGGGGGTTGGATTATTTCTCCAACTTAGTGTTGGTAGGAAGACATTCTAAAAATATTGGAGGCACAAATTGTGCATCTAAAATGCGATAAGGGTTACAATGTTCTTACGACATAATTGATGTATTTTTGTACAGAGTCCTTTGTGCTTACAAGGGGTGCACATACCACTTTTTCACAGATTTTCTTTCTATAGTATTCCTCAAATCGTACTAAATTTTTTTTTTGAATTTTATATAACTAAGCATATATGTATTTTTTCCCTTTATATACTTGGATCATTAAGATTGAGTTCATCTTTGCTGAATTTTTTATAAGAGAATTGTTCAAAATTAAATAGACAAATACAAAAAATCTACCCACCTATCAAGATGGCAAGGAAAATTTTGAATATGCTTTCTTCTTAGATTGGTGGATTTAGTTTATTTTCATCCCAATTTTCAAATAAAGATGTAATGTATTAAGTTATTAAGATAGTTATTTAAACTTAGAATTAGATGGAATTTGCAGTTTTATGTTCAATTATTAGTCCCTATCTTTTAAAGTCAGAGGCTAATGTTTTCATATCAATTAAAAACCATTAATCTTGCTTTCAAACTTCTCCAATCATAGAAAAAAAATCCTATGGTTCATACTACTTTAATATTTCTAATTTCTATTTTATTCAATTTTCACTATTTTCCTATTTGTTTGCTCTGATTTTCCTAGTGGTTTTATTAGTCTTGTTTCTATTAAATAAAAAATTAATTAATGGCCAACTAGGAGCAAATATTTCAAAAATTAAAATAGTTCCAAACTTTTTCCTAATATCATATGCAAATAGGAGCATTGAGCACATTTTGGATAGTTGACAACTTACACACTTAACTATTTATTATTATTATTAATGTTAAATGTTGCATTAAAACCTACAATTGTCTTGGGTGAGTGTAATGTTAAAGAAAGAATAAAATAATACAACTAGGTTCAATTCCTATTTGCAAATTCTAGAGCAAACTGTGCAGATTTGTAAACTTTTCAAGCTTTTAAATTTTCAAAATAGACAGTGCAAAATTTTAACTTGTTCAAGTTTCACTATGGTGTTCTCTTAAAATAGGGGCATTTCTATTTGTGGGAGTTGGAAGCTAAGAAATTGGTTTTCCAAAATCCTTCAAAGCTTCTCCTCATAAAACAATCAAACTCATTCATTGTACAGTATAGATTTTCCAATTCGAGCTCTCTTTTCTTAAATTTTGTTTCCTACAAATTTTTTGGTTATAGAGGTAACTATAGATTGATTTTATCTGAAAATTAAGGCATTATTTAGGAATTGTTGGCTTTAGTTTTACATTATTAGGTTGTATAAATATTTCATTCTTTGTCAAATCTTCTGCCATTGCTTGGACACAGGCTAACAAGAATTGTATTTTGTAGAAAGTCTCTCCAACCACCTATGCATTGAGAAGCATTCTTCAATAAGGCTTGTACACCATGTAAAATTGTACATGTACAATATAGATATATTTGAAAAAGATATATAAATGGGACTAAACACCTCCGTCAGCTCTCTTCAACCTCTTTCATATGCTCTAGTCCATGGCTACACCAACCATTGTTGTGCACTCAGTCGGGTGTTAAAGTTGAACTCATATTATCTAGTTGATAATGTTGAGAAAAGGGCTTCGAATTTAGCACTTTTTCCAAATGGATGTCCTCATAAATAATCCTTATGAATGCCCTCAAATTTAGGATTTTTCTAGATACAAATGTTTGGAAAAAGGGCCTGCTTGATTTCAATAGAACAATAAATGCCCACGATCAATAATTACCCTACACGTTACAATTCTTTGTTGCTTCTAATTTGGAATTTCTAAAACCTTTTTTTCTTCTTTTTGTTACTTGCTTACAAAATGGGTAGAGTTGGGTAAAATGTAGATGGATTGTGATTTAGGGTTAGAGGATATACTAAATAAATATGTGAATGTCATGGAATAGGCATGTTGTACAAATGGGCTAGGGGGTTGGATTTTTTCTCCAACTTAGTGCTAGTAGGAAGAAATTCTGAAAAGATTGGAGGCACAAATTGTGCATCTAAAATGTGATAAGGGTTACAATGTTCCTAGGACATAATTGATGTATTTTTGCATAGAGTCCTTTGTGCTTACAATGGGTGCACATACCATTTTTTCACAGATTTTCTTTCTATAGTATTCCTCAAATCGTACTGAATTTTGTTTTTGTATTTTATATAACTAAGCATATATCTATTTTTTCCCTTCATATACTTGGATCATTAAGATTGAGTTCATCTTTGCTGACATTTTGATAAGAGAATTTTTTAGAATTAAATAGACAAATACAAAAAATCAACCCACTTGTCAAGATG
This sequence comes from Cupressus sempervirens, assembly GCA_028749045.1. Classification (NCBI taxonomy): domain Eukaryota; kingdom Viridiplantae; phylum Streptophyta; class Pinopsida; order Cupressales; family Cupressaceae; genus Cupressus; species Cupressus sempervirens. Next base: position 183,932,344 of record CM053792.1, read on the forward strand.
GCAAGGAAAAAATAGGTGAAATTAGGTGAAAAAAAGATTGAAAGAAATTGATCCAAAAATAGCTCTTTGAAATTTGTTTTCCCATCTTTAAGAATTTGAAAAAAAAAAGAATATAATAAACAATCCGACTATTTGTCTTTGGTCTGGTCTTTTGACAATAACCCATGTTCCGATTGACATGATATCATCAACACCATGTATTGCCTCTAAATCTCATCTGCACAAAAACCTAACAGGGGTTTTTCATATAGATTTGTACACAATATCTAACACAATCTCTACAAATCAAGTTTTCCATGAAGTGTAAAAATAATATACAAATCGAGTTCATGTCCTAAAAAAGTATTTTGTATCCTGGCCACCGACTCTCCCATGCAGCCACACATAGAAAACACATTTTAGGGTTTTTATAATTCTTGAATTTTCTTGGAAGTTCTTAGAAAAGAGTTTCAAAAACATTACAATTCTGTTGATTAGGAAAAAACATTGTTTGGAGATAGACTATTGATGATGGTTGAGTGATTTGGCTAGGATGTTTTTTTTCATTAGCTTCCAATACATGCAGATCTATGATCTGTACTATGACCTTTTCTTAAACATACCTCTACCACCAATACCTCATTCCATACAATAGCTATCAATTTCTCAAGAAAATGAATCAAGTGTGAGCCCTTTGTGTAGATTGCCTTCAATTTATGTAATTTCTAGTACAAAGTAGAGTTTTAGAATAATATAGCGGTCATTATCCTTATCTAGACTAAATGATGAGTGACTTATATATATTTTTGTAACTTTTGACTCACTAGACTCAAAAACTTGAATCTGCAATTAATATTCTAATTGTTATAGGTAAGGTATCATCTTGCCAACTTTGAACATTAGACCTTCAGATTGCATAGTTCTTTAAAATGGGTATCAATTTTCACTTCATGTTTGTATGACTCACATTGGTGATGATAGATTTATATGCATTTTATATGGTGACTGAGTTTACTTATCTATACTTTTTTCATAGATTTGTATATTTTTATCAGTTATTAGTTGTCTAATCCATGTATACCACTACAATTACAAATATCTATTTTTTTAATATATTATAGTTAGTATAGTAAACATTATATATTTTCCTTCCTTGTTGACTTAATGCCTCTTCCAACACTTTAGTGATATAATATCTATTTTTTTCCCACTATATGTGTCATGTAGGATGAATGAATATGTTTTTTTATTGGCTAATATGTATTTATATTCATTTATGACTTATATTCTTCTCTATTATTGTATTGGTATTTATAGTTGTTCATAGTATGTCCAAAGTGGAATGTATTGACTAGTTGTCATTCCTAGTTGCATTATAAGATTGTATTTTCAATTCTCTCTTAGGTTCTCACATATTTATTGTTATAATTTCTTTACATGTCATCATTGTGTATCACTAGTTGCCAAGACTTCAATGCTTTGTCATCTGATGATTCTTCCATTATAAAAATAATTTTTTTATTTATTTCTATATTATTTTCACTCTTTTATGAGCCATATTATATCACTTGTTGACAAGAGCTATAGTTCTTTTTTTCCTTTTCTTCTTTGTCTCTTGCACAATTTTGATGTTTTTAGTTCTTAGATTATTTAACTTTCCATAATCATATTGTTTTTGATTAAGAATAATAGATTTTGAAGGGTTCCTAAAACCATGTACAACTCTAAATATTTTCAATAAGTGTAGAAACAAAAATATAGAAAACAAAAGTAGAACTGGTCACCCCCCAAACAAAGGGTAACCTAGGTGACAAAAAGCTTATCACCAACCAAAAGTAAAGATCCAACAAGGGGGAAGAGCTAGATATTTCATGATTTTCCCTTTGATTTAAAGCCTCCCTTGCACAATAAAAGGTGCATTTCTAAAGGAGGAGCAGATGGTCTTGTATTCTTTCTTTTTACTACAGTCCAACCATCCTCCACCTTAGCTACCTTAGCAATCCAATCCCCAGAAGAAATAGAATAATGAAGCCCAGGGAAATCCTAAACACCAAGAATTTTCATAGAAGAGTCCGAAGCTAACTAGCCCCCCACAAAACTAGGAGGTAGGTTCAAACTAGGGGCAGGGACAGGAAGGTCCTGGCCCCCAACAAGATCAAGAAGAAAATATAGCACAGGGGTAGGAGAAGGAACAAGGATAACCTCCTCTAACACCGGCACCAAAAAATCATCAATAGAGGAATCATTCATAGATACAATCACTGAATCCAAAGGTGCATCCCTAGACTTAACCACCATATAGTGTTCAAAGAGGCCCCTGACCACCAAGAAGATGGTCATCTAGATTTACTCTTCACAACAACACAATGAGCAGCAATGTGACCGGTCTTATGAAATTTTCTACAGTGAAAAAGGGATACCTTCATAATCCAATACTTGGGTCCAAGAGCCTCTTGAGGAATCCAAACAAACCTTCTTAGGAAGACCCTTAGAAATATCCATCTCTACAAGAAATTGAGCATATATCGAATGAAAGTTATCTAAAGTGTTTGAGTCCACATATAAAAAATCACCAATGGCAGCCCCAATAGCTTCATAAACTAAATCTAGCTAGAGATGCATCAGGAGATTTAGAATCTAGACCCAGATAGGAACCTTGCTAAAGGATTCAGTAAGCAGATGGAAATCCATATGGCACAGTTTGGCCATAAGAGGATATATGTCCTCCAATGAAAAATTGCTATTGTACAAAATAGTATTCCTATCTTTAACAAAATTAAAATTTACTATGAAAAATCCTTTAGCCACCGAAAAAATGTGCATCTAACTATCTAAAATTGGCTCCCAATGCTTATAAATTCAAGCATGAAGATTAGAAAGTGAGGTCCAAAAACCCTAAAATCTAAAGATAGCAGTAAAGGAAGAGAGCTCATCTACCATACCTAAAATATTATTAACTATTTCAAAGTTCAAGAGTACGCTTATAGGGTTTTAAACAAATATAAGGGAAGCTCAATGGGGACAAGAAGGTTCAAAATGAGCAACTCGAGTAGCACCATGAAGACCCACCTCAAATGCGGCCACATCGGCATAGGAGGTAGATCTACCCCCTGAAGGCATAGGAGAAGCTGAGCCAGAACTAGTAACAATAGTAGAAGGCATAGAACTCCCACATCTAGAACATCAACCAACGTGTAGCAACCAACAACCAGTGGCCACGACATAGAGAGGTGAAGCACCCAGGTGTACTGGATCACAAGCACAAAGGAAACCAACTAGTGACTAGTGACAGAAGCATCCTACAATCTCAAACTAGTGAAGAGCATGCAAAATGGGCCAGTGGCCATCGCAAGGGCTACGAGAGCCAACCTGGGCCATAGCCAGGGCAGCGACAGTGACCTTCACAGCTAGGGTAGTAGTAGTGGCAGTGACCAATGCATATTGTTAACTCTCATCTATCATGTTATTTTCCCATAATGATATTATTAATCATCACCTACCTTGTATTCTTCTAACTAGAGAACAACTTTAAAATCCAAATGATTGGTAGGTTCATCAAGTAAAAGATGGGTAGGTTGAACAAACAAAGCTCTTTCCAAAGAGATTCTCATACACCATCCTCCACTAAGATTTGGTAGGATAGATTAGCATATCTTTTTTGAAATCTAAACCAGAAAAGATCTTTGACGCCTGTGCTTGTACTACATCATATTCTACCACTTACAATATTTCATACAAATTTGCCAATTTTTCACTACTATCATCATCATCACCCACCCTATCTTCCAAAGACAAGTTTCTTGACATCTAAACCTATAGTTGCAGATCTACCAATTCCTTGTTTGAAAAAAAAAATACAGTCTCCAAGGAAAATATAGTGTCGCTAATAACCTCTTGCTCAACTAGTAGTATATCAATATTTTTTGTCACAAGGATCTTTCTCCATGCTAAGAGCTTTAATAAAGTAGACTTTCCCTTCCCATTTGGTCAAACAAACTGGTAGCACTTTCAATGACAAAATTTAAAAGAGAAATCTTTAGAAGCTCCTTACCACAGGAAGATACTAAGAAGCTACCAATGATGATCTATCCTTAACATTAGCAACTAAATTTAAAGTAAAAATGATAACTAATCAAATAAAAATACTAGATACAAAGTGCAAGGGTTTTGAAATCAGGAACTTCACACAATTTCTAAACTAAAACCAATTTTAGAAATATATTGCACCTAAAATTGTTAGATTAATGTAAGCCTTAAGTCATATATTGGAAATTATATGTATTTTCAATTGCTAGCTAGCATCTAAACTATTATAACCCTTTTTAATTACTATTTTTATTTATTTAGTAAATAACTAATTCTGAGCATTTTATATACCTGTTATTTTACTCGGGTGCTATGAAATGTGGAGTTCTTCAAGTTTAAGGTCAGCTAGCTTTCTCTAGAAATCCTCTTCTACTATGCTCTACCAATAAATTATTTTCACTTCCCTCACAACCAATTGTTGGAGAAGGTCCTCTTCCATCTATAGCTATTTTTGTACCACCTTGAATTGCATCTACCATTTTATTTAAACAATATTCCCCTCCCTCCCTATTTGAAGTTGATAGATTAAAAAGGGGGAAAATTATTATTTTTCATTCTTATATGAAAGAGAAAACACTTCAGCAACCCTAGTGACAAAAAATTATATTCAAATATAATGTAAATTCTAAGAAATGAAATCTAAACATGTTGTGTTACGCCTAGACTTTGGCATGCTTAATGCCTAGAACTATGGAGGATATGCATAGAGTAAAATTTCTATTCAAGGTAAGAAAAATGTTGTGCAACCTTGGCTTTTGTCAAAGAATTCTATAGCCTTCGATTCTTTAGTTTGAAAGAAAAATCTAGAAATCTACCAAAGTCTTGTTCATTTTAGATTCACTCCACATTGATGCCATTTGTTTATGAATATGCAAATAGATTGATGCCATTCTATAGGTTTCTAGGACTTGTGTTTTCCTATCCAACAACCTCAACATTAGCCTCGACAAGCAACATACTATTAGGTCCTTTTCCATCTGCAACTATTTTTGTACCACCTTGACCCATCGCATGTACTAGTTTTTCATTACAATATTCCCCTCCCTCCCTTTTTGAAGTTGATAGATAAACTAGAGGGAAAATTAAATATTTTCATTCTTATATGAAAGAGAAAACACTTCAGTGACCTTGTGGATAGGCATTTATATTCAAATATAATACAAAATATAAGAAACAAAATTTGAACTTGTGTTATGCTTAGTGATGCAAGAGCATCCTAGCTATAAGAGAAATCTTGCATCACCCAAAAATATTTTCATTTTAGTCTTTTCTATTTTAATAAGGACTAGTAGACAAGGTGGTTACTATTTATGTGAACTTTCTATTTTTTATATGTTTTTCAGACAAGCTTGGATTATTCTCATTTTCTATATGAAGGTTTATTTTAGAGTTATAAGCCTACCATAAAAATCTCACTCTCCAATTTAAGTATTAGAGAAGTAATTGCAGATTTTTGATGGAAATATTTGCAAAAAAAATCTTTAGGCTCACTGTTGGAGGCCTTAGAGTGCCTGGATGAGGTCCAAAAATATGATGGAAGGGTGCGTGCATTGTTTCAAGCATGTAGATCAAGAGTTGGCATTTCCAAAAAGTGGTTATAATAGTCAATTAGAGCAATGGTTTGTGAGTTATGGTCTTTCAAAGTTGGGCTACCCAAAATATCTAAAATAATTGTCAAAGATGTATTTGGTTGACTCTATATGTGTTGTTAGGGTCTGTTAGCCCTAGGTATTAAGTTTCAATGTCTAGAACCTTCTTGGGCATCATAAAATTGCCAATTTCAGAAAGGCCCAAACATTATCTAGGATAGCTCTGGGTGATAGTTCACAACATTGTCTTGCAAATTAATGCAATGAAGGTACCTATGTGGGTTAGCATATTGTACTTATGAATTTTTAATTCCACATTTGTGGCACAAATAAGAAGTCCATATTTTTCTCTTTCATTTTTTGTTGTTTCTTTTTTTCTGTTATGGTTTATGGTATTAAGGGGGCACCCTTCATCAAGTGGTATTAGAGCTAGAGTTCTTGAGTGTGTAGACAGATCAATGATTGTGAGGCAGTTCACACTAGGACTGTGGTTTGGGCTGAGAATGTAAACAAATTGCCAATTCTGAGGTAGTTTGCATTAGGGTTTCAGTGACAATGCAAAAAATGCTTCCACAAAAATAGCATGGTGGAAGAGTTGTAGGTGTTACACCTGAGCATTTTAGAGCCCTCCAAGGACAAATGAAAGCATTGGAAGAAAAAAATGCATAGAGGAATAAATCTTCCCATAAGAGATGAAAGCGATGATGAGGATGAAGTAGAAGAAAAGGCCAAAGTAGAGGTAGTTCTAAACCCAGAGGAAGAGAGGCTTTTTAGGGCCATCTCCAAGATTGGAAAAATACCTAAGTTTGAGGTTCCCACATTTTTGAGAAATCTTAACCTAGAGGAGTTGATCAATTGGATCAATAAACTGGAGGAGTACTTTGAGTATGAAGATATTGAGGATCCTAATAAGGTCAAGTTTGCAAAGGCAAAACTAAAGAAAAATGTGAAGATTTGGTGGTAGGAGGTTCAGTTGGAGTGAAATAGAAAGGGAAAGGAAAAAAATCATTAGATGGGAGCAAATGATAGGTAAACCAAAGCAATAATTCATTCCAGTAGATTATGAGCTTGATTAGTTGAAGAAGATGCAAGGGTTGAAGCAAGCAAGAAAATTTGTTCAAGAGTATACCGAAGAGTTCTACCGAGTTCCCATTAGAACCAACCACACATAAGCTGATAAAGAGAAAGTAGCCCATTATCTTGATGGATTAAGGCCAAGTATTCAAGATGAGCTAAGTCTAGTTCGAATGAATAGTATTAAGGAGGTATACTATTTTTCCTTAAGAGTTAAAGAAAAATTGGGCAAGAAGTTTGACAAAAAGAATAGTGGAAGAGGTCATGGTGGAAGATGCAGAGGAAGATCTTATGGTGTCTATAATGATGATCAGAAGAATATGGATGAGACTTGGAGTGGTTGTCAGAACTAGATGTGAAATAATTCCAATCACTTACATGATTAGAAAAATAGAGATCGAAGAGAAAGAGGTAGAGGACAAGGATTTGGAAGAGGAGGCTTTCGTGGGAAATGTTTTCACTATAGAGAAGAAGGACATAGAGCATTTGAATATACCTAGTGCCAATGAATGATAGATCAAAGAAAAAAAGGCTAGGATAGAGTTAGACATGTTGATGAAGATGTTAGATCTTCAAATTTAGAAGATGTTGAAAGAGGAGAAGTCCTAATTAATAGAAGAGTCCTACTGAGTGGTGAGAATGAACCTAATCAAATAAGGAGCTTGTTTTGCACAAGGTGCAAATGTGAAGATAAGTGTTGTGATGTGATCATTGATGGTGGATGTACTAATAATTTGGTGTCAGAAATGATGGTAACCAAGTTGGAAATGAAGAGATAGAAATACTCGTGTCCATACCATGTTTCTTGGGTGCAAGATGACCACAAGGTCATGGTCAATGAGTAGTGCTCAGTGAAGTTCAAGATTGGAAGCTAACATGATGAGTTACTATGTGATATCATACCCGTGGAAATATCTCATATGTTATTGGGTAGGCCATGGTAGTTTGATAGACATGATGTACATGATGGGTGAGAAAATACATACACTCTAACCAAGGAAGGGGTGAAACATAAGTTGAAGCCATTGAAGGAGAAAGAAGAAAAGGTATGTAGTGCTACTAGAATATGTTTTGGTGATGGAAAACAGTTTCTCAAAGGTATGAAGCATGAGCATATGTATTCAGAAGGTGTTTGATAAGTTGAGGGAAGAAAAGTTGCTGATAAACCTGAAGAAGTGCAGTTTTGTAAAAAAGGAGTTGGTGTAGCTGGGATTTGTAATCTCAACATAAGGTTTGAAAATGGTCCTAGAGAAAGTGAAGGCTATCCTTGAATGGCCTACTCTAAGGACTATGACAAAGGTACGATATTTTCATGGATTGGCTAGACTTTACAAAAAGTTTCTAAGAGGTTTTAGTAGTATTTGTGGAACCCTAACTGAAACAATGAGAGGGGATAGGAAAGAATTTAAGTGAACTATAGGAGCAGATAAGAGTTTTAATCCATTGAAATAGAAAGTTATTGAGCAACCTATTTTAGCACTTCCTAATTTTAACAAGGTGTTTCAAGTAGACTCTGATGCTAGTGGTACTATAATAAGAGCTATTATGAATCAAGAAGGTAGACCTATTGCTTATTTTAGCAAGAAGTTGAATGATGCAAAAAGAAAATATTATGTTTATGATAAAAAAATTTATGTTATAGTTCAAGCATTGAAGAAGTGGAGACACTATCTTCTTCCTAAGGAGTTTGTTTTGTATACTAATCATCAAGCCTTGGAATATTTGAATAGTCAAGGAAAATTGAATCAAAGGCATTTGAAGTGGGTTGAGTTTTTTGTAGAGTTATACATTTTTTTTGAAACACAAGAGTGGGAAGTCTAATAAAGTTGCAGATGCTCTTAGTAGAAGACAAATTTTGCTGACAGAAATATAAATAGAGGTGTTTGGGTTCAAGGAACTCAGTGCTTTGTATCTAGATGATCTTGATTTTGGTGAAGCATGGAAGGGTTGTACAAAACTTGTTACACTTGACAAGAAAAAGTGGTTGGATTTCATGATCTAGGATAGTATGTTGTTTAAAGGAACCTAATTGTCGATTCCTAGAATTTTAATGAGAGAGAATCTCATCAAGGAGAAGCATAGTGGAGGGTTGGCTAGACATTTTGGTAGAGATAAAACCATAGCTTTGATTGCTGAGAATTATTATTGGCCACAATTGTAGCAAGATGTGAAGAAATTTGTACAAAGTTGCAGAGTATGTCATATGGTGAAAGGAGTAAAGAAGGATGCAGGGTTGTATCAGCCATTGCTTGTACCAGAGAAGATGTGGGAGGATGTCAGCATGGATTTTGTTCTTGGATTATCGAGGACTTAGCATGGGCATGATTCTATTTTGTGGTGGTTGACAGGTTTTCAAAGATGACACATTTTATTCCTTGCAAGAAGACTAGTGATGTTGTTCATGTGGCAGAGTTATTTTTCAGAGAAGTGGTGAGACTATATGGCCTTTCAAAGAGTATAGTTTTAGATCGAGATAGAATTTTTTTGGGTATTTCTAGCATACATTGTGGAAGAAGTTAAAGATAGATTTTAAGTTTAGTTCATCACATCATTCACAAACTAATGGATAGACATAAGTTGTGAATCGTAGTTTGGGAAACTTGCTAAGATGCTTGGTTGGAGATAAACCAAAATGATGAGATATGATTTTCCCATAGGCATAATTTGCATATAATAATTTTGTCAATAAAAGTACTAGTAAATCACCATTCCAAATTGTATACAAGAGTAGTTCGAGAAATTCTTTTGAATTGAGGTAGTTAGATAATGGAGAGATAAGTAGTGCTGAAGCAAAAGAATTTGATGAACATTTGAAGAACATCCATGAGGATGTAAGGAAGCACATCATCAAGATGAATACGTAGTATAAGGCTAAGATAGATGTGAAAATTAGGTATAAGAAATTTTAAATTGGAGATGAAGTCATGGTTCATTTGAGAAAGGAGTGTTTTCTAGTGGGTACATATAATAAGCTGAAGATGAAGAAGTTTGGATTGTGCAAGATAGTGAAAGGCATGATTCTAGAAATGCCTATGAAGTGGAGTTACCTACTAAATTGAATATTTCACTAGTATTTAATATTTTGGATTTGATAGAGTATTATAAAGGAGGTGATGGAGATGAAGTTACAAAAGCACTGTGGAGTATTCTAGCAGCTAGTTTAGCTACAAAGGAGATTGAGGAGATACTGGATAGTCATGTTGGGAAAAGTACCAAGAATAGAGCTTATGAAGAATATCTATTCAAATGGAAAGGGAGACCATTAAAGGATTCATCATGGATAGCAAAGGAGGAGGTTAACCATCTTGGTTTTCCTCTAAACACTTGAGACATGATAAGGTCACTTCTCAAATAACCCTAGTTGTCTAATGCAGGAGCATCCTGGGTGTAAGAGCAATCTTGGATCACCAAAAAATATTTTAATTTTAGTCTTTTCTATTTTAATAAGGACTAGTAGACAAGATGGCTACTATTTATGGGAACTTTTTATTTTTAGTGAGTTTTTCATACGAGCTCATAATGTTCTCATTTTCTACATGAAGGTTCATTTTAGAGTTATAAGCCTACCATAAAAATGTCATTTCTCCAACTTAAGTATATGAGAAGTTATTGTGGATTTTCAGTGGTAAAATTTGTAGAAAAATCTTCAGGCTCATTGTTGGAGGTGTTAGAGTGCCCAGAGGAGGTCCAAAAACTTGTTGGAAGGGCACTTGCACTATTTCTAGCCTATAGATCAGGAACTAGCATTTCTAAAAAGTGGTTATAATAGAAAATTGGAGAAAAGGTTTGTGAGTTATGGTCTTTCAAAGTTGGGCTACCCAAAATATCTAAAATAATTATCAAAGACATATTTGGCTAACTCTATATGTATTGTTAGAGGTTTTTAGTCCTAGGTATTGAGTTTCAATGTCTAGAACCTTCCCAGGCAGCATAAAATTGCCTATTTAAGAAAGGCCCAAACATTGTCTAGGATAGCTTTGGGTGATAGTTCACAACATTGTCTTGCAGATTATTGTAATGAAGGCACCCATGTGGGTTAGCATATTGTACTTTCAAATTTTGTAATTTTGTATTTGCGGCACAAATAAGAAGTCCATATTTTGTTCTCGTATTTGTTGTTGTTTCTTTGTTTCTATTATGGTTTATGGTATTAAGGGGAGGACCCTTCATTACTTAGACTTTAGCATGCTTAACACTTAGAACTATGGAGGATACCTTCTTTACAAAATCCATCTACAATTACATTGTAGGTGGACTCATTAGGTTTGCATCTTTGTTTCTTCATGTACTCAATGGGTAGGCAAAAGAAAATTTGGCTTTATTTTTGTTAATGTCTTCTATCTTCAAAATAAATTTTTCATTAGTCTCTCGCTCATAATTTTCTTTTCCCATACAAACCTTGGTTTTCCAATCTTGTAATAAAAAAGACTTGTCTATTAATTACCATATGTAAGAAGCAAGTCATTTATTTTAGGGTTCTCGTAGATAGTACTAATGCAATCTTATAAAAATTGAGCAAAATTATGTAATTGTGTATGTTGAACAGATCAGAGAGCTATATTTAATAAAAAAGAAAAGAGAAAGAGCACATAAGTGATGAACTTCTAATTTGAATTGAACGTATTCCATCTTTTCCATCTCTGTAGTTCTTTCATTATTTGAATATTTTCACTTATAGACAAGTAGCAAGGACTAAAATTATATATCAATTTTACATTGGAAAAAATATGTCTTGCATACCTTTTAGACCATCTTCACATGGATAGGTTCTTATTAAATTATTTCATCCTATTAAGCTCTTACCAATATTTCTTGCATTCTTTAAACAGTGTGCGAAATACATATGAAAACATTGTGCATTAAATTGTCTAATAGTTTTCTCACTAGTATTAGACCATATTACACTTATATCATATATCTTTACAATTAACACCTATGTTGAAGGTAAAAAATTAGTGCAAGTAAAACTTTAAAAACCTTGCTTCCAACAAAGTTAGGATGAACATAGTACGCAAAATTAACAACTAAATGGCCATATGACCATAGCCTAGTGGTATGGAATGCAATTCAACTATATACCGTGGATATATTTGTACTTCAATTTTTTTAATAAAGGTAGATATATTTTGATTTCCATAAGTACTTATGAAATATGGCTTGGAGGCTAGCATATTTTACAGCCTCTGATATGTTTATTCCCAATGCATATGATTGATGTATCTTCTTCTATTCAAATGAAAATCTTCAAACCATGTCTCGCTATGAACACCTTTTAACATAAAATATGTGTCTTTTATTTAGTATTCCATTCATTTATTGTTTCTAGACATAGTGTCAAATAGCTGGCTTGTAGCTGTAAAGAATTATTTTCCCATAAATCATATGCCTCTAAATCTGACCTATTATAGAATATATAACCAAGAGAAAATTTGAATTTATACGCAATGCCCATATTCAATTTATAGCCACTAGTATTGATTCAAATCATCCTTTAAATGCCTTATGACTTTTGACTAGGAATATATTCCTTTCTAGTTTTATAGATAGCTAATGTAACCAAAATAGGTTTCGCATTAATATTTCTATACTTTGTTGTTGATAATAAAAGTGACTAAGAACTATCTAAAAAATAACACCAAAACAATTTTCTTTAAAAGATGTTGATAATATTCAACATATTACCTTGATAAAAATCTTTGATTCATTGCATTGCATGATGTTCTTTCATTGTTAGAGTTTGCAATATGTTTTGTCCACTATCTTATAGGGGTTGAGTATGATGACTTAATCTAAGAACTCTCTCATCTCTTCTATTAAAGGTCTACTGTAATCAATACATCTTACTTTTACAAAATCTCAAATATTGATGATATCTACTTTCAACTTCACTTTGCACTTCCAAAGTGGTTGTGACTAGAATCAACTGCTGAAATGTATCCTATACTTATCTTGAACCCACTGCTACTTCATTTTTGCTTCATTCATCAAATGACAAACACATTTTTAGCTGTATCAAGTACATTAGGCCAATCTTCAGAACATCCAATAATAGTAGACACATACAAATTGAATGACACATTTTAGAATAAATCAATTGATGATGCTCTTGAAAATGTGCATTGCTTTTGAATCAACTCATTTAACTTCAATGTTGGTGATTGTTTATTTGATGCAATACAAGTGTTACTCCATTCTCTCTATACATCTAATGAACTCCACAATGGACTTGTTGACCATTTCTTCTACTCCCTCCACCATGTTTCTGATGTAGCTTCAACCTCTTTTCAACATGAACTTCACCCTTCATTGCTTTATGATTTGCATAGAGTAACTAACAAGGCCACATACTTGTGAAGAACATGACTCTCAACAACTAAAATCAACATGCTAGGTGAATTAGGTCCTTGAGGTGATACGTACATTTTGTATTCATTGTCTCTCTAGATAAACATACCCATATGCATTTGGTCATTCATATAGAAAAAACCATACCTCCATTTCAAAAAAGATGTATCTCATCCTACTATATCAATTCTTTCCATGATGCTAACCTATTGGTCAAGCACTATGACCTATCTTCTCAAGAATAAGTATATACAATACAATACAAACTATGCAACAATAAATACCAAATTTCCCCTCCACTATAACAAATATTCTAGACATAATTGAAGAAGAATTAGCCCAGGTTGGTCTAAAACAATTGCCTGCATTTACTTCTCCATGTGGTGAAAGCATGTTCACAACTGTTGCCTTCTTGGTTGACAATGATTTGATCGATCTACCTTGCAATTGTTTATTGCCTAGTCATTGGCTAGTGTATTTAAAGTAAATAATAAATTTGCATTGCATTTCTTCCATATGTACAGGCAATTTGTAATGTCAAATAATGTACTCCTCTTACAAGCACATACACTAATTAGCAAGGTTGGAATACAATATACTAAAAGCAACTTGGAAGGCTATGAATTTTTCTTTCTATGGCTTTCATACATTTCCATATAGCTATAAACATATGGCAACTAGATCCATTATCTAAAGTTGACATCTATTGCAATAGCGTTGAACCAAGAACAAACATTAACTTGATTTGTTTCAAAAATGCTGTAGGTCATTACCATTATAAGCTGCTCCAACTAGAGGAAAGAATGTTCAATCAAATCAAAAGAAATGAACACAATTTGTTGCAAGATAAAGAAATTGCAACTACAACAAAAAAAATAAGACTGTCTCTTTTCAAAATCTCAGACCCTAAAAATATTACAACTATTCCTGCAAAAAGCTTAAAGACTCATTGTTCACTAAGATATCTGAAAGCAACAATTTGCAATGGACAAAAATGTTCAACAAACATGGCCAGTAATCAATCAATTGAAACTAACAATGTTACCAAAGAAGGGAAAATCTACATCTTTTAGAAAAATATATGTTTTCCACAAGCCACAAACAATACACCATGCTACAAGTTATCCATATCAAACTACACTAAACAACACACACCAGAAATCAATTAGATAATATCTACAAGAAATCAAAGATACACCAACTCAAGCATGTACAATCTCTAAAATTTCATGCTTGAAAAAACACATCTACAAACTCACTAATGCATTTATCCATGATTTCCCTTTTCCTTCTATTGAAACAAGTAAAAATAATAATTGCAATAGGCCAACTAATTTGTAAACACTGTGTAGATGCCATTGTGCATGGAAAGCTCCTTGATTTAATAAATGTATACAAAGGAAAAAATCTTGATAAATAAAGATTGGCAACTTCTATTTGAAAATTAAAAAGCACAATAGAAAATAAATAGTGACATAGATACTGTCATAGATGCACATGATAGTATTTTTGAAGATGAAGAGGAACCTGAAGCTAAATCACTCATACATTGGTTTAATGAATCACATTCAATCAATGATCTTAGTACAAAAATTATTGAAATTACACTAGCTGAAGGCTTCAAACCTCTTGGCATTTTCCAAGATACTTACTCAAAAGAAATGGACTTCCCAACATTGTTTTTTGGATCCCCATGAGTAGAAGAAATCACAAAAAAAATTACCTACCAAAAAATAATTAAGTGCGAGCTCGGGCATAAAGACAATGACTTTTCAACACATATAACAAACATATTTTTCAAGGCTATAAAAATAATTATCCAAAAAATATCGTTAGTAGTATGGGTCTGTATAAGGAAAGCTAAACTAAAAGACAAAAAACTATATGCAAAGGACATGTGTAACCCTACAAACCTAGAAAACATATTGAAATCTCCATTAGGTTTTAGGTCACTCAAGAGTATTCGCACATCTCCTGATTACTTATAGAATACAAAAAATAAATATTTGCAATGATTCATCAACTCGAACATCTAGCTTTTTTTTTGACTCTAACAACTGGTGAATAGTTTTGGGAGCCATTATGCATTGCATTGCAACATATTTCGAACACTCAACAACCCAGACAAAATGAAACTTTAGAGGATAAAGACTTGGACTTTGAAATTAGAAAAAATCCAATACTTTACAGCGTCTATTTTAATCATAGGGTCAATGCATTCAGGAAAATGATGCTAAAAAATGATGAGCT
This sequence comes from Cupressus sempervirens, assembly GCA_028749045.1. NCBI lineage: Eukaryota > Viridiplantae > Streptophyta > Pinopsida > Cupressales > Cupressaceae > Cupressus > Cupressus sempervirens. Next base: position 183,947,667 of record CM053792.1, read on the forward strand.
ATTTAGAAAAGTATCTAATTTTTTTTTGGTACAGAATTCCAAAACCGAGGCAATAACCATGTACACTTCATGCTATGGATCATGGATGCACCTATGTTCAAACATTACAAAGATGACTTCATTGACAAATACATTTCCTATGACTCTACACAATTAGATCCAAATCTTGTCAAAATGCAAACATACCGCCATACGAAAACATGCATAGAGTATAGAATGTCTAGTTGCAGATTTAGCTTTCCCTTACCTCCCATGAGACAAACAACAATGAAGGATAGAGAAATTTTTTTTTTCAAACAATTGGAAAGTAAAAATTACACAAATGATGTTACATTTGACAATTTCCTCTATGAATTCCAACTTGAAGAAGCTGATTACATTGCCATGTTGCAAGCAACTTTGACCCGAAAAATTGTCTTCCCAAAAAGGCAACTAGCTAACATATGGATAAATTCATTCGCTAGAAAAGTGCTTACACTATAGTATGGAAATAAAGACACACAATTTACCTTGGATGCATATGCTGCTACATCATACTATAGTTTATACATGAAAAAATAAGATAGAACATTGTCACGTGCATTTAACCAGATACAAAAACAATGCACTTATGCTTACAATGAAAAGTCACATTTGATACAAAAACTAGGAAATGCATCGCTTAATTACCAACAAATTTCCAGCCATCAAGCACTTCATATTGCTGTGTCTCTACCATTATGAAAAAGCTTAAGAAGTTCCATCTTCATCAATACCTCACCACCAAAAAGTAGAGTTCTTATGCTAAGAAATTCTAAGCTATTAGAAAAAGGAAAAGATGACTTTGAAAACATCATGTATGTGTTCACAATAGAAAAACATATATAATGGCAAAAAATCTTTGACAAATTGTCACTAGCAGAATATACAGCTTGCTACTTAAACAACCCATCGAAGCCCCAAAAAAGAACAAGACCACATGTCATACATTATGTAAGATAAAATCTGCATATTGATTATGCAATTTTTTGTAGAGAAAAACTCATGCTTTTTATCCCTTTCAGAAATAGTGAAAACATGTTATTGGTAGGGCATGAAACATGGAGTGCAACATTTGAAACACAAAAAGTGCAAATCACAAAAATTAAAAAAAAAGTTTATTTCACAAGTAGATAGTAGATGGGGTGACATTGACCAAGCTGAAATAGAAGCTAACAATGATAATCACCCAACAATAGACCTTGATACTGACCATGCACAAAAAGAAGAAGAGAATGAAATAGAGAAACACAACATCATAACTAACATGAAACATATAAAAAACTTAAAAAACATGCATGTTACTAGGTCCTCACTATTCTCAGAAAATTCCCACCCACTCCTTCTTACCAACTGGGAATACTTTAGCTTGCGAAGATAGCTAAATGAAGAGAAACAATCAATAGTGAAAGATGTTCTGATGAAAAAGAGGATTGCATTTGACAAACTACTATACTTGTTCTTGAGAGGAGGTACTAAACCTTTACAAAAAATGTCTTCTTTCAAGCGATGATTCAAATCTATGATAAGCAACTAGAAAGTGACCCATACAAGCCTAAAGGCATTATTGTGGCTTCCACAGGAAAAGTTGCATTCAATGCAAGTGGTATCACTACACATTGTATTTTAAGACTTCCATGTAACTCTTCAAAGATGTTTCCATTGGACTCAAACACTCTTGACAATCTAAGAAAGAAATTGGATCAACTGCAAGTCTTGCTCATTGTTGAGGTGTCATTAATTGGTTCAAGAATGCTATACTATATTGATAGAAGACTTTGCCAAATCCAACATACACCAATAAAACTATTTTGCAATGTTGACATCATATTTTGTGGTGACTTATACCAAGCACAACTTGTATGCAATACTTGGATAGAAAATAGTGAAAAAATACCATACACATTTTGGATAGAAAATGTGTTGTTCTTTCAATTACACATTGTCATTAGACAAACAAACAAATACTTCATTTGTGTTCTAAACTGTGCAAGAACTGGTCAACAAAATGATCAAGAACTTAGCTACTTGAACACAAAATGTTACAAGACACCTCCTAATAATCCAAAATCTCCATACTTGTTTCACAAAAATTCAACTATTGCTGAACATAATAAAAGAATGTTGGACTTCTTTCCTGATTATGTATTTGAAGCTCTCGATGAAATAAATTCACACGTTGATAATGTCCACTACCAAGTTGAAAAATCATTATTGCTCATTGTTATCTATCTAAAGCAAGGAATTCTAATTGAGCTAATAGTTGGCAACCTTAACAGACAAGATGAACTAGTCAATGGTGCTGATGGAGTCTTCAAACTACATACAACTCATCATGAAGAAATTGTGTGGATTTAATTCAATAACCCTACAATTGGCATATCATGATGCCAAAAAATAAAAATCTTTTACACAAGTTCTATTCCACCTTCTTGGACCCCAATAATGAAAATGGCCAGGGAAATAAAAACTACTACTAAATTTATTACACAAAAATAATTCCCTATTCAACTAGCATCTACAAGAACTATTCGTAGAGCACAAGGTTTGATAATGGATGGACTTGTATTTGATCCTCATAAAGTATATCAGCATGGTCTTACCTACACAACTCTATCTCATGTAAAAACTATTTAAAAATTATATTTGATGCACAAACTACAACATCAAAATTTCAAAGTATCACATAATGTGAACAAGGAAATGGAACAACTTCAAAATCAAGAATAATGGAAACTTCAATACAACCTTCCTTTCCTACCAATGGTCTATATTATCATATGCTCTTTGAATACTCAAATCATTCCATTGCACGCAAAGGAAATTGTCAACGACCATGATTTTCTCAAAGAAACTGTACTATAATTATAAGAAACAAGAGACAAGACACATGCACACATCCCCTTGCTAAATGAAGTCTACAATTACTATCCTTCACTAGTTATTCATGGTATATTGACTTGTTGTGCCAAAACAACTACAGTACTAAACACCAATTCTTTTCAAATAGACTGTCTAGAATAAATCACCATCGATATATTACATATCGGTCATACTCTACTCATCACAAACATTTATATTACACTAGGTGCACCCATCAATGACATATCAAATCTAATACTAAGTATCTTTATAGCATTTCCAATAAATTAAAAAGTCATTATTATTGAAGACTTCAACATTGACATGCTACATTCTATAATGCCCTGCCAGGGAACTCAAAAGAAATTGACCTAAAGTTTCACTAAGTTTGTCAAACATTTTTTTAAAAGATAATAACATCAATAGATAACATAGAAGAAGCAATAAAAATAATAGATAAGATAATAGTGGAAGCATTTACTCACATACATAACAACCATCATAAGAAGATTACATCCCTTAGCATTCTATGATGTTGAATCACATTTAAGTTTAATTAATACTAAAACTAATATATAAAACATCCAAATTAAAGAATAATCACAAGTACCAATCCATTTAAACAATATACTATTATATAAGATATCACTTGGTAATAACCAGAATGCACAACATCGACTATACAGGTCACAAGGTATGAGAGCATGAAATAATATACATCATAAAATATATTACAACATCTCTTAAGATCTATGAAATAAAATAAAATGCACTTAGAATATAACCATCCATCATAGAAATACAAGATCATAGAGAAAGGATTATCTACAAAAACACATCCAACAATGACATCCAATGGTCAGATCTCAATGATATAAGAAAATGCACTTCCACCTGACCTCGTGAAACCCAAAAGGGTCGACTCCCACCACATTGAGGAGATAGTCTCAAGTCCCAAACAAGATAGCAAACTCAAAAGTCAAAACTAACATCTAGGTTCAAGGTATCACCTGAAAGAAAACTATCTCAAAGGATACTAAGACACAAGTATCTACTAATCCCAGAGGCAATATAGACATGTAGGATACCTACTATGTAAGTGGGCAAGTGTCATCACATAAGCCAACTCTAAGGTTTCCCTGGTAACCACTACAGACTCTAGACCCCATAGTGTCTCTATGTGATATCAATATCCTTTCGTACAAATAAGGCATACTAACAAGTTAGCTCTAAGGATGCCCTGGTAGTCTTTTAATACTTTAGACCACCTAGTGACTTTCTATGGTACCAATATATTATTAATTCACTTTAAACTCACTTAATGAAATGTTATCACTTATTAACATAACCTATAATGGATTACCTGCTAGCCTCTTTAGAGCTTTGGCCTCCATTGCAAGCCAATTCCATATATAACATACATATAATCTATACATTTTCAAGAGCTTTGTTGACATCCTCATCTCAACAAAAAAACCTTGTGGAAGATAACAGTGCAACTCTCCTGATAGACAACTAGAAAAAAGGTATAAAATATTGTACACTTCTTAAACTATTTTAATTCATTTCCATATCATTTCAGAATCTAAAATAATAATCTCTTCTCTTCACAAGCTCACAATAGAGGAAAATAATGTATCCAACATCACATATATCTATAGATTACAATTGGCTACTATTTTTGAAGGTGATGTCCTTGCCACTTATAGAAAAAATCTGACAAGCCCAACAAAAGCTCCTATAGTGCATGTTGATCTAGTGATGGTTACATGACCATAACAACAAACATTACCAACTAATTAATCGACAAATTTATGACAACTTTTTCTTGGTGCAAGTGTGTGCATAAAATATTTCTTTCTCAAGAAAAAAACATAGTATGAAAGAGGCGATGTAGATTATCACATCCAATTCACTATAAAAACATCCATTGAAACCATTGACCAGTTATACAACCAACAAAAATTGATGCCTGACACAAGAATATGTCAACTTATCCAGTCTTCTAATAATTATTCAATTGGCACATTAGGTGTTATAGTAGCAACACACAAACAAACCCCAATGGAGTATAGGCTCCACGTCAAGGATGGAGATTCTATATCAAACACAACTATTGTAATCCTCTCATTCCATATCTAACTCTAGAATTGATGCTTTTCTCATAATAAAATTACTTATTATATTGACTGGCACATTTATTTTCTTTGCAGGTAACCATTCCTAAATTCCATGCTCAAGCGTACACAACACTACATCAAATCCTACATTCTACCACAACACCACTCTTGTTTCTCAAGAATGTTGTCTATTGAGGGCCAAGACAAAAAAATAGCATTAAAACAACACCATCAACATATGTTGATAGCCTTAATGATGAAAGTACAATGAAGGCTCTACAAAACATTCTCTCCTCCAATATCCAGGTAAGCAACAAAACCATAACACCTCTCAAATTAAAGTGCAATCATATTCTAGATAATAGACATCCCAAACTCATAACTAAATCTTCTTTCACATGCTAGGTCACTGGTACCTTGAGACCAAAGAATGCTTATTTGCAACCATACTAGCTGTTGGTGCTCAAAATTGCAGCCCTGATTTTGAGCACCGTAGTAGATTTGAGCCCTATAAACGCTTTTATATGCCTATGTACCTGGCTGTCAGTATGAGGCCTAAGAGGTGTTTAATGTTTCTAACACCTTCCATTCAGCCTGTCTACCTATTCCATATGGTCAAATCATCATTCTGAGCTATTCGACGAAGTCCTATTTTAAATAATTGTCAATCTTGCTTTCTCACCCAAGTGTCTGACAACGATAAGAGGCCTTGTATGTGAGTGAATATCTCACACCCAGAAATGCGTCATTACTTACCCCTTTGAGAGTGTCTAATATCCATACCTAAGAACCTATGTTTTAGATTTTGAGTCGTTTTGAGTCCATTTGAATAGGTTTTGAATCCCTCAAAGTTGGCCAGTTACTGTTTTCATGCTTTTGCACTTTGCACCTAATTCTGGGAAGCCCTGTTTGACATGCAATAACTTTTGACCAGTTGATCCAAATGAGAAAATTCATTTTGCGTTATATTTTAGATGTTAGAGACTTGTTATGTTCAAAGTTTCAGATTATGACGAATCCGTTTGGTTAGTTTTCAAGCGTGATTCCAAACGCAATTTATAAGTTTTAACTGTTGTCAGTAATTGCAGATTGATTGTAACCCCTATTTGGGACGTCATATCTCCTGATCTGTGATAGGTGTGATTGAATGGTTTGTTTCCCTATGTTCTATACTAAAAATACTCCAAGTGTGCCAGTTTTAAAATCTTGACGAATCCGTTTGTATACTTTTCCAGGGTCTTTCCATTCACAAAAAATGTTGTTTTACTGATGATCACTGTCCTGCTAATCCAGGTAGAAAACTTCAAACACTTGCCAAATTTGCCCAATTATTCATCATGAGCCCAGATTGTATATTCATACTGTCCTCATGACAAAGAATTAACACCCCAGTTTTCATTTCCCCATGTGCTCATTTGCCTAGTTTTCCAAGCCAATTCCAAACCCAGTTTATTGCTTTCTAACATGTTTGCTTGTAGGTGAATCTGAGAAGGCAACTTTGACGGTCAATATCTTTTGACCTCAAATTCGTCATGAGACAAGATTCGACAGGCTGAAAGTATGTGGAACAGAGATTCAGTGTGTCAGTTTTCAGATCCTGATCAGGTGTTCGGGTCAATTTTCAAAGGTAGTCAACAATCCTCCTAAATTCAAAAGTGACATGGTGCAAAAAGGGGATAAAAATGAGTTTCAAGTGATGGTTTAGTGATCGAACTTGGTTTTCAATCAATATCAGATGATGAGTGGGTCAATTTGCCAGTTCAGTCATTCGAAAATGAAAATTTTTTTAGCCGGGCCCACTTTGGGCTCGACTAATTTCTGTAGATTGATTGGAACAAGATTGGAAGTGACATAAGTTCAAAAGCTAATAATAATGTTTTGGGTGTTGCTAAAAAAGAGAACCTAAAGATATAAGTTTTCCTCTATATCCCAATGCCCCTACTGCCAGATCAATGTGTCAGTGTTATCTACTCAACATGCGAGTTAGTTATCAAGTGATTGACTTGATCTGCCCATAAAATCTAATCTATATGGCGAAGGTGGTAGTGACAAATATACATTTTCAGGATTGATATAAAGAAAATGGAGTTGGAGAAAATGTATACATGAGCACGTTTGGCGCCAAATTTCAAATTTGAAAAATATGTATCTTTCTGCTTATAACTTTTGCCCGGATCTTGGAACAGTTTGGTCATTATGAAACTAGTCATAAATTTATGACCTCTGATGATTTGTTAAGCAACTTTCTAAAGAGGAGAAATCAATATTATATTATGACTTACATGAATTAAACGATAAAGAAAGGAAGAAGTCGCAGGCACATCAAGTAAAGACCAGCGCCATTGAAGAAAATGGAGGCGAAAGTTGTGTGAGGAATCTTATCCATATGTAGTAGCAACAAAGTAGCTATGGAAAAAATCTCATGCAAAAGATAGAGAAGCCATTGTGTTTGAACAGGAAAGACTCCACATTTAAAAGGGGCAGAACATGCGCCCATGTTATAGCGAAGCTTCCCAACATTAAGAAAACCTCACGTAGTCAAAGCGAAGCCCACAAACAAATGAAAAAATGGGGAAGGTTAAGGAATAAATCCCAACACAATTCATTTAGAGGAGCAATGCAAGGCAGTTCAAAAAAGTCAACGCAACAAAAGAGAGCGCATAGCTAATGAGAAACGCCAATCAATAGTTGAACACGCAGATGACAATCTGCAAGCACGACTCAAGAGAACATGCAACACCTTACAAAAGAAACTCCACACTTATGAAATGGGAGTGGAAGCAAGGAAGTTGTGAAGTGTTAAACACATGTAGTAGGCAGATATCCATAGGAGGACTTCCAAGTTGGGCAAAAGGAAGCTGTTGCTGGAAATGTAAAAAGATCACACATTTAAAATAATTTCCATGCCAAACAAAGGAACTCCACGCCTGGCAGGAGTAATCCACACTACGAACAAAGGTTGATAGATGTGAGAACCATTTAAAGAGCAAGCCACATAGCTTTAAACAGAGTTAGCCTATGTATATAGAAAATCCAACTGAGCAAAGACCAGTCAAATAGCAAGGGGGTTTCAAGCCAACAAGCTCAGGGCAGATCACGTAAATAAGAGTTTTGAGCACGCAGCCAGCTCTATAATCAACATCAGGTTCAATGCCACAGATGCCAACAAGGGGAGGCGTGAAGAAAGAGGGCCACACTAGCAATTTGCGGAGCAGAGGAAAAATGCAAAATCCCACATTGACCTGGTAATATTAACGCAAATTCTTTAAATACCATCTCAAGCACCCATTAAGTTGTCTTAAGGGACCGGCCTTTTGAGAAGACGAGCAGGCGTGGGGCCCCCGTATCGAACCTGAATGTGGAAGATAGCCTTAGGTGACGTAGACAATATTTTAAATGAATTAACAGCTGCACTAATTTGGCAGAGATCGCACGAGATGACGCCATGTGGCAGAAATCGATGGGTGGCCGCTTCCCCACAATATGAAGTTGCGCCTGATTTAAAAAATGCAGGAAAGCAGAATTTGGACACGTGGCAAGTGGGTCCCATCTGGCAGCGAGGTGACGATTAGGTGCAACTTGTGAGGATGCGTCAGATCGTGACACATGTCACGATCCAACGGTGGGCATAATCCCACATTATGGAGATGCGAGGGGGATAAATAATGCGGGAAAGCGGGATTGCAACATGTGGCACTGGGTCCCTGCGTTGCTAACGTGGCACCGGTCGACCAATCAAAGGCCGCCACATGGCAGAAAGGCTGGTCAACTAAAGGTTGACCCAGATTGAAGGAGAGGGCAATATTAAAGAATAAAAAATAATAATATTTTATTATTATTTTTATAAAAGACTAGTTTGACGTGCATCTTTTTAAAACTCCAATGATGCTCTTTTCTAAAGTTTAAACTTTAGAAACTTTTAAATTTTTGAAAATGTCTTGAGTGCAAGCCTGAACTTTCTAGCAGAGGAGTCATTTTCAAAATGACTTTCAAAAGGTTTTCGAGAGGCCAGATAGGCGATGTTATATATCGCCAGAATTGGGAGAAGATGAAATTTTCGATTCTGGAGTCAATTTTTGCACAAGTATTAGTCTGTTTGAGCTACATGAGGTTTTCTATCAGGTACTTGAATTGTAACCGTTTTCAGATCAGGAAGTTCAGTTGTGATTTTTGGCAAGTTAATAGCTTGAAAATGCGTAAAAGACAAGGAGAATTCAGCTAGGGGCATCTTTGAGTCAGTTAGATGAAGTTTTATTAGCATTTTGATGCAAATAAGATGTTTAGAAAATCAAGGATTTCATCATTCAGCTGGGGATATTTTGCAAATAACTTACAAGGCAATGATGAAATCAAATCAGATCAAGATGGAGAAGGAAGGACGAAGTTTTCAGTCGCCAGAAGATTGAATTTCAAGTGGACACTTGTCAAGTAAAGATTAGATCCAAAAAAAATTCTCTTCTATATCTTTCTTTCTTTCTATCATTTATTGGTTCTAGTTTTTGGTTCTAGTTTCTAGGAAGAAAAAGTTCATTACTGTGATACTATTAGGGATTCCAGTTTTTGCACTGTAAGTCCATTGGTTCCAGTATTTTGACATGTTTCCATGACTGTGACACCATTTTCTTCAGCAGAACTCTCATGTGAACAACATTGTAGAGATAATATAGATAGTTCTGAGATATTAGGTTGTTTCATGTTTTAATTTTATGCATCTGAATGTATAGTTTCAAGGAAATGAATACATATGAGCAATAATTTCACTAGTTTTGTTCTGGTTCTTGTCTCCTGTCTCAGCAATCTGTAAGTCTTATGCGGTTTTGGAACAAAGATTTGAGACCCATTTGCATCCCTTTCAGGTTGTATGTTTGATGTATTTTGTTGTTGGACCAAAGGTCCAAGTGAATGCTCAATATGTTTAAACAAGGCAACTGGTTGTTTGAGAAGGATATTTCATGAGAATGAGACCTAAATGAACACTAATGTCTGAATCACAAGGTGGTTGGATAGATTTGATGTCTAGGTATATGAGATATGTCCTGATGTCACAGATGTATGTTTTGAATTCATGAAATTTCCCAATGGATTAGGCACTGATCAGTTATAGGATCACTGGTTATACTGTTGCATTTTTGAGGTTTTGTTGAATCGACATCTTTAATCAAATGAATTTCCCTTTCATGTTGAAGAGCTATAAATAGAATGCCCTCACTCAGCTTATGAATTTCATTGTTTTGCATCTAGCTACTACAGATATATGTTATTTCATAAGTTATTATGAGAAATAAGGGTTTCTATCTACTTTGTATTAGATTCAGTGTATGCTTTGACAACTGGTACCATATATAGAATCTATAGGTCCACCCGCCTAGGTTTTGTAGAGCCTGAAGAAGAAGAAGGGTCTAGTTATAGTTGGCCTGGTGTCTGAATGGATGTGTTAATAATGGGAGTTAGCTGCCCCTAGATGCATCTTGTTCTCATCAGGGTAATTGGAAATGGGTAACATTTTCAAACACCAACAAAATGGCGACTCTGCTAGGGAGTTGCATATAGAAAGAATAAAAATCTCTGCCATGAAACAGATTGGATATAGAAAATATGTAGCAAGATGTGTTCCTTTTCCTTGCTAAAGTTTCATGTTCCCCAGTTAAGCTTTATTCATTATCAGCAGTATGTTGAAACTAGATGAAAATTGTGTTCTATGACTGTCATGGGTCTATCTTCAATCAGTTCAGTTTTTGCAAATACTGTTGAGAAAGTTTCAGAGTCAAGAATTCATTTATAAAGTATATTTTCTTTTCAAGATGTCAGTGATCTGCAAGTTTCTCCTACATTGAAGGTCTGGTTCAGATTTGTCAGGTGACAAATTATGTTTTATTTCTCACCAAGTGTGAGTGGCGACTCTCAAATCTTTGTACCAGTTGTTCTTAGTTGATTTCACTGCTAAAATTTGAAGGACTTTCAGTTGTATGGGTAGATCTGAAATTGTTGATAGATCTTGGAAAAGAATTTTTAAATTCTTGATAAGTTTTAAAGTGTTGTTTGAAATCTACTATTATAAAGAAATTGAAATGTAAAAAAATAATCAATTTCAGCAGTGGTTATTTTATTCCTCTTGCAAAGAGGTGGCGACTCTACAAAGTTTTGACCAGTGGTGTAAAGGATTTTCATTCTTGCACCTATGCTAGATCAATAGATTGAAGTTTTCCATCAGCACTTGATGTATTTTGGTTTTCATGTTTTCTTTTCATGAAAGTCAAATGTTAGAATCAGTGCCTCTATTCAGTGATTTTTAGCACTAGTAAGAAGAGGTAGAAATTTTGTTGTAAGATGGAGTCAGATATCAGATCTGAGATTAGTTTACCAAATTCAGATAGTTTAGAAACTGTGAGTAATAACATTACTATGTTGAATACAATGGTCTACAAAAGGATTTTTACTCTTATAAGGATTGAGGTAGGAAATACTAAAGGTTTAAGTGCCGAACAATGTTATTTAAGGCTTAAGTCAGTAATCAGTAAGATGCCTTTTCATTGTAGACCTAAGGAATCTTCCCTGCCAAATGTTTTCCTTGATGTTCTAGTACCCAATTTAGTTGATTGGCTAGCACCTATAAGGTTATAGATAATTTTGCAAACTGAAAAATTCATTGAGGAGATGGAAAGTGGTGATTATAGATTTCATGACATGTCTTCTAATGATAATGAATGTGCTGAAAGCCAAGGTAGCAATGAATGTAATGAATCCGTAGAGCAAGATAATCCATCTTCCGAATGTGAAGAGATGGGTTCAAATGTTAATGAATCAGGTAACAACAATCAGCATGAAAAAGATAGATATAAAAGAGAAGATAAATTAAGTTACAGTACATATGAAGTTGAAGAAAGTTGTAACAACAGTAGATCCAGTGATTGCCATGATAAGAAAGAATGTTGTAATAATTCTAATTTTCCAGATTGTTACACTAATGATCTTCCTGTTGCAAGTTCTTCATGTTACCTAGATGACAATCACAACCAGGAGAAGATTTGTGAGGCAATCTTCTTGAGTTCTATTTTGTTGGCTCGTGAGTTTGAAAAGAATGTATCTCTAAGGATCTTCACATGTTATCTCATAATACTTTCTCATTCAGTCAAATCAATTCCCCAAAGTTTGATGTGGAAAAAGAGGTAGAATCTGAACAGTCTTTGTTAGACTTTGGAGGTGTATATAACAAAACTTCAAATGTTTTTGCACATGACAATTTGTTGGATGTAGAGAATGTTGATGAAGGGAATTTTAATGTTGTTTTAGATTCTTTTCATGTTGATCTTGCTGAACATTATTTTGATGTTTCATATGATGAAGTGGAAAATAGTGAGTTTTGTCCATCCGGTTATAGATTTTCTTCATGCACTGATAAGTCTTGTGAAGATAAGTTCCAGGTGTATTCTGACTTTCAGTTTGATGAAGAAGATGATAGTGATCAACATAGTTTGGATCAGTACTGTCAGAATGAGTTTTCAATTTTGGTGACTAATCAGTTATTTGAATGTGAAGAGGTTTCAGCAAAGGATAAATCTGATTTGATGAGTAACATGGTTGCAAGTAGGCAACGATCAGATTTCACATACTCTTCATTTACGGAGGCACAAGGTGAGTTACAATCTGCTCCATATAACTTGTTGAATAAAGTTGAATATGAACACTTTGTGTTTCCAGTTGAAAGAATCCATGATTCAATCAGTAGTGATCAGTTTCAATTTGATATCAGTTGTTATGGTAATTGCTGATCCATTTTTTCATAGTGGGCAAGATGAAGAAAGTATGTCTGATTTTTATACGCACTATGAAGATGATGATACTTTTGTTTTGCCTATTGAGCTAATTGCAAATGTTGATACGTTGGGTGAAACAAAATGATAATGAGAATTTTAGTTTACCTTAGAAGGATGTAAATGAGAATCAGGTTTTTGACAGAGGTAAGGAGTTCTGAAACTTTCCGGTGGCTCGAGTCATCGTGTGTACATAATAGTGTAGTTTCCCTGCTTTCAATAAAGCTGTTCGAGAAAGTTTTTCTATTCAGATGTGTGGTTTGCTTCTTCCAGAGATCTGAAATATTGCCATGCCCGCAAGGGGCATGCATCCCCAAACAGAGCCACTGTTGGCACTCAAAATCACAGCCCTGATTTTGAGCACCATAGTAGATTTGAGCCCTATAAATGCTTTTATATGCCTATGTACCTGGTTGTCAGTATGAGGCCTAAGAGGTGTTTAATGTTTCTAACACCTTCCATTCAGCCTGTCTACCTATTCCATATGGTCAAATCATCATTCTGAGCTATTCAACGAAGTCCTATTTTAAACAATTGTCAATCTTGCTTTTTCACCCGTGTCAGACAGCGATAAGAGGCCTTGTGGGTGAGTGAATATCTCGCACCAAGAAATGCGTCATGACTTACCCCTTTGAGAGTGTCTAATATCCATATCTAAGAACCTATGTTTCAGTTTTTGAGTCATTTCAAGTCCATTTGAATAGGTTTTGAATCCCTCAAAGTTGGTCAGTTACTATTTTCATGCTTTTACACTTTGCACCTAATTTTGGGAAGCCCTGTTTGACGTGCAATAACTTTTGACCAGTTGACCCAAATGAGAAAATTCCTTTTGTGTTGTATTTTAGACATTAGATACATGTTATGTTCCAAGTTTCAGCTTATGAAGAATCTATTTGGTCAATTTTCAAGCGTGATTCCAAACACAATTTATAAGTTTTAACTGTTGTCAGTAATTGCAGATTGATTGTAACCCTTGTTCGAGACGTCATATCTCCTGATCTATGATAGGTGTGATTGAATGGTTTGTTTCCATGTGTTCTATACTGAAAATACTCCAAGTGTGCCAATTTTCAAATCTTGACGAATCTGTTTGTATACCTTTCCAGGGTCTTTCCATTCGCAAAAAATGTTGTTTTACTGATGATCACTGTCCTGCTAATCCAGGTAGCAAACTTCAGACACTTGCCAAATTTTCCCAGTTATTTTTCATGAGCCCAAATCATATATTCATACTGTCCTCATGACAGAGAATTAACACCCCAATTTTTATTTCCCCATGTGCTCATTTGCCTAGTTTTCCAGGCCAATTCCAAACCCAGTTTATTGCTTTCTGACGTGTTTGCTTGCAGGTGAATCTGAGAAGGCAACTTTGACGGTCAATATCTTTTGACCTCAAATTCTTCATGAGACGAGATTCGACAGGCTAAAAGTATGTGGAACAAAGATTCAGTATGTAAATTTTCAGATCCTGATCAGGTGTTTGGGTCAATTTTCAAAGGTAGTCAATAGTCCTCTTGAATTCAAAAGTGACATGGTGCAAAAAGGGGATAAAAATGAGTTTCAAGTGATGGTTCAGTGATCGAACTTGGTTTTCAATCAATATCAAATGATGAGTGGGTCAATTTGCCAGTTTAGTCATTCGAAAATAAATTTTTTTTTAGCCAGGCCCACTTTGGGCCCAACTAATTTCTGTAGATTGATTGGAACAAGAATGGAAGTGACATAAGTTCAAAAGCTAATAATAATGTTTTGGGTGTTGCTAAAAAAGAGAACCTAAAGATATAAGTTTTCCTCTATATCCCAATGCCCCTACTGCCAGATCAATGTGTCAATGTTATCTACTCAACATGCGAGTTAGTTATCAAGTGATTGACTTGATCTGCCCATAAAATCTAATCTATATGGTGAAGGTGGTAGTGACAAATATACATTTTCGGGATTGATATAAAGAAAATGGAGTTGGAGAAAATGTATACATGAGCACGTTTGGCGCCAGATTTCAAATTTAAAAAATATGTACTTTCTGCTTATAATTTTTGCCCGAATCTTGGAACAGTTTGGTCATTATGAAACTAGTCATAAATTTATGACCTCTGATGATTTGTTAAGAAACTTTCTCAAGAGGAGAAATCAATATTATATTATGACTTACATGAATACAATAGTAAAGAAAGGAAGAAGTTGCAGGCACATCAAGTAAAAACCAACGCCATTGAAGAAAACTGAGGCAAAAGTTGTGTGAGGAATCTTATCCATATGTAGTAGCAACAAAGCAGCTATGGACAAAAGCTGATGCAAAAGATAGAGAAGCCGTTGTGTTTGAACAGGAAAGACTCCGCATTTAAAAGGGGCAGAACATGCGCCCATGTTATAGCGAAGCTTCCCAACATTAAGAAAACCTCACGCAGTCAAAGCGAAGCCCACAAACAAATGAAGAAATGGGGAAGGTGAAGGAATAAATCCCAACGCAATTCAAAAAAGTCAATGCAACAAAAGAGAGCACATAGCTAATGAGAAACACAAATCAATAGTTGAACACATAGATGACAATCTGCAAGCACCACTCAAGAGAACCTGCAACACCTTACAAAAGAAACTCCACACCTATGAAATGGGAGTGGAAGCAAGGAAGTTGTGAAGTGTTAAACACATGTAGTAGGCAGATATCCATAGGAGGACTTCCAAGTTGGGCAAAAGGAAGCTGCTGCTGGAAACGTAAAAAGATCACGCATTTAAAATGATTTCCATGCCAAACAAAGGAAGTCCACGCCTGGCAAGAGTAATCCACACTATGAACAAAGGTTGATAGATGTGAGAACCATTTAAAGAGCAAGCCACGTAGCTTTAAATAGAGTTAGCCTATGTATATAGCAAATCCGACTGAGCAAAGACCAATCAAATAGCGGGGGGCTTTCAAGCCAAGAAGCTTAGGGCAGATCACGCTAATAAGAGTTTTGAGCATGCAACCAACTCTGTAATCAACATCAGGTTCAATGTCGTAGATGCCAACAAGGGGAGGCATGAAGAAAGAGGGCCACACTAGCAATTTGCGGAGCAGAGGAAAAATGCAAAATCCCACATTGACTGGGTAATATTAACGTAAATTCTTTAAATACCATCTCAAGTGCCCATTAACTTGTCTTAAGGGACTGGCCTTTTGAGAAGGCGAGCAGGCGTGGGGCCCCTGTATCGAACTTGAATGTGGAAGATAGCCTTAGGTGACGTAGACAATATTTTAAATGAATTAACATCCGCGCTAATTTGGCAAAGATCACACGAGATGATGCCATGTGGCAGAAATCGACGGGTGCCCGCTTCCTCGCAATATGAAGTTGCGCCCGATTTAAAAAATGCGGGAAAGCATAATTTGGACATGTGGCAAGTGGGTCCTAGCTGGCAGCGAGGTGAAGATCAAGTGCAACTTGTGAGGATGCGTTAGATCGTGACACGTGTCACGATCTGACGTTTGGCGTAATCCCGCATTATGGAGATGCGAGGGGGATAAATAATGCGAGAAAGCAGGATTGCGACATGTGGCACTAGGTCCCTGCAGTGCTGACGTGGTACCAATCTACCAATAAGAGGTCGCCACGTGGCAGAAAAGCTAGTCAACTGAAGGTTGACCCAGATTGAAGGAGAGGGCAATATTAAAGAATGAAAAATAATAATATTTTATTATTATTTTTATAAAAGACTAGTTTGACGTGCATCTTTTTAAAACTCAAATGAGGCTCTTTTCTAAAGTTTAAACTTTAGAAACTTTTAAATTTTTGAAAATGTCTTGAGTGTAAGCCTGAACTTTCTAGCAGAGGAGTCATTTTCAAAATGACTTTTAGAAGGTTTTCGAGAGGCAAAATAGGCGATGCTATATATCGTCGAAATCGAGAGAAGATGAACTTTCCGATTCTGCAGTCAGTTTTTGCACAAGTATTAGTCTGTTTGAGCTACACGAGGTTTTCTATCAGGTACCTGAATTGCAACCGTTTTCAGACTAGGAAGTTCAGTTGTGATTTTTGGCAAGTTAATAGCTTGAAAATGCATAAAAGACAAGGAGAATTCAGCTAGGGGCATCTCTGAGTTAGTTAGATGAAGTTTTATTAGCATTTTGATGCAAATCAGATGTTTAGCAAATCAAGGATTTCATCATTCAGCTGGGGATATTTTGCAAATCAGTTACAAGGAAATGATGAAATCAAATCAGATCAAGATGGAGAAGGAAGGACGAAGTTTTCAGTTGCCAAAAGATTGAATTTCAATTGGACAATTGTCAAGTAAAGATCAGATCCAGAAATTTTTCTCTTCTATATCTTTCTTTCTTTCTGTCATTTATTGGTTCTAGTTTTTGGTTCCAGTTTCTGGGAAGAAAAAGTTCATTGCTATGATACCATTAGGGATTCCAATTTTTGCATTGTGAGACCATTGGTTCCAGTATTTTGACATGTTTCCATGACTGTGACACCATTTTCTTCAGCAGAACTCTCATGTGAACAGCATTGTAGAGATAATATAGATAGTTCTGAGATATTAGGTTGTTCCATGTTTTAATTTTATGCATCTGAATGTATAGTTTCAAGGAAATGAATACATATGAGCAATAATTTCACTAGTTTTTTTCTGGTTCTTGTCTCCTGTCTCAGCAATCTGTAAGTCTTATGCGGTTTTGGAACAAATATTTGAGACCCATTTGCATCCCTTTCAGGTTTTTATGTTTGATGTATTTTGTTGTTGGACCAAAGGGCCAAGTAAATGCTCAATATGTTTAAACAAGGTAACTGGTTGTTTGAGAAGGATATTTCGTGAGAATGAGACCTGAATGAACACTGATGTCTGAATCACAAGATGGTTGGATAGATCTGATGTCTGGGTATATGAGATATGTCCTGATGTCACAGATGTATGTTTTGAATTCATGGAATTTCCCAATGGATTAAGCGCTGATCAGTTATAGGATCACTGGTTATACTATTGCATTTTTGAGGTTTTGTTGAATCAACATCTTTAATCAAATGAATTTCCCTTTCATGTTGAAGAGCTATAAACAGAATGCCCTCACTCAGCTTATGAATTTCATTGTTTTGCATCTAGCTACTGTAGATATATGTTATTTCATAAGTTATTAGGAGAAATAAGGGTTTCTATCTGCTTTGTATTAGATTCAGTGTATGCTTTGACAACTGGTACCATATATAGAATCTATAGGTCCACCCGCCTAGGTTTTGCAGAGCCTGAAGAAGAAGAACGATCTAGCCTTATAGTTGGCCTGGTGTTTGAATGGATGTGTTGATAATGGGAGTTAGCTTCCCCTAGATGCATCTTGTTCTCATCAGGGTAATTGGAAATGGGTAACATTTTCAAACACCAACACTAGCTACTCTACACAAAATGCAACTAGCCAACTTCATTGGCACCATCCTCAACCACCACAAATAGCCAATGTATTATGTGTGGGAAAATCACAAACTTTGCTTATGGACCTTTCTTATAGTGCACTATAGAAACTGATAGTAAAATTTTTGAATGTACCATGAGTGGGAAAATGCTTGAACAATGCTTGCCACAACTTACAAACATATC
The DNA here is from genome assembly GCA_028749045.1 of Cupressus sempervirens. NCBI lineage: Eukaryota > Viridiplantae > Streptophyta > Pinopsida > Cupressales > Cupressaceae > Cupressus > Cupressus sempervirens. The sequence goes on from CM053792.1 coordinate 183,966,052, forward strand.
ATTTGAGACCTACAAAAAGAATATGTCAACCATCATTTACCTACTATGAATATTTGAAATACAAGGGACTTTCTCCATTGCAATAAATGACAATATCATCTCCATTATAGGAGAAACCAGCAATGCAAGATAAAATTAATTCATCTTTCTTTTCCTTTTGTTTTAATGAATATTGATTTTCCTTCTAAGTTTGTGCACTTAACAAAGCCATTTTTTGGTGTATTGTAGATCAATTAAGCATGCTAGACTAAAGTTCATATTTTTTGTCATTAGAAATCCTAAATCCATAATGTCATGCTGAATACATTGAAGACCTTACAGATGTACTGGCAACAATATTTTCCTTATGCATCACTTATAGTCTAAAATTTTGGTATATATAGATAGGTATAAGCAACAACATTAGGCTGAATACATTGACTCACCTGTAGCTATATTAGGCATAATATTTTTGTTGTCCACCACTTCCAATACACAAATTTTGCACACAAATTTTAGATAGAATTATGTTGCACGAGTGGAAATATGTCTCTCATATTCAGACATAAACAAAAACATGTAATCTAAAACATGCAATTTAATATTTTCCTATCTATAGAAAAACACTATTTTAACTCAAATCTTCTTTAGCTCCATGCTGGTTTATTTTATTCAAGTTCTTATATATAATCATTTAAGTTTTTTTTCAATCTATAATTTATCTTTTGAATCCTCTCAAGACAATTCTTCACAATCTATAAAATAAAATTGTTGCTTGTAGATCCTTAATCTAATTTATTTACTAAATCACGATGCACTCTTTTCTTACACCAGGTCTTGATTATATCCTTTGTTCTTAATTTTTCAATAAATCACATACAATAAATATGAATGTGTGAACACATTCAAATTATCTCAATCTCTTCCTCTGTATTTTATTTGTGTATATAACTATTTTTTTAAAAATATTGCATATAATTGAATTCTTAAAGCTATAAGAGAACTATGTTTAAGCATAAATCTATATTGGATTATATGTGGTGGTTGCTCTAACTATCTTGCATTTGCCTTTTAATTATTTACCAGTTTGAAAATAAAAATTATATGAACTGCTAAGATACCATTAAGAGAACCAAATACTAGCACAAATTCAGATTTATCTCTATAGTAATTTGAAGACTGATGATTGCAAGTTAATAGCTAGCTTTTGGGGATATTTCTGGAGCCTTTTAAAATGCTGAAATTATTTGCAAAATTTTAAAATTTTAAAAGGAAATTTGTTTAAAAATCAAATAAAATTTCCATTATTTATAGTGACTTGTTGAAATCTTATTGATATTTACAGAGTCTTAAAATTCTAACAAAATTTTCTAAATTCTTATAAATTCTACAACTAGTTTGCAATTTTGTTTGATCTTTCATAGAATCTTTATGTACTAGATTTGTTCAAATTACTTTAAAATAAAAAGGTTTGTTCAAGTTATTTTTTCATTCGCCACTCCTTCACAAATATTAATGTAAAAAGTCAAGTTTTGGTATGAATCTACAAAATGAAAGTTTCTCAAGCTACAAATTTGGCATTGAATCTCTTAAGGCATTCCAAACAATTACTATGCCTTGTTGGTACTCTGCAATTTAGCAAGAACTAACTTACTTAACCTCCACTTGTGTGTAAATGTCATGTTCTAGTCTATATATTAATGCATTTGATGATGAAAACAAGTTAACTACATTTTACAAACAAATACCTATTTATTTGTTTACTATTTCAGATCACACTCTTCACCTCTGCCTATATTGCATTCCATCGCATAAGGCAAGGACTCATGCTACTCAAAGCTCTTGTTAGTTTATGATTTTTTTCCTAAAAATATATTTAATATATTGTAAAATTTCATATAAAGTTAATAATTTTTTTATCGTATTTAGAGATAAAATTATAAAGGTATAAAGATTGATAATTTAGAATATAAATTACAATTATGAGACATTTTGGATGTTAAGGTAAAATTTTAAATATTATATATTTTTAAAATTAAACCAATTTATTTTATCTTATTTTGTTCATAGAAATATAATAGTTTTACTAGAACATAGTAATAATAGTGTGATATCTTTTGCAAGGAAGAAAAGTATTAATAATGATAGACAACCTATCACAATTATACTTTACATTTTGGAAATTGTTATGTTTAGTAATATTGTAGTAAAGTTGATTGTGATCATTAATAACTCATAATAGTCCAAGTGTCAAGTTCACATGAACTCTAGTCTAACTTGGAGGAGATAATAAATATGATGTATTTGACATTATTCTAAGTGCCACTAACACCAAAAATATTAAAATTTGAGAGAAAATAATCAGAGGATTTTATATTATATAAGCATAATTTGGATAATTGTGGCCATAGAACACTAAACAAATGATATAATAGGAAAAAAAGAGAATCCATACACAATTTTGAACTTTTTGATGGTGGATGTTAGAATGACATAAAGATATGATGGAAAAAATTCAAATAGATAACATAATGAGAGTTGGTTATGAGAAAATTGTATGAGAACAAGAGTTGCGTTGCTGTAGCTAAAGTCCTACCTATTGTAAAATAAGGACCTGATATCTATTTGATTCATAATTTAAGGGAGAGTCTAAAAGTATAACCTATTGATTAATAAATATTACTCATCAACCAATCAATATTGACTTTAAGAATGACATCATAAAATATCCTACAAGGTAGTTTAGATTGAGAATCACCTAATTTTGTCTACTTATAACTAGCATAAATCTATGGGGATGTGTATTTACATACTATTAACTTTATTATGATGTACACAAAATAATAAATAGTTATGAAAAATGATCAATTAGAAGCACTTCACTATTATTCAATGTTTCATTAATATACTTTTGTTTTAATAAGTTCATAATAAAATCCTCTTGTTTTAGTAAATTTATAACAAAGTTGTCAAAACAAGGTTTATAGAAGTTGGAAAAAAATTGATGATAAAGAATGTCTATGTCATGAAATATTCATCAGTGCCACCATATCCAAAAGCATTCCAAGCTTGAGATTGACATTGATTTAAATTTAGCCCTACATGCAGAATATGTCATGGTCCAAATGATATTTTTATTAAATATTTTAGTAGGATGCCAGGAGAACTATAGCTAAAGGCTTAGAGCCTTGTGCAGAGAATTGTTGGAGAGAAACCATATTAAGTTTATTTTTGTACTCGTGTCAAAATGTTAAAGTTCTAAATTCTAGATAATTTTAATTGTTGAACTATTATGACACAATTTATTGTACTATAACACAATTATTGTATAATAATAATAAAAATTATAGAATATGTTCCATTTGACACATCTTCCTTCTAAAAAACTATTCTTATTTCCCTGAGTTGAGTTTCATCAATTAAACTTTCTTAAAATAAAAGTCTAATAACTTCTACTAACAAGTGAAAGTTCTTCACATTGTAGAGGGGTCCTTAGGAATAATCCAATTGGGAAAAGCAAAAATCTTGGGTAATACAACACATGGAGTTTAATGGTGTCATTAAATAAGTGTTTACAAATGATTTTGACTTTAATCCGATGAATTTTGATGGTAAAATAGAATGCTTTTCAATTGTATTATTATTGAAATTCTATAATCTTGCATATCGTGATTGTGTGATGATTAGACCTAATTGTGAGTAAAGTTTTAAAAAATATATTTGAAACATGTAGGCATTGCTAAGCACTAGGCATCTTTGGGCAAGTGGCATTGTTAAAATAATCTCATGCATTTGGTTTGCAGTTCCAAAATTTTGATGCATTCCTACATTTGATCATAGTGTTTTGTTGTTTGTTTCAAATAGTATGTCCACTAGGGCTTCTCAATCTTGAAAATACAACCTAGTGAAGAAATGTCATATTTTCATAGGAGGTTGCCGGTATCTTGAGAAATTGGCAAGATTGAAGAAGATTTCTTGGTTAGAGCTTGATTAAAGTGACTTTCAAATTTTAATATGGATATTAGAATCTTTCTGATTATTGTAGCTTAGTATGTTAATCTCTTGGTGAAAGATCATGACATGTGAAAGAATTTCATGGAAGGAAGTTACAATCAACTCTTTCAAAATTGATAGGCGAATTCAAATAGAGGAGCCCGACCATTAGACCTAACAACAAACGTGAATATGAGAAGAAGAGTTGTTTAATATGCTTCTAGCTAAGTTACGTGATTGGTATTAATTGAAAAGATAGATGATGATATAGATAAGCAATTAATATGCATCCAACTGATTTATAGATAAGCGATTAATATGCATCTAGTTGATATACAGATAAGGGATGTAAATTTAAAAAAGGTGATTAAGTACATGTATTAGCAAAAGTGGTTTGCTGTAATTTTCTTCTAGCAAGAGATTAGACATTGCAAAAAAAAACTTTTTTTCAATTTTATTTTTATTTGCTAGTAATTAATGTCCCATATATATTTGTATGATTATTTTCTAGTTAAGATGTTATGAATATAATATTTATAACTATCTATGAATCATTTATTAGACAACCTAAAAAATATTTTAAGAATATCATATTTTAAATTTGAATAGGTACAATTCCATATAAAGTGTAGGAATATCATGTAAGTTACAAGAGTTTATGATTAATTGATCATAAATATCTAGGGTTTTTAGTGATTGAGCATTATCTTAGATTTTGTAAAGTTTATATGGGGGTTTGATTTTATATAGGTTATATAGGAGTGAGATGCATTAATTCTAGAAATAAACAAGTGGCAAAGAGATGAAAAACAAATAGGTTTAGTTCAAATTATTTATTCAACTAGTTTTTGAGTTGTATTTTTAAAGTATGTTTTGTAATTAGTTTTATAGTTTATATTTTATGTTCAATTTTTTCATAAGTTTTTAATTTTATATTTTTTGTTCAATTTTTCCACCTAACTAGGTATATGTCTACATTCAACCTTATATGGGAATGGTGTGTTTTCTTTGAATCTTTCAGCCCACATAAACCTAAGGGTCACTCTAAATCTATTAATCTACAAAATAACTTATGATAGACCAATCCATATTCCAGATCATTTATGAATCCTCCTTGCCCAACAATTAGGTTTATGTCATATAAAAACTTGAACCAAAATTATCATAGACAATGCCTAAATGCATATGTTGACTACAAGCTTAGTGACCATGAAGTTTCCTAAACTGATAGTTTGGTCTTGGACATATTGGAACACAGACAACTTCATTCACCTCCCTAAGTAATGAATATGCATACTCCAAGAGAAGGAGCACGTCAACATTGTACATTCAACATGTTCACAAGATGGTTTTAATAATGATACAACTTTATTCAAAACCATAAATTATCCTTAGACAACATTACTCTAAATTAAGTCATTGAAGTATAAGGGAGTGTAAAGGTTTGAATGCAACAAGAAGCAACACAAGAAATAAATTTTTTTTTACAAGGAGGAATTCATAGAATTAAGAAGATGCAATTTTATGAGTAGACTAAATTTTATGCTCTCTGAGACATAAAAATGCAGAAAAATAATGCTTAGAAAATGTTGTGCTAGGTATAAATGTATCTAATTAAGTATGCATGTATAGAAGCCTTGACAAGAATGACCCTATTTGATAATAGGGATTCATAAGACAACACCAAATCAAGATAGAGGGATTGATGTTTCACAGTGCTTTGGAAGAATGTAGATTTCTATGAATGTTGCCAATTTAGGGGGATTTGTAATGTTCTACACTGTCTATAGAGTTCAATGACTGAGAGAATGGAAAAATGTATGATATGAATTGATGTAATGTCTAGTGAGGAAATCTTTGATGTTACAGTCAGTGTCGATCATACAACTTGGATTTGGGCTAAGGAGAAAATTTATGCCAAGAATAACTAGTGCAAAATAGAAGAAATTTAGCAGGTGCTTCTATAAGAATAGTACAAACGACAAAGAAAGTATGAAATCTTGAAAGAAAATATTGATTTTCATGGTAAAGCCATGCAAAATGTGAAAGAGAAGGTAGCCATGTGATGTGTTACAAGGTTACCACCTACTCATGATACTTGGCTATGCAAATTGTTTTAAAAAAATTGGTAAATAATTTCTACTATGTGTATTGTTAAACAAATGTACAAATGTTCTTAATACATTTTTCTATTTTTCTCAACAAAAAAAAAAAGAGACCATGAAAATCAGCACTAACCAATTAGAAAATAAGGATTAAATAACAAAATCTCACTTTAATAAAGTATTTTATAGAAAATAAGATAAAAGGATTGCGCACAAATTCCAAGAAATGAATTAATAGATAAGAGTGATATGAAAACTCTAGTCTTTGCCTATTATAGGTGGGACTAATAATATTTAGCCAAATGTTTGTATATGTCATAGTGATGAATGTGTTGATCCTAAGGTAAGGGCATATGATTTGTAGAGGGGTTTGCATTGGATGGACTTTTGAAAAAATGACTTTAAATAACAATGCAACTTGAACAACTAGTCTTAGAGAGTCTATACTGACCTACTTCCACCATGTAAAGGACACCAAATACGAGAGAACTCGTGAGAAAATCACAATTTTTTAAATAAAAAAAACATTTTGACTACAATTGAATTGTGAAGTCTACATCAACCTACTTTTGTCGGGTCAAGGATGACGAGATGACTTCTAAGAAAAGACCACCGCAAACCTTTTCTCAACACAAATCCCAAGGAGTTTACGAGTCTTATTATTATGTTCAATGGATGTGTGACTAATTTTGCGATGAACAATTTAATAAGGTTTGAAAGTTCCATATGTATGAAATGTATCACACCTAAGACTTGTGTCATTACTTTTAGTTTTCACCCATTGGAGCTAGGTAGGCACTGATTTTGTAGTGATCAAGATGCATCATCAGAGAAGTGTGTCACGAATGGGCTACTATTGCACAAGCAACTCTTGTGTTAGAAATATAGCTAGTATCATTAATGTTACGAGAGAAAATTAACTCCAATTTTCATTTTAACTTGTTTATGAAATTGAACTATTGTAGTGCATTTTGATCAAAGCTTACATAAAATTTATTCAAAAATATTTTGAAGCCCCACCATAGAAAGGTTCAGGGTAGACCCCTTTTCGACTCAGAGCTCTTCGTCATCTATCTTGGCAAAGTTGAAGTCTGATATGTTTTCAAACCAAACACCTACTAAGTAAAGAGGAGTGATAGAGTGAAATCCAAAGGTGAATTCTCCACTGAGTGAAACCCATTTGAAATTTTGGGAAGCAATAGTAAGAGTTGAACGGAGGCTGATATTATGTAGGATAAGGGGATGGGCTGACACATACATGACTACACTTATAAAAATTATTTTGTAGCAATAATTAATATTTAGATATATCTAATTAGTTTAAATAGTTATGAATTATGACTATTTTTTTAAAAGGTTCAAATAGTGAGTCAAACTTTGTTACAAGAAAGGCAAGAGCCTACAACACAACAGTAAATTGTGAGCCTCTTATTGAAGAGGTCTTGGGTTTGAATCTACCCATGCTTAATAAAATAATAATTAATAATAATACATAATAATTAATCTTGGCTTCGGCCTCTTATTGATCTAAAAGAAAACTTTGCTATAAGAAAATTTTAGGTAATAGTTATGCATTTAAAATTGGTCATTAAACATGTATGTAAGTTTAGTTTTGTAAAAAGCTCTATTTGTTTCATTTATGAATGCTTTATACATAAATTCTCACATTTCACATTTATATGACTATGTTTTCAGGCAATTGAGTGCTCTCTTATACTCTAGTTTTCATACTTTCTTAGGTCGTAGGTATTAGATATTATGAGTGCATATCTTTTCATTCAAATGTTAAATGATATATTCTACTTTTTAAACTTGTACTTATATGAGATAGTGCTTATTATGTTGTGATTTTGACTTAAATTGCAATGATATCATGTCCAAGTTCACACAATTTCATTGATTTGACTTATGTTATTAAAGTCAAGTTTTGAAAATTCCTAAAACCATTTAGCAAAAAGAGCATAAGAGATTATCAATGTACACACTAATTAGAGTTAAGCAAAAAACCACGCCCAATAAAAAAATGCTACCCTTAAGATAAAAAATGGAAAAAGTAACCTAAAACCAACAAAAAGGTAGAAATAGACCATATAGTTGTTGCAAATGTAAGAGGAGTAACTAAGAGGGGAGGGGTGAATCAGTTACCAAAAAAACAAATCCCTATCCCTAAGATGTCAATATATTCTTTCACTTATCATACAATACTAAATAGCTCAATTAACAAAGCAATCTTAAGATGTATTAATTTTTTTAATCCTTTAGTGACTTAGTTGCATAAATATAAAGCATAAGTAAATAACATGAACACAGATGGCACCAAGATATAATGTGGAAACCCAATTTGGAAAAAATCACCTTGCAACTAGTCACAATAATTTTCACTCTTATGAAGTGAGCCCTTTTAGGAGCACTCCCTATTAAAGGTTACAAAACATATTGTTTTGTATGACCTTGTTAGAGGATTTAGTTCACCCTAATAGGAGTGTTCTAGTTAGAGGTCTTCAAACACTTCAATTTACAAATGTCACAGTGTTAGATGATTTACAAAATGTTTGTTAAACCAACTCTAGTAAGGGATTTCTTTACTACTACAATGGTTAAAAAGAAATAATAACTTGACCTAATTTAAGATGCAACTTGCTTTGCTAATTCAAATCTCTATTTTGGCTTGACCTCTTGGTCCTTCTTGTTAGGAATAAGGTGTCTCAACCTTGTATAATTCCTATTCTTATTATTATTTGTTTTGTAAAATATATTTTTGAAAATAATATGTAAATGTGAGTGTACATGTCTAGTTGGCATGTTGATCACTTACATGTGTCAGCATCTTGAAGTGTATGAAGGAGATCATGGCTGAAATGGTTATGATGGATTCCTATGACGTGTAAGAGCTATTTAAGGAATGAGCTATGACAAGTGTAAGAGCATCTTATGACATGGGGCCTATTTGGGTGCCCAAGAATGAGTGGTTGGTGTGTGTAAGAGAATATGCCAAAAATAGGTTGGTATGACAGATTCTCTTACACTTCTCTTGTGGCCGCTATTTTTGGCGGATTCTATGACAAGCTGTCATTGCCTATTCAAGGGATGGACACCCTTTTCTTGGTATTGGATGTACATGTGGCATTGTGCATGTTTCTTGGTGGTTGATCCATGAAAAATGCCCAATGGGCATTTTGTTGGGTCTTAAGATGTTCATAAAAGGAGTATTGCAAGAAAGAGAGGAAGATGAAAGTTTGCAGGTACTGAGGTGCTGCTGGAGTCTTCTATTGTTGCTATTGAACTTGCATTGCAAGTGTATTGTAACCTTGTGTTGAAGATAATACATTGTGCAAGTTCTGGAGGGGTGGGGTTGTTTTACCGAAAGGTTTTTCTCCACCGGCAAATCTTTGTGTTATGTGTTTCTTTCTCTATCTATTTTCTGTATGCATGGTTGGCTATAATATTGTTGTTTACATGATATTGAATCTATAAGTGTAAAATATTTTAAAAGGATTTGCACCATACTTTCCTTATGAGATTAGTGTGGGAAGCCGTTTCCACACCTGAGTTTCCTTACACTTCTCAATCACATGTCTTCTATTGTTGCTATTGAACTTGCATTGCAAGTGTATTGTAACCTTGTGTTGAAGATAATACATTGTGCAAGTTCTGGAGGGGTGGGGTTGTTTTACCGAAAGGTTTTTCTCCACCAGAAAATCTTTGTGTTATGTGTTTCTTTCTCTATCTATTTTCTGTATGCATGGTTGGCTATAATATTGTTGTTTACATGATATTGAATCTATAAGTGTAAAAGATTTTAAAAGGATTTGCACCATACTTTTCCTTATGAGATTAGTGTGGGAAGCTATTTCCACACCTGAGTTTCCTTACACTTCTCAATCACATGTTTCTTTGCAACATAACTTTCACACTTTCCTTTTCTACCCTACCTTTGCTCACATATCCATCTTTTTCATATTCAACTTGACTTCATCTTGTCCTCACAACTTGGTCTTTCTTATATATCATAAGCTATGAAAATTTGGCTTGAAAACCCTTTCAAATATCAATAGACATCCAAATAGTCAGCCTTACTTAATCAAATATTTTTTAGTTTCAATCCAATGTCACTTGGTCAACACTACAATTGAAAACTTGGTTGACACTGTGACTTATTCATTGCTTGATCACTCAGTCAATGCTGAACTCTTTCAATGCCCAACCACTTGGTCAATACTACAAGAAATAATCCTTTCATTAACCAATTTCTTGGTTAGTATTGGAAAGTCTTCATCACCTAACTGTATATGAGCAATGCTAGTATGCTAATAGAAACCAAATTTAAATAAAGCTTCTACAAACTAAAGAAAATTCATAAACTTCAAGATAGACTAAAATGAGCTCTCAATTGAGAATATGAGCCATTAATGGGCTCTATCAATGAGAAGCTCTCTTGTTGAGTGGCTTTGTCTAAATAGATAGGATGTATGCTCAAGCTTATGCTTCAAAAAGGGCTTCAAATGGAGTTGGAATTTGGGTGTGAGTGTATGGTTTTGATGTAAAATGGCTTCTTAAAATGGAATTATGACTTTACTTCATGGATTGTGTTAAAATGGCTTGGGAGAGGATTCCTTAAATAGGCAAAGGGCTTGAGGGATCAAGGGATAGGATGCAAGGATGGGAAAAAGCTTATGGAAGGCTCAGATTGCATGAGAGGAGAGCACACAGATTATGCTTCTTTACAGCCAATTAGGGAGTGACACATGTCACAGGGTGAGAAGATGGAAGAAAAGGGAAGGATGAGTCAACAAAGGAGGCTCAAGGGATAAAATCTTCATAAAGACCCTCATAATGGCTTGTAAGAGTAATGAAAGGGCTTTGGAAGAGTCATTTATGGCCTAGTGGGCTTCATAAAGTTTTATGGTTGGGACATTTTGAGGGAGATGAGAGGAGTTTCGACTTGGGCTTGATTAGGATTGTGAAAATGATTAGAGGATGGATTAGGATGGTTTAGGATTAGCTTAGGGATAGGCAAGTGGATGGCATTTAATGAGGGTGGGTGAAGGAGGAGATATTTGTTAACTTTGGCTTGGGTTAGTAAGTCTTAACCCATTTTTAGGGAATGTGACAAGGTTAGGATGGGATTAGGATAAGGTTTAAAGACATCTTCTAGAAGAGTCTAGACTTTGGATGAGGATAAAGACTTTCTAGAATAGTCTAGAACTTCCTAGGATGAGGATGAAGACTTTCTAGAAGAGTCTACAACTTCTTAGGATGAGGATAAATTAGATTTTAGAAAATAAATAAAGTTTTATTTATTTCAAGGGTTTGGGTTGAGGAGATATTTATTACAACTTTTTTTAATAAACATGAGGATTAATATTTAATCTTAATTAAATATTTTGAGTTGGGATTAGGGGTAGGAAATGATGGGATTAGCCTTTAATAAAAATTAAAGAAGGATTAGAAGATTTTGAAAGAGGTTAGTGGTCTTAAGAAAATTGGCCAAGTTTTGGGCTAAAAATAAATTTTTTATTTATTTTGGGTTTTTTGGTCAATTTATTAATTAAATAATTAATAAATGAGGAAATAATGTTTCAATAAGATTTAAACATTTTTGGGAGGGATTCCTTAATTAAATATTTTTAATTAAGATAAAGGGATTTAATGGCATAAAAATAAATAAATAAATAAATTAATTAATTAATTAATAAATGATGATGTCATCAGGAATGTTTTCAGAAAATAAAAATACTTTATTTTCTAAAGGATTTAGGTGTCTACATTTTTCCCCTCTTTGATGTGATGCCGCAAGTGGCATGGCATCAAAGGTAAGAAAATAAGATGCCTAAGGCTAGAGTAGAAGAGGAGAGAATGGACTGCGAGATGCCCCATCAAGAAGGCGGCAGGGAGAGAAAGCGAGGCTTGACGACTTCTTGAAAAGTACAAGAATCCAAGATGAGCAAGGAGACTTAGATTGGCTTAAGAGAAGAGGTTTAGTTAGCTCAAACTCTCACTACGAGAGAATGATAAAGGGAGAATCAGAGGCACAAGAGGAAGCAAGCTTAAGATCTTAGGGATTGCAGAGGATGAAGGAGTGGAGCGCTATAAAAAGGAATCTAGGATAGGGAGATGGATGATGGGATGATAAAGCTAAGAGTTAGATTGGTGGAAGATGGGTTTCGGAGATCCCTAGGATGAGGATTGTGGAGCTCAAAAGATGAGGCTTGGTGGATTGATTGGATTGGTGGATCCCTAAGACTAGGATTGTGGATCCCTAAAGCTAAAAGTGTAGATTGATTCAAAGAGATACTGATGCATAAGCTGGGGTAGGAGAGACAGATGCTAGATATGGATGGGGGATAATGGAGATGAAGGGAAACCATTGAAGCTTTTTTTGAGCAGGGGGATACTTCAAAGAGAAGTACCAGCATGTAGTTGAGCACTAGATTTCCTATAGGACTGTTGGTTAATTGCCAAGGTTACCAAGAACATCAAGGCCTTTTCACCAACTGTCCAGAGGACTGACGGACTGACTCAAAACAAACACACAAGGATTGCCCCAGCATCACACATGAATCCCATAGGAAGCAGTGTGGAACCAACACTGGGTAACCCACAAGCAGAAAAGAAAAACAAATGAAAGACCTAATCAAGACCTTACGCTTAGATTGCCCCATTCGCAGTATGCCATGATATGGAAGATCGTGGCAACCTTGAGGAGGGAACAAAAGGATTGCTTGGAAAAGATATTTCAAGACCCAAAAGGGAAGATTCCAAATCAAAAGAAAGCAAAAATCCAAAAGAGAACCATTTGCCAATGAGATGGGTAGGATGAGGTACTAACAGACCAAGATTAAACATGAGGAAAGCTATATCCTACAAGGATCTATCAGAGAGTACCTAAACTGATGGATCTGCATGAGTGATGTGCCCAGCAAGCTGAACGAAGAAGGATAACACTTTGGTGATAGGAGATCTAGCTAAAGGATGCATTGGAATAGCTAACCAAGGATTGTGCGATGTGTGCAAGATGCTGATTAAGGAGAAACTAGCACGAAAGTTGGATAGATACAATGGTACTAAGCTAAAGAGGATGTACAAGCTGACAAACCAAGATATGTTACAAATGTACAAGGTTTTTCATGTTTTGGTTTTGTGAGATGGAAATATTTTTGAAGGGTGGGATGTCTATAATAGTTGATAGGTGGATAGGTAGATGGTTTGCGAAAAGCTTAAGTGAAAATGGTGTTCTTTGTGTGCATGTGATAGGATACAAACTAAGATACAAGCTTTGGACAAGATTCGGATATACAAGCTATGATATAAGGGATGATACAAGATTTACAAGCTTTGGTACAAGATTTACAAGCTGAGGTACAAGATTTACAAGCTGAGGTATAGGATTTACAAGCTGTACAGGAGGTATTTACAAGCTTCATTAGATTTTGGATATTTGGTTGGAACACCAAGGGAACAAGCAGGTGTTTTATGGGATGGTGGGTGAATGGATGAGGGATGGGATAGTGATAGATAATGGATTAGTCTTAGTACACAAGGCACCTAAATTATTAGGTTTTCACCAAGGTACCTATCCAAGGTGCTTGAATTGCCAAGTTTTCACCATTGAACGCTTATTTCTCTTTACTATTTTTTTTTTGTATTTTTCAAAAGCTGGGTATACCAAAGGTCTTCAAGCATAGAACTTCTTGAGATGAATGATGTTTGTAGAATCATTCAAGAGTTCTCCTTCTGGTGTAGATAAATGATAGGCTCTAGAGCCAAAGGATGCAGTGACAACATAAGGACCAAGCCAGGTAGGTTCAAACTTGTCTTTCTTTTCTCGATCTGCTTGGACTTTCATGTTTTCTTTGAAGACCATGTCACCCGATTGAAAGTGTCATGGAAGCACCTTCTTGTTGAAATTCCTTTTGAGATGACTTTGATAGACTATGAGATGATCATAGGCTTGTTGTCGCTTCTCGTCTAAGAGATCTAGCTAGGTGAGTCGAGCTACTCTGTATTCTTCATTTGATATTTGCCCTTGCAAAGATATGCGCAAGGAGGGAAGTTCAACCTCGATGGGTAGTACCACTTTGGCATCATAGATTAGGGAGTATGGAGTTGTGCTTGTGGATGTATGGAAGGAGGTTCGATAGGCCCATAGGGATGGATTTATTTGTAGATGCCAATCGCGGCCGGAATCATTGACAACTTTCTTTAGGATTTTGAGGAGAGTTTTGTTAGTTGCCTCTACCTGGTCGTTACCTTGTGGGAAATATGGGCTAGAAAAGTGGTGATGGATGTGGAGGGAAGTGCATAATTCTTCCATGTTGAGATTTTCAAAGTTACCTCCATGGTCGATGAAGATGGTGGATGGGATGCTGAAGCGACAAACAATGTGGTACAAGATGAACTTGGAGACCTGAACTCCTATAGTTAAGACCAAGGGGACTGCTTCCTCCCACTTAGTGAAATAGTCTGTAGCTGTTATTATCCATTTATGTCCATCAGATGAGAGAGGTGTGATAGTTCCAACAAGATCAAGGCCCCAACAAGCAAAAGGCCAAGGTGGTGCAATAGGCTGTAGATCCTGTGCTGCAGTGTGCACAAGATTTGCGTGCTGCTGACATGGGAGATATTTTCTAACAAAGTCATAGGAGTCTTCTTCAATGATAGGCCAATAGTAGCCTACTTTAAGGATTTGAGACGCTAAGACAATGCCACTCGTGTGGGCACCGCAAAGTTCAAAGTGTACTTCTTTTAACACCATTGTGGCCTTATTTTCATCTAAACATCGAGAGAGAGTATCGTGATAACCCCGATGATATAAGGTATTGGCTATGATAACATAGTGGTATGATTTTTGGATAAGGTTTTGGAATTGGGTACATGTGAGGTGAGGGGAGATGATACCATCTTTAAGGTAAGTGTGAATCTCATGGTACCAAGGGGATTGGGGACCAACCAAGATAAAAACATGGTTTGAGTCATCATTCGCATAGGCAGGTGTGAGGAGCTACTTGACTAAAAACTCATAGTGTGTAACCACTTGGGGAATTTCCAAGAGTGAGCTAATAGTAGCCATAGCATCTGCTGCTTTGTTCTGCATTTGAGGCACTTGTGTAAATTGAAGCATTGTAAAATGTTGGGTTAGTTGATCAACTAGCTCTTTGTAGGGTAATAGCTTTTCATCTTTGGTTTGATATTCATTTAGGGCTTGCTTGATGATGAGCTGAGAATCACCAAAGATTTGTAACTCAGTGATGTTCCATTCTATGACTATCTTTAATCCTGCTATGAGAGCCTCATATTTAGCTATATTGTTGGTGCTACGGAATTGTAGCTTGAAGGCTTTTGGAATGTAATCTCCTTGAGGTGTGACAAACAATATTCTTGCCCCTGATCCATGAGATGTGTATGAGCCATCAAAATAAAGTTTCTATGGGGGTTGTTCTTCAATTAAACAAGTATGCTCATCTCAAAATTCTGTGATCAAAGGATATGCTTCTATTAGAGGTGCATCAGCGAGGTGATCTGCTATAGCTTGCCCTTTGATTGCCTTTCCATCCACATACTGGATGTCAAATTTGCTAAGGAGCATAACCCATTTGGCCAAACAGCTTGTAAGTGCTATTTTGGAGAGCATATACTTGAGAGGGTCGATCTTGGAGACTAGTTGGATGGTATGACTTAGCATGTAGTGACGAAGCTTTTGAGTTGAGAAAACAACTGCCAAAAAAGCTTTTTCCATAGGAGTATAATTGAGTTCGTAACCAACTAGGGTTCTACTGATGTAGTAGATGGCTCTTTCTCTCCATAGTCATCGAGCTGTGCTAGAAGTGCCCCTAGAGCAGTAGGCGTTGCTGATATGTACAAGATCAAGGGACGACTAGGAACTTGTGGAACCAAGATAGGGGGATTGGCGAGATACTACTTGAGCTGATCGAAGCCGCATTGACATAAAGGATCCCACTTGAAGTTTTCATCCTTCTTTAGTAAATGTGTAAATGGCGTACACTTATCTGCAAGATGGGAGATGAAGCATAGAATAGATTGGAGCTTTCCCTAAAGAGAGTGAAGTTGTCATAGTGTCTGTGGAGGAGGCATGTCTAAGATAGCCCTGCCCTTCTTGGGGTTGATCTCTATACCTCGTTTGGAAACTATAAAGCCTAGAAGCTTGCCAGATGTGACCCCAAAGACACACTTCTTGGGATTTAGCATGAGATGATATTTGGCTAACCTATCAAAGAATTTCTCTAGGTTAGCAAGATGATCCATGAAGGTGTGAGATTTAACCAAGATATCATCCACATAATCCTCTAAAATGCTATGGATAAGATCATGGAAAATGGTTGTCATAGCTCTTTAATAGGTAGCCCCTGCATTCTTTAGGCCAAAAGGCATCATGTTGTAACAAAAGGTTCCCCAAGGGGTAGTGAATGTTGTCTTATGTTGATCCTCTTCTACAATCTTGATTTGATTATACCCAAAAAATCCATCCATGAGGGAAAAAATTTCATGTCTAGCTATAAGATCTACAATCATATCTATGTTGGGCAAGGGAAAATCATCTTTTGGACAAGCTTTGTTAAGATCTCTGAAATCAGTGTAGATTTTGATGTCACCGGAAGGTTTAGTGATGGGGACCATGTTGGAGATCCACTCTGAGTAGTCGATAGGTTAGATAACCTTAGCAGCTAACATTCTTTCTAATTCAGCTTTGACCAGTAAAGCCACCTTGGGGTGCATTTTTCTAAGCTTTTGTCTGATGGGCTTGATCTTTGGATCGAGTGCAAGATGATGAACTACAAGCTTTGGATCCAGCCCTGGCATGTCCTAATATGACCATGCAAATCAGTGAATGTTCTCTCTTAAGACCTCAAAGAGGAGATCAACTTGGTCTTGTGATAGGGATGCAGCAATGTGAACAAGTCTAGGGATCTTTGAAGAACCGATGTTGACTTCTCTAGTATCCTCAATTAGAATAGAAGACACCTCTGGTCGATTATCTTAAGGAGGCAATGCTAAATCCTCATGTTCTGCTTGTGACTCTAGATTTTCTTGTTGAGGGGCTCTCTTCACTTCCTTAGCTAGTCCTAGATTCACCTTTATTCCAGTTTTGGGTGTATCAGAACTAGGTTGGGGATTTTCTCCAAAATACCTCTTGGGATCTAGCTTATAGATATAGGCAGAATCTGGCTTTATTTTCTTGTGAGGAGTTTCGGCTCCCATGAATTTCAGAAGCGCTTCCTCTGATGTGAACTCATCAATGTGTATGATGCTTGGTTGGTCCCAATCTATGAGTTGTGGATGGGCAAGTGGTAGGTCGATGAAATGGATGGATAGTTCTTGGAGAACAGAGTCTCCTAGGGAGATTTGGTTTGGAATATTGTCGTAGGCTCTCTTTTCAACTTTCTTAGGAATGTCTTTGATTTCAACAAGGTCACAGTGAATGTTCAAAAAAGCGTGACCGTTCTCATTGGTGCCCCCAGTTGTGGGTATGCCAAAGCCAAGACCTGACTTCGTTTCCCACTAGTGTGCTTCGATGGGGCACTGCATGCCTCTTTCTTCTAGTCCTAGAGCACCACCTTGATAGTTCCATTTGTCAGTGATGAGCTTATGTTCTTGAGGATACTTCTGGCTAAAGTGATCAAGGCATGCTTGATTTCTTGGAGGTGCATCCTTATGTAACCAATTGTTGATATCTGGAGTGAGCTCCTCATGAAGAGGGATTTTTGAGGATACAAAGGTTGTTGATCCAAACTGTTTGTATCGAGGAGGACGAGTCTCCTTAGCTTTGTGATATGTCGATCGTCCATGGGCATGTGGATCAAGTGGGAGTGCCTCGACAACAAATGTATCTGACAGACTATACTCTCCATAGCCTTTGTTATTGATCTTCACGGTATATAGGGTGGAGGCAAGGATGGTTTCTGGGTCATTACAAGTATGGGATGAACTAGCGATGGCTATGCTAATATCAATTCCAGGGCAATGGTTTGCATATGAAGCTTCAACCACATTGCGGTAAGCAAAGGGTTTTAGATCGGCATGGATGGTTACCTCAGTGCCCTAATGCAGAAATTTGACGCACTAATGGTAAGTGGATGGAATGGCTTTCATGGCATGAATCCATGGGCGATCGAGGAGGATGTTAAATGGTAGGTTTAGATCAATAACATGGCAGAGTGTTTCTTGGATGACTGGCCCAACCTTGATTGGTAGCAAAATAATTGCTTCTGTGGTTCTTTCCAAGTTGTCATAAGCTTTGATGATGATAACCTCACTGATGATATCTGCTTCAATGTACCCAACTTGTTTTATGAATTTTAGGGTGCAAATATTCAAGGCTGATCCATTATCTATCATTACTCTTTTCATGGCAAAATTGGATACCATGATGGCTATGCGAAGCGGAAGGGTGTGATCTAGCTTGACCATGGGTATGTCGATGGGTTTGAAAGATAAGACACATGAGGATGAAAGGTGTCCAACAAGATTACAAAAATTAGTAGCATTGATATCTGAAGGGACATGAGATTCTATGAGAGCATTGTCAAGGATGCTTTTATACGCAGGACTGGTGTGGAGAAGGTCTAAAATGGAGATTTGGACTGGCATGTTCCCAAGGTGTTCCAAGATATTGTATTGGCTTTTTGATGGAGCTGATGGTGCTGGTGGAACTGGTGGGCCTGTGATGTTAAATCGTGCTCTTTGAGTAGTGACTGCAAACTCATTGTTTGGTCCTTGGATATTGATAACATTGATAGAAGGCTCTTTTTCAGATATACAACTAATGAGGCTACCATAGTCTATGTAGGATGAAGTGTGGTCATTGTTCTTCCCATGCTGTTGGTTTGGCTGGCAGTTGTTGGTGTTGTTGTTGTTAGTTTGGATAGGTTATTTTCCAAGATTTTGGTTTTTGTGAGGAGGAAAAGCATTTTGATAGATCTATAAGCCTACATTAGGAGAGGTTTGGGCACCAATGGTGATTTCTTTCTGATCAATGAGGTCTTGCACATAATCTTTCAGTTTCATGCATCTGAGGGTAGTGTGACCTTTTACCCTATGAAATTTGCAGTACTCATTGTCTTTGTACCATGCAGCTTTGGATTGGCTTGGGTCAATTTTTTGGGTAGGAGGAAATTTGATGAGGTTTTCCTTGACTAATTTTTCAAAAATGACATCCAGTGGCTCACCAAGGGGTGTATAGTTTCTAGGTGCAGGTTGGAATCTGGGCTTTTACCTTGCAGCTACATTGATGGCATTAGCTTGATTGCTAGACCCTTAAAAGTTGGGTCTTGGATT
The DNA here is from genome assembly GCA_028749045.1 of Cupressus sempervirens. Classification (NCBI taxonomy): domain Eukaryota; kingdom Viridiplantae; phylum Streptophyta; class Pinopsida; order Cupressales; family Cupressaceae; genus Cupressus; species Cupressus sempervirens. The sequence continues at coordinate 183,985,422 of CM053792.1, forward strand.
GTGGTTTTGATAGCTTTGGTTATTCTATTATTGGTAGTTGATAGCTTGTTGATTGTTTGGTTGATAAAGTGGGTTGGACTAGTTTTGAGAAGGACCAACAATATTCACATGTCTGGTGTTAGTGACGCCATCTGTTGCAATGTGCTTGTTTTTTTTCCAATAACTAGACTTTTCATTTGAATGTGTTTGATTTTGGTTGGCTTCCTTGTAAATATTGACCACACCATCTTTAATGAGTCCTTGTTCAAGGATCATTCCTTTCTATTTGATATCTTTGTAGGTCTACAAACAGTTCATGGTCATATGGTGAGCCAAGCTGGGATGGGCATTATCAATAAACATTTTCACCAAATGGTGCTCTGGCAAGGTGCAAGATATGTAGGTGGTAAGGGTTTGCCATCTTTGCAGATATTCGAGAAGGCTTTCTCCACCTTTTTGCTTAGTGTGGACAAGATCAACTACTGATAGCTCTGTTTCAACAAGATGGGCATATTGGGCTACAAATGCCTTAGACAATTCAGCAAAGTTTCTAATTGTGCCATATGGGATTCTATAAAACCATTCAAGAGCTGGTCCGGCCAAGCTTTTGGGAAAAAGGTGCAAGAGGAAGACATCATTGTATGCCACTTCTTGGCAGTGCATGTAAAATTCTTTGATATGTGTGACAGGGTCTCCTTTTCCTCTAAATTTGTCAAACTTGGGTACCTCAAAGTGTTTGGGAAATGGTGTCATGGTAATGACTCTGTCAAATGGGTAAGGACACACATTCTCAAACTTGAAGTTTTTTGGATCGTTCCCTCCTGGATGTTCTTCAAAGCTATCTTCATGGCTTCCCATTTTGAACTAATGGGTGATGGCTGGGGTGCCCCCAATGTAGGAGTGCCCTAAGGTAGGTATGTGCTAGATGGGGCAATGGAATATGGATGGCTTTGGGGTATGGGCTGGTAAGGATTGTACATGGCTTGGGCAACTGAATGGTGGATGATGGATTGCTGAGGTGGAGGTGGCACATATTGCTGCATGTGTTGTGAGGCTTGCTACTGATATTGGATTTGAGGTTGGGATTGAGAAACATAAGCTAGCTATGGGATAAATGGATTTCTTTGTGGAGGTAAGGTATAAGATGGGTGTGAAGCTTGGGGAAAGGATCAGAGAGCTTGTGGAACTTGACTTTGGATTTGAGGAGTTTGACCAATATATGTGGGTTGTGCCCCCATTTGGGAAGGTATCTGCATAGTAAAAGAGGCCAAGTAATTGGTGGTTTGTAGTGGTGGATTTCCTCCTAGAAGTGGCATAGAAAAATAGTTAGTAATAAGAGGTAATGGATTAGTTGGTGGTGGAGGTGGTGGGAATTGAAAGCTTGGGAATGGAACTGATGGGGTTTGATAGCTTGGTGGCTAGATTTGAAAGCTTGGTAGAGTGGTGGCAGGAGCTTGGGTCACTTGAGAGCTTGGCAGGACATTGGTAATAGCTTGTGGGGTTTGATGGCTTTGTGGAATGAGGGTAGTAGCTTGTGGATTTGTGGTTGGTGGCACTGAGCTCAAAGGACCTAGTGGAAATGATGGAATTGTGTCCTAAGCTAAGGAAAATAGGTTGGGGGTGATAAAAGGTTCATTACTTGGCCCCATGGGTGGCATCCCAGTTGTATATTACTGTGGTTGGCCAAATATGCTAGCACTGATTTGGGAGATGGGTGGTTTTGGAAGGCTAGATTGGAGAGCAGCAGAAGCAATAGTAAAGAGAGTGAATGGTGAGGTGTTTTGGGCAAAGGGGGTTTGGGATGGAGTGGTATGGACCAATGGTGGAGTGGTGGTGGATGGATTAGCTTGCGGAATGGAGATTTCAACTTGGGTGGAGGATGGTATGTTTGGGTTTGTTGGATCATATGGATTGGCTTGAGGCTCTTCTTTTGGTGCATATTGAGAATAATTCAAATCATAAGAGTCTAGGGGTGGTGGGAGTTTCTCAAACAAGGGATGAGATTGATCTGATAAGGGAGGAGGTCTTCCAAAGTTGAAGGCTCCGATGTTGTCCCTTTGAACTTATCCATGATTGTTTCTTTGTTCTTGTCTATAATGGCATTCACCAATACTACATTTCCTGGTTGGTTCATGAAAGCTTCAATGTCAGTAGGTGATAATATAGCTTTCTCTAGGCTAAAGGATGGTTGGGTACTCAAGGGGAGCAAAGCTGTTTGATCCAAATGATAGGGCTCCATTGTTTCCTTCTTTTTCTTGGCTAAGTGAGTGACGGGTGGCATGAAAATGTAAAATGTTCCTAGGGATGAGATGCAACAATTCTAATGGATGCAAAAGGGGAAGGCTTTTCTATGCAAGTGATTTCCTAGGTTGAGGCAAAGCTAAATGACAAAACCTAAGGAGGATTGGGTTGGGAATTCTAACTTCAAAGATATGTTGTCAAAGCATGAAAGGTCTGCTTTCCTATGTGCAACCTTGGTGGTGATTGTGTCAACTTAAGGATAGATTGATGATCCTTTAGGAAGAACATGAGATTGACCACTTGTGGATCCCAACCTTTAGCTCAAGGCAATGAGGGATAACAAGTGACAAAGCTAGATTACCCTAGACAAAAGCTCTGTCAAAGGGATAACCTTGGTGAGATTGGTGGATTTGGAAGATGTTAGGAATTGCAAACTTTCGGCAAGGTGACAACAATTTTGAAGGCTTGGATGTGAAGTTTTGTATTGCTAGCTAGATGGTTTGGTTCTAAATGAGATGGATGAGCTAAAATGCTTAAGGGGAGGACTAAAGATGGATGGCTTTCCTACAAAGATGACTCTAAAGTGAAGCTTATGAAAGAAGATGTGGAGAAACAAGGGGGTCTAATCATAGAAATCATGCCTAGTTGGTAATGCATAATCAGGGTTAACTCCTGGATGTTAGTTAAGTTGGATAGTGTGATCTAACTAGGCGTCTTGAAGGGCTTCGTCAGCAACTTTGTCCTCTACTTTTTGGAGTTTGGAAATTCGAGGGCTTGGTGTTATTTCCTTTCTCTTGGCTGAAAGTTCTTGGTATGCCTGAGATGGCTTGAGTTTGGCTTTGTGAAACTTCTGTTTGGGTTTGGGTTGTTCTGACATAAATTCTTGAATCTGCTTGGCTTTGAGAGATCTACAAACAATAGATGGAATAAGAAGAATATAGACAAGAAGAGGAAGAAGAATTCCAAGTGCTTTGTCCACCTACAAGCTTGAAAAATATGCAAACACTATGAGATATACTATGAGTTCCTTTGTCTTCTTCATGCTCATGTGGACCTACAAAACCAATTTATACAATCCTGCCAATCACAAAAAACAAGCAAAATTAGCCAAAATTAGCAAATGACATACAAAACTTGACTAAAAAAGCTAATGAAGATGACCCATGCGGGGTCCCACCGAGCATGCCAAAATGTATATGAGCAATGTTAGTATGCTAATAGAAACCAAATTTAAATAAAGCTTCTACAAACTAAATAAAATTCATAAAATTCAAGATAGACTAAGATGAGATCTCAATTGAGAATATGAGCCATTAATGGGCTCTCTCAATGAGAAGCTCTCTTGTTGAGTGGCTTTATCTAAATAGATAGGATGTATGCTCAAGCTTATGCTTCAAAAAGAGCTTCAAATAGAGTTGGAATTTGGGTGTGAGTGTATGGTTTTTATGTAAAATGGCTTCTTAAAATGGCATTATGACTTTACTTCATGGATTGTGTTAAAATGGCTTGGGAGAGGATTCCTTAAATAGGCAAAGGGCTTGAGGGATCAAGGGCTAGGATGCAAGGATGGGAAAAAGCTTATGGAAGGCTCGAATTGTGTGAGAGGAGAGCACACAGATTGTGCTTCCTTACAGCCAATCAGGGAGTGACACATATCATAGGGTGAGAGGATGGAGGAAAGGGGAAGGATGAGTCAACAAAGGAGGCTCAAGGGATAAAATTTTCATAAAGACCCTCATAATGGCTTTTAAGAGCAATGAAAGGGCTTTGGAAGAGTCATTTATGGCCTAGTGGGCTTCATAAAGTTTTATGGTTGGGATATTTTGAGGGAGATGAGAGGAATTTTGACTTGGGCTTGATTAGGAAGGTTTTAAGCTTGCTTAGGATTGTGCAAATGATTAGAGGATGGATTAGGATGGTTTAGGATTAGCTTAGGGATAGGCAAGTGGATGGCATTTAATGAGGGTGGGTGAAGGAGGAGATATTTGTTAACTTTGGCTTGGGTTAGTAAGTCTTAACCCATTTTTAGGGAATGTGACAAGGTTAGGAGGGGATTAGGATTAGGTTTAAAGACATCTTCTAGAAGAGTCTAGACTTTGGATGAGGATAAAGACTTTTTAGAATAGTCTAGAACTTCCTCGGATGAGGATGAAGACTTTCTAGAAGAGTCTAGAACTTCTTAGGATGAGGAAAAAATAGATTTTAGGAAATAAATAAAGTTCTATTTATTTCAAGGGTTTGGGTTGAGGAGATATTTATTACAACTTTTTTAATAAACATGAGGATTAATATTTAATCTTAATTAAATATTTTGAGTTGGGATTAAGGGTAGGAAATGATGGGATTAGCCTTTAATCAAAATTAAAGAAGGATTAGAAGATTTTGGAAGAGGTTAGTGGTCTTAAGGAAATTGGCCAAGTTTTGGGCAAAAAATAAATTTTTTATTTATTTTGGGTTTTTTGGTCAATTTATTAATTAAATAATTAATAAATGAGGAAATAATGTTTAAATAAGATTTAAACATTTTTGGGAGGGATTCCTTAATTTAATATTTTTAATTAAGATAAAGGGATTTAATAGCATAAAAATTAATTAATTAATTAATTAATGATGATGTCATCAGGAATTATTTCAGAAAATAAAAATACTTTATTTTCTAAAGGATTTAGGTGTCTACACTAACTGTTCAATCAATACTAAGATATACAAGGTTACTACTACAAACTCTATATTGTTTGGTTAATATTGATATTTGTGTAAACATCAATGACAATATACAACTGAATAATTGATTCCAAGAATAGTACCTAACTAGAAAAACTAAGAGATTTCCTTTAAACACTAGTAAATTTGGACCTTATTTTTGATGAGTGTTGGTCAATATTTTGATGGAAAATGGTCAAAAAAATTTGTTGCTATAATTTCATCAAAATTTTGACACAATCTAGGACTATTAATATATCGACAGACAACTCCATCAAAATTTATCCCAAAGCATCATCAAAAATTTGATGTTTAGGAGATTGTTATCAATGAGTTTTCCATGCCCTTGATGATAGGTTGTATTTAGACATCGATGGTTAGGAGATTGTTATCGATGACTTTGCCATGCAATTAACGACAGGTTGTGTGGAAACATCGACTAATATTTGTCAAAACTTTGACAAAAGCCTAGTTTTTTAAGTAAATAAGAATTCATATGAATCCTATTTTTCTGGTAATGCAAGGTAATTGGTGATTGTCATGCTAGTAGCATTAGGAGTATAAGAATCCTATTTATTTGATGATCGAAGGTAAGGAAATTATCAGTCTATGGGGAGTAAGTGTCCCTATTGATTTAAGAGTAGGGGAATACATTTTCTAGTTTAATAGGTGAGTGATGTTTTAGATGTTCAGTTGTTTGTCGTAAGTTTTCCAAAGTTAAGGATGCTATTGGGGGTTTAGTATCAAATATTGTCTCTTTGCATCCTTGCAAGATATAAGATGAGATTCAAACTCTTTTCAAGGGGGGATCAGCCATATATTAATCTTTACAAATTACTACAATTAGAGTAGCCTTAATAACATTCTATCCAATTTGAATAAGAAAGAGAAGATCATCAATTGACATCCTTCTTTCAGCACTAAACGTGTAATAGAACAACATTATGTAGGAATCTTAAAAAAACATTATCATTTATACTTTTCTTCTAAATTCAAACCATAAATAGATTAAGTCCTTACCTAGAATTACCCTCAAATGATGGAGAGATGCTTTGTTTACCCTACAACCTAAATTTCTCATTCAATTCTGCTGCTTAGTACCATACAACCAAATACAATCAAATCATGATCAATTAGTGTTATAAAAATAACTTTAAGAAGAATAAGATCAACATGTTACCAATATGGTTGCAATTAGTAGAGATCAATTTTAGTGAATGAAAGCATGACATGTTTCAACAAAGGAAACAAAACATTAATTTTAATAACATCAAAATGGTGAATGTAACAATAGTTAGAAATAGAAACTCAGCGATATAACTACAATGCAAATAGTGAAGAATCGTTGTCTATAGCCACTTAAGCATCCATATGTCTTTGGTTTCTCTCCCTCCCATCAAAAATAAGTTTCAACCACTTTGAATCAAAAATCCATGTGCAACAACATTCCATATGCATTGATAATAGGTGGAGATGAAAAAACACACGACATTTACATTAATGACCTATATCAAAAATACAAACATATTGAATTTTTCAGCTCCACTTGATGTCCTATGCATATCAATTGAGATTGCATATCGAACTAGGGCCTCTTTCTGCATTTCTTGAAACCAAGATAGATGAAACAAATTAATCCAAAATATAGATTTAATCCAAAATACAGGTTTATGGAATAAGTGATATGTAATAATGACCCAAATTGTAAAACCATTGGCTTGAGTTGCATATATAATCCATCAGAGTCAAATTGGTCAAGGAGGTAAGGGTAGAATTTGGTGTTCTTTGTTGTTGGGAAAATTTCCAAGTCATATTGCACCTACTGTATGAGGTTTAAAATGGTTTGGTGTAATTCATTGCAAAATGCAAAAGGTTTTCAATGTTGCTTGATAACATTATCAACATCTAAATGCAATCTCCTTAAAAAATCTCATCACATACCTCTCTAATTGGCTAGATGGTTCAAATTTCAATTGATTGAGAGGGTATTGATATATTTACACTCCAATATGTCAAATTTAAGGACATATATGTATGAAGGTTTGGTGCAGGGCGTTCAGAGGAACACTAGGGTCACAAGGTGTTCCAAAAAGCAACATGAAAGTTGATAAGGACTTTAAGGTCATAAAACAAAGTAATCATGGCCATTAGAGCCATCTGAATGAATTTTGAATATAAAAAAATGTCAAAATGTTAAAGATTACAAATAGGAGAAAAATAGGTCTAACAAGGGCTAATAGATGGGTTCAAGGATAGATTTAGAGTTCAATTTATGTTTGAGTCTAAATGGGGTAATAAGGGGCTATTTGATATAATGGAATAAGAAATACATGTTAAAATTGAAAAAATGATTTAATTTGTCAAATTCACAACGTAAGGGATGAAGAAACAAAACCAGTTCATTATGTTTGTAGGGTAGTTACAAAGGTGGAGGTTGGTTTCAGTAGATTGTATTGGTCTATAAATGATGTCAAAGCCTAATGATAAGAGTAATGATCTAATGAGTTTTGAGCATCAATTAAGGGCAAGTTTTTGCATATTTATATGTTTTGAATGATATAACAATGCTTTAAAATGGTTCTTACATGGTTGATCTGTTAGTACCTAAATCATATTTGTTTGTGGATGAAAGCATGGCGAATGCCCCTGAATGATATTTGTTTGTAGAGAAATAATTGTCAAGGTCCTAGAGTCCTAGTTTGTGGAATTAGGACACATTTGAAGGATGAAGTTGTGATAAGAAGCAAGGGGTGAGAATAACTAGCTTGTTACGTGATCAGTACTTAGATGTGATCAAGATTGATGGAAAACCAATATGTGGAGCATGGTGCTAGGATGAAGTTGTTTTTAATAGGCTCTAACCATTAATAGGTCTTAATAGAGTCATTAAGAAATTGGATGATTAGTTAAGGGACTTGGTGTTGGTTTAATCAATTTAGTGGTTTAAGATTATATGTTTGATGTGAGAAGTTGTACCTCACTAGAATAATTAAAGAATTTTTCCTTGTACATGGGAAAACTATGTTGAACCACTATGATTTGCATCATGGTGGAATTAGAGCAAGGGATTAGATCCTTGCAAGATGGTGATAGTTAAGAGGAAAGTCTAGGAAAGAAAAATATGGGTTTGATAAAATTAGAAAGAAATATGTTTGAAGCACACAAAGAATTGAAGGGATCATTGAGTAATGGAAAGAAGAAAAGAGAGCATGACAAGAAGAGGAAAAATTGTATGAAGAAAGGAGGTAGAGCTATACTACTAAGAAAGAGATAGATAATGAGGCTTGATGCCATAGAGAGGAAGATGGTATTGAAGCAACAAAATGACGAAAAAAATGAAAATGAGTTGTTTCAAGATGTTTTAGTGATGGATGGTGAAGAAGATGAAAAAATTAGTTGTAAAGAGGTTCAAGCTGTTGAAGTAGATTGGAAGACAAAGGTGCTAGTGAGGATAGAAATGAAGCAAATCCTATGAGGCTTGAGTATGATGAGTTAGAGGTATTTGGGATAATGACGAGTCCTTTGAGTGAGGAGAAGGGTACAATGGAAGAGAGTACCCCTATGATAGAGAGTATGGAGGCTAATGATTTAACCTTGATGGTTAATGAAGACTTAGAATGACAAAAATAATGACATGAGGTAAGTGACTCACTAGCCCCCTTATTGCACTTGTGGCTTGGCTAAGGCCAACACAAGCCAAAACTTGACTACGAACCCTAGGTTACCATGTAGCCTTACCCAAGTGCTCTTGCACCACCAACTTGCATCCAAATAAACTTGAATAGTAAACCATTTCTATTTTTTAATAAAATATATTTTTCATTTGTGACAAGTGTATTCTTGTCAACTTAGGAGAGGTGGGATATGGTGTCATGACACACACACACACATGCACACACAACTTTGTTAAGATTATTATCGTATACTATCAAAAAATAATATCAAATGATCCTTAATCTTAAGCATAAACTAATTTTTCTTTTATTATTAATAAGCAATATGTTAGGATTAACCACAAACATAAATAACAATTACATGCAAATATAACCAATACCAAAAAGTAATAGATTGCAAAGAAGAGAACACAAGACACAAAGATTTAGCATAATTCACCCAATCCCTAGGCTACGTCCACCAACAAGAAGTCCAATGCTATTATTATCTAGTGATTATAATCCACAATCCCTTATAGCTAAATATTGCCACAAGAAGCTACAATGTCACCATTACATTATCGAATCCCTAACCCTAAGCCTTTTTATACAAGCTTTTTGTCACTTACAAAATAAGGGCTAAAATAGTAGAAAAATAGTAGTCAATTCATTTAACAATATAAAGTCATTTTTGGCTTTGGGGTCAGTACCCTTGAAAACTCCCATGGGGGTGATTCCCCTCAACCCCACCTTATACTACAATAGGGAGCACACCTAGGGTGCTACCCTAGGACCTTATCTTGGAGGCACTGCCCCCAAACCCCCATACAAATAATTTGGGGAGAAACCATGCTAAATAAACCTCCGAGTCTAATTAGGCTCCACATCACAAAAATCTCTCACTTGGAGATTGATCATAGTATTGCTAAACCTGTAGCTCCCACTGGAATATCAACCCACCTTGGACTCTATTGTTCTTTTATTCTATTTAGACTACAAGACCAACTAAACCTAAAGAGGAATTTAGTGTCTTTGTTATTACTACCTTGTTAAACATATCTACTGGATTATCATCTATATGTATATTCTCTAGCTTTAACTGTCCATCATCCAAAATTGACCAAATGAAATGATACCACAACTATATGTGTTTTGTCTTTGAATGTAGAGCATAATTCTTTACAAGATGAATGACACTCTAGCTATCTGTGAACAAATAATTATCCTTGTCTAGGTGTCCCAATTCTTCCATGAAGAACTAAAGCCATATCATCTCCTTGGCTACATACTTTGCCTTTGTAGTGGATAAAGCATTAACCTTCTACAACCAAGAAATCCAACTCACTATTATCCCACCAACAATAAATACATAACCTATAGTACTCCACCTGATATCAATATACCCTACTGAATCTTAGTCAACATAGCCCTATAAATCAATAGTAGAGCCCCCAAAATGTAAATATTTACTGTATGTTCCTCTCAAATATCTATGAATCCATTCGATTGCATTCATTTTATAAAGCCTTGGATGACTCATATACCTACTAACAACTACCATTGCATGTGCAATATCGAGCCTAGTACATAACATAGCATACATCAAGCATCCTACAGCTGAATCATAGGGTACCTTGGTCATCTTATCCTCCTCTTCTTGTGTATTTCGACACATCTCCTTTGTCAACTTCAAATGACTAGGTAAAGGTGTGCTGATAGCTTTAGCATTCTCCATGGTGAAATGTTACAACACCTTCACAATATAATGAGCCTAAGATAACATCAATTTTTGGTTCTTTCTATCTCTACAAATCTTCATACAAGGATTTTTTTTTCTCCCCCCAAATCCTTAATAGCAAGTTAATGTACTAACTATTCTTTGAACCCCTTAATGTGATGCATGTTAAACCCAACTTCAAGCATATCATCAACATATAAGCATGAAATAATGTAGACTTTATCATCTAACTTCTTAAAGTAAACATAATGATCTGAATGACACCTACTATATCCATGCTCATGCATAAAATTGCCAAATTTTAGATACCATTGCTGAGGTTCTTGCTTCAAGCCATATAAACTTTTCTACAATCTACACACTAAGTTCTCCTTACCTTTGAACTCAAATCCATATGGTTATGCCATATATATCTCTTCATCCAAATCACCATGAAGAAAGGTTGTGTGAACATCAAACTTCTCCAAATGCAAATCTTTAGTAGCCACAATACTTAAAATAGTATGGATAGAAGTCATTTTAACAATATGAGAAAATATCTCATCAAAATCAATACCCTTTTTCTATGCAAATCCTTTTACCACTAATCTATCTTTAAATATTTTCTTACCTCCATCCTCTTCTTTCAACCTATAAAACCATTTATTTTGTAAAGCCCTTTTACCTACAGGCAACTTGCATAAATCCCATGTCTAATTTTTCAACAAAGAGTCCATTTCTTCTTTCATTGCAGACTCCTGAACCTTTGTATCCACCTGCACAACTTCATCATAACATTTAGGTTCACCGACATCAGTAATTAAAATAGAATACAAAGAAGGAGAAAATATTTTTGGAGGTCTACTTAGTCTCTTTGACTGTCTAACGTTTGTTGGAATACTTTAGAATAACTGAGAGTGGCAAGGGGGGGTGAGGGGGGGCGGGGGGGGGGGGGGGGGGGGGGGGGGTGTGTGGGGTGGGGTGAATTAGTTATCCAAGGTCTAGATATATAAATAAAACTTTTCATAGCTTAGTGAACCCATAAAACATTTATCATCATGAATGCATCCATAAGATTATGTAGTCACTTAAAACTTTGTAGGTTACTATAAAATCAATTTGCAAAAATGTAAACATGAAACATAATAGATTCAGCAACACATTTGACGCAATGATTTATGTGGAAACCCAATTTGGGAGAAACCATTAGTAACATGCTACTCTTTTTCACTCTTTTAAAGTGATGCCCTATGAAAGGCCAACCCCATTAAAGGTTACAATACACACTGTTAAATGTGACCCTATTAAAGGATCTCAATCACCCTGTTAGGAGTGAGCCTTGTTAAAGGACTTTAGATCATTCACTTGGAATGTCACTCGGTTAAAGGATTTACAAATGATTGTTAGGTCAACCTTAATCCAAAGGATTTACCCTAGGCTGATACAATTATTAGAGAGTAATAGTAAGGCTTGATCTGATAATAGCTTACAACTTCATTTTTAGATTACAGATCTCTATTATAGTCCTCTTTTCTACTTGGCCTTGACACATTCAGCTTTGATAGCTTGTTCACCCTTTAAGCATTCATACCCTTAAGCCTTCTTGCTTATCATGCCAATTAAGACTCTTCTCTTAGGTCACTTGATGAAGCAAAACCCTTGAGTTCTTTTCTTCCTTAGATTCTTGCACATGACAACCCTTGCTTCTGACCAACCATCTCTATAAATAGGAAATTAAGATTTTTTGTTGTTCATTCTCCATCATCCAATTTAAGGTTAGGTCAAATTAGGTAGAATTCAATAAATCTACCCCATATTTCATATTTCTTCTAAAAACTTCTCCTTCAATCCTTTTTGAAGTTGCCTCAAAATAGTTTATCTTGATTTATGTGCCACCGACTCATCAATCTTATCTTCCACCTGGTTCACACAATCCAAGAAAATAAACTTGTCAGCTCAGATCCATCAAATTCATGATCTTTCAAATAATGTAGCTACTTGGCATTAACTTGCTTCTGATGCTCAACACATACTACGTTGCTCAACATCCTCTGTAAAATCATTTGGCATGAACTAAAGTTTACTGCTGCTTGACATCAACTAAAATTTACTCGGCATCCACATTTTTTCTTAGCATACACTAGAAAAGTCTTTTACTGAGCTCCAACTGAATTTCTTCTTGGCTTGCACTAACTTTTCTCAACACCTTCTATCCACTTGGTCAAGCTTGGTAGACAAACTTTGTTTAACTTATTCTTCTAAACTTTCTTAGTGTAACCACCCTTTGTAACCTTACATAGATTATCAACACATCATGTTATCATTGTCTTAGCTAATTCTTGTACTCCTTTACATAGCATAACTCAACCTTTCCTCTAGGTGCTATAGTTACATCTTTTGATCAAATCCTCTTCATCAATCAAATAAGTCATAGTACTTAAATCTTGTAAGCAATTGTCTTACCAACAAATAGTAGGTTTGACATTAGTGACAAAACAATAATTGAAACATATTGATCATACTTGAATCAATTTGTTCTCAACAGTCTCCTTCTTCAACAATATCCCTCTTTGGCATTGATGGCAAACCAAACTGATCAACCAAACTAACTAGGTTAAAATAGTAAGACCAATAAAATACCAAAAAAAAAAGTAGTTCCTTGTATTGAAATCTCTCCCTCTATCAACAACTTTCATCTTCTAAATAGGATACAAAACTCCTTTGTGTCATCCTTATAACTCCCTCTAAATTACTTCTTATATTTCCCTTCTACAATTATCTCCCTTTTTGTTCAATCTCCAATCTCTTGTATTTCTTTCTTGTTATTTTTTAGTAAATCTCTCCCTCTAGGATTAGTTTAATTGATTCTTGTATTTCTCCCTCTTTGAAAACAAGGCCAAAGACTTGTCATCTTAACATATAGATATAAACTGTTGAATAATGTTGTCCTTAATGTCACACAAATGTCATATCAGTCATTAGTCTCAAGCTCACCGAGCTCAGATAGTCTGCAATACAATTTACAGTGCCAACTGAGCTCACTTGGTCATCGAAGGAAATGTGGAAAAATAGTGTTAACCGAGCTAACTTGGTCAACGAAGGAAATGTGAAAAGTCAGTTTTAACCGAGCTTCACTCGGTCTCCAAAGGTTAGTTTCCACCAAGCTCACTCGGTCATCAAATGAATCATGGAAAATTCAGTGTTAATTGAGCTTCACTCGGTCTCCAAAGGTTAGTTTTCAACTGAGCTCACTCGGTTATCTCAGGAAACTTAGTACTTATCGAGTTCTCCCGATGATTGAAGGATTGTCATGAAGTTCACTGTATCAACCGAGCTTAGTCGATTAACACAGGAATTATTTTTTGAACAAAGTTCACCGTGCAGGGTCGGCTAGTATAGGGATTTGCTAATTATTTACTTTTAGCCGACTATTGTAATTGTTTGTTTTAGTCAGTGATTTAAGCAGACTAAGATAATCTGAAAGGTATATATGGTCATTCAAGTTATGAATTAAAGAGTGTGATTGAAAAAGAAAAAAAGGGAAGTTATGAATGTGAATTATAGTATGAAGAGGCGAATATTGAGAAAAGTCTAATGAAGGATCAGATGTGTTGAAGGAGATGCAAAGTTGTATTTGATTAGTAAGGATTCAGTCAAGCATAACAGAGATTTGCAATCAGCAAAGATAAGTTGTACCTTATGTCAGGTCACTTCATTGTTGCTTTCTAACCATTGTAACAGTGTATTCAAAATATCTTAACTGAGTTGGTTTAACAGCCATTCAATAAATCCTCTAACAAGGTGACAGTTCAGTTGAATTGTTCTAAAGACCTCTAGCAAAGCCACTCCTAATAGGGTGATTAAATCCTTTAACAGGGTCACACCTAACAGTGTGTTTTTGTAACCTTTAACAGGGTTGGCTCCTAATAGGGCTCACTTCAGAAGAGTGAAAAATAGTACCTAGTTACATTGGTGGTTTTTCCCATATTGGGTTTTCACGTTAAATTTGGTGTCTCATGCGTTCTTAATTGCTAAATTGCTTTGTGCATGATAACATATCAGTTCTTAATATTTGTCATTTGCTGTATTATCAAGTTTTAGCATTTTATTAATTAGATCAAGGGTATATTCAGACATCTTAGGGACTGTGGAAAGTTTTTGGAATAACTGATTCACCCCCTCCCCCTCTCAATTACTCTATTCTCATTTCCAACAATTGGTATCATAGCTTTTGGTGCTTGCAAGAAAAGATTTCAAAGATCTAAGTCAAAGATCAAGATGTCTTACAAAAGAGAAATTCCAAAACTCAACAGAGATAACTTCTCCACATGGAAAGGATTGATGAGACTTCATCTAGCTACTGTTGGTGATACTAGACTAAAATACCTTGAAGAAAAATATGAAGAACCTCCTGGCACATTGTCTGTCAATGACATTGCTGAAAAGAAGACTCACAACAATATGATGATAGACATAGCATCCGCTCTTAGTTATGAAAAATTTGATGACATTAAGGATTGCACAACTACTTTTGAGATGTGGAGCAAGCTAAAAGAGATCTATGTAGGAGATGATAATGTAAGAAGAGCAAAAGCAAAAAGTCTAAGAGGACAATTTGATCAAATGAGGATGAAAGAGGATGAAAACATTGCAAGGTATGTTGAAAGAGTTAAAGCATGTGTGAGTGCAATCAGAGCATCTGGAGGTGATAGCAAAGGAGAAACAATTATAAGAAAAGTTCTCAGAACCTTACTTCCTATTTATGCAATCAGAGTTTCTGCAATTCAGGAAAGAAGGTGTGAAACAAATCATCAGATAAATCTTGAGGCCATAGTTGGAAGACTAACTACATTTGAACTAGATAACTTTCATAACTATGTTCCAGCCTCCAAAAACATTGAATCAACATTTCAAGCCAAGCTCTCACTCAAAGCGAAAAACAAAAGGGAGAAGGAATCTCAGTCAGAAAGTGAAGATGAATCAAGCCAAATTTCAGACAGTGACCTCGAAGTGATTGAAGCTCTACTAGCAAGGAAATATTCTAGAGGCAGAGGAAAATACAAAGGTAAAGTTCCTCTAATCTATTTTTCTTGTGAAGAAATTGGTCATATTGCAGCAAGGTGTCCAAACAAGCAAAACAATGATGAAAAGAAAGATTACAAATGGAATGGCAAGAAAGACTTCAAATCATCCAAGAACAAAGGTAAGAAATCATGCTTCATGGCTGAAAATTCTAAAGATTCTGATAATAGTGAGGATGAAATTGTTTATATTGCTATTAAAGATGATTCTGACAGTGATGAGGAAGATAAAATGGCACTTGTCTCTCATATAAGTAAGAATGATACATGGATTATAGACAGTGGTTGCTCACATCATATGACTAGTGATAAAACTAATTTTGATCAATTTCAAGACTATGATGGTGGCAGTGTAAGGTTTGGTAATAATGAACCTTGTTTCATAAAAGGAAGAGGAAGAATCTGTCTAACCAAAGAACTTGTATGTAATAATGCCTATTGGGTTGAAGGTCTTAAACATAATTTTCTAAGTGTGGCACAGTTACTCAATACTGGATTCAAGGTGGAATTCATGCATGGAAAGGCAAGACTGTTGAATGAGCAAGAAAAGCTGATAGGATCGGGCACCCAAACTAAAGGTATTAAAAGACAAGTCTCAGCACCAGGAACTCCTGAACAAAATGGAATAGCTGAAAGAAGAAATAGATCCATCATGGATTGTGTAAGAACCCTGATGATAGAAAAGAACATTGCTATCAAATACTGGAAGGAAGCCATTAGCACAACAGTTCATACCTTAAACTGAGTACAGTTGAAGAAGGACTCATTCAAAACTCCCTATGAATTATGGTATGGCTACAAGCCCAATGTAAATTATCTGAAAATATTTTTAAGTAAATGTTATATTTTGAAAGAATCTAGAAAAGGAAAATTTGATGTAAAAGGTGATGAAGGAATATTTTTAAGATATTCGTGCAAAAGCAAAGCATATAGATGTTTAAATCTATCCACTCACAAAGTCATAGAAAGTGCACATGTAAAAGTTGATGAGTTTGCAGAAAAATCTGAGGAAGAAAGCAAAAAGGTACCTGAAAATTACAGAAGATTTGTTTACATTGAACCAGATACTATACCAAGCATACAGTTCACTCAAGACTCCTCAACTCCCGAGTCATCAGTAACCGAGTTGCAAAAAGTTCTAACCGAGCCACAACAACATTCAGACATTACCGAGCAAGTGTCTACAGAGTCTAAAGCACCCGAGCCAATTCTTACCAAGCCAGAACAGCCTGAACATGAAATTGAAACACAAGGAGATAGCAATGAAACACATTCAAGAGGAAAAGAACCTGTATTAGCCAAATATGTCAGAAGACATCATGCACCAGATCAGATCATTGGAGACAAATCTGAAGGAACCTTGACAAGAAGCAAGAAAAATACTTGTTTACTTGCTGATTTTGAACCTAGAAGCACTAAATATGCATTGGCAAATGATAGTTGGATTGAGGCAATGAACGAGGAAATAGAACAAATAGAGAAGAACAAGACATGGACTCTTGTACCCAGGCCTAAAAATAAGAATGTAATTGGAACCAAGTGGGTATTTAGAAACAAGATGATTGAAGATGGTAAGGTATCTAGAAACAAAACTAGATTAGTATGCAAAGGATACTCTCAAGAAGAAGGCATAGATTATGGAGAAACCTTTTCTCCTGTTGCAAGATTGGAAGGAGTTAGAACCTTACTTGCATATGCTGCTCACAAAGGATTCAAAGTTTATCAGATGGATGTCAAGTCAGCATTCCTCAATGGAATACAAGATGAAGAGGTTTACATTGAACAACCCGTAGGCTTTGTTGATCCAGATAAAAGGAACATGGTCTGCAAATTACACAAGGCACTTTATGGTCTGAAAAACACCCCTAGAGCATGGTATGAAAGATTGCATAACTATATTATTCAGATTGGTTTTCAAAGAACTAATGATAATAGTAGCTTATATATAAAGGAAGGACCAGATAATAAGATTGTCCTAGCAGAAATATTTGTAGACGATACTGTTTTCACAGGACATGATGATCTTTGCAAAGAATTTTCAGAACAAATGAACAAGGAATTTGAAATTTCTATGTTTGGTGAAATAAAATTCTTTGTTGGTCTTCAAATTCAACAAAATAAGAATGGCATCTACATCACTCAATCAAAATACATCAAGGAGATATTGAAAAAGTTTGGTATGGAGGACTATAAACCTGTTGGAACTCCAATGTGTACTGGATTGAAACTTACCAAAGATGATGAATCCAAAGAAGTAGATCAAACATTGTATATATCTATGATTGGAAAATTGCAATACGTAGTTCATATCAGGCCAGATATTGCCCTTGCAAGTGGTATTGTTGCAAGATTTTCAGCAAAGCCAAGAGAAACTCACTTGATGGCAATCAAAAGAATAATGAGATATTTGAAAGGAACTGAAGATTATGGCTTATGGTATAAATTTGATTTGAAAGTTTTTATTGATGTTGATTGGGCAGGAAACCTTGATGACAGAAAAAGCACAAGTGGAGGAGCATTCTTTCTTGGAAAAAGATTGGTTTCCTGGACAAGCAAAAAGCAGAATTGTACATCCCAATCTACAGTAGAGGCAGAGTATGTTGCTGCGTCAGTAAATTGTTCAAATATTGTTTGGTTTAAGCAGTTATTGCAAGGAATGAAGATGGAAATCAATGAACCAATCGTCATGTTCTGTGACAATACTAGTGCAATCAACATATCTAAGAATCCAGTGATGCATTCCAAGACCAAGCATATTGCAATAAAATATCAGTTTGTCAAAGAGTTGGTAAAAGACAAGGAGATCAGATTGGAATATGTCCATACAAAAGAACAAATTGCTAACATATTCACAAAGCCTTTACCTAAGGATGCATTTTTGTATCTCAAAGGTAAGTTAGGGATCAATCCCCTATCTGAAGTCCACTAGAAATAAGTTCTAGTAATGCATCAACGCATACAAGATTGAAGATCTATCTGTTGATGCACTTTCATCAAAAATCATTGCATATGAATTAGTACTAAAGGCACATTATAAATCACATAACTTCTATTGTCTTTGGCATGTGTTGTCAAAGAGGGAGAGATTTTACTGTCATATCCTTCTGAAATTTGTGAAGTTTTGAAAAGTTTGCCATGAAGTCCCTTAATAGAGGGAGACTATTGTAAGAGGGAGAAGTCTGTTATGTTGTTGAACTTGTTTTCATGAACTTGTTTTCAAAATTTCATTTCTGTTATGACATGTTGTGTTGCCATCAATGCCAAAGAGGGAGATTGTTGAATAATGTTGTCCTT
The DNA here is from genome assembly GCA_028749045.1 of Cupressus sempervirens. Taxonomy (NCBI): domain Eukaryota; kingdom Viridiplantae; phylum Streptophyta; class Pinopsida; order Cupressales; family Cupressaceae; genus Cupressus; species Cupressus sempervirens. The sequence continues at coordinate 184,004,090 of CM053792.1, forward strand.
AATGTCACACAAATGTCATATCAGTCATTAGTCTCAAGTTCATCGAGCTCAGACAGTCTGCAATACAATTTATAATTCCAACTGAGCTCACTCAGTCATCGAAGGAAATGTGGAAAAATAGTGTTAACCGAGCTAACTCGGCCAACAAAGGAAATATGAAAAGTCAGTGTTAACCGAGCTTCACTTGGTCTCCAAAGGTTAGTTTCCACCGAGCTCACTCGGTCATCAAATGAATCATGGAAAAGTCAATGTTAATCGAGCTTCACTCGGTCTCCAAAGGTTAGTTTTCAACCAAGCTCACTCGGTTATCTCAGGAAACTCAATACTTACCAAGTTCTCCCAACGATTGAAGGATTGTCACAAAGTTCATTGTATCAACCGAGCTCAGTTGGTTAACACAGGAATTATTTTCTGAACAAAGTTCACCATGCAGGGTCAGCCAGTATAGGGATTTGCTAATTAATTACTTTTAGCCGACTATTGTAATTGTTTATTTTAGTCAATGATTTAAGCCGACTAAGATAATCTGAAAGATACATATGGTCATTCAAGTTATGAATTAAAGAGTGTGATTGAAAAATTAAAAAAGGGAACTTATGAATGCAAATTATAGTATGAAGAGGCGAATATTGAGAAAAGTCTAATGAAGGATCAGATGTGTTGAAGGAGCTACAAAGTTGTATTTGATCAGTAAGGATTCAGTCAAGCATAATAGAGATCTGCAATCAGCAAAGATAAGTTGTACCTTATGTCAGGTCACTTCATTGTTGCTTTCTAACCATTGTAACAATGTATTCAAAATCTCTTAACTGAGTTGGTTTAACAGCCATTCAATAAATCCTCTAACAAGGTGACAGTTCAGTTGAATTTTTCTAAAGACCTCTAGCAAGGCCACTCCTAACAGGGTGATTAAATCCTTTAACAGGGTCACACCTAACAGTGTGTTTTTGTAACCTTTAACAGGGTTGGCTCCTAACAGGGCTCACTTCAGAAGAGTGAAAAATAGTACCTAGTTACATTGGTGGTTTTTCCCATATTGGGTTTCCACATTAAATCTTGTGTCTCCTGCATTCTTAGTTGCTAAATTGCTTTGTGCATGATAACATATCAGTTCTTAATATTTGTCATTTGCTGCATTATCAAGTTTCAGCATTTTATTAATCAGATCAAGGGTATATTCAGATATCTTAGGGACTGTGGAAAGTTTTTGGAATAACTGATTCACCCCCTCCCCCTCTCAGTTACTCTATTCTCATTTCCAACATAAAGTTCTTCAGTTTCTCCCTCTATCACCTTGCTTTGTGACTGATTTGTAGTTTTAGTTCTATAATTACTTTAGGCAGTTCCTATAGTAAGATCCATTGCATCGATTTGTAACACATGACATTCAAATTGTTTGATGCAAGGAATTCCTTTTGTTACTTAGATAGCCTTTTATAGGGGTATCACCCCTAGTTTACCTCTTAGATACTCATGAGCATCCTTAGGTAGTGGTTTTGTGAAGATATTAGCATTTTCTTCTTTTGTGTTAAAATATTCCATCCTCACCTCTTTATCTTGAACTAATTATCTCAAGTAATGCTAATTGATTGCAATGTGCTTAGTCTTTGTGTGCATCATAGGATTCTTTGATATGTTTATAGCACTTTTATTGTCACAGTAAAGTGTCACTAGTTCTGTGATCTCTTCATTCATACCTTTGAGTAATTGTTTGATCCATACAATGTTTGTACAATTTACAGTAGCAACAACGTATTCAACTTCAACAGTAGATTGTGAAGTGCAATTTTTTTTCTTGCTAGTCCATGTAACTATCCTCTTGCCTAAGAAAAATGCTCCTCCATTGATGCTCTTTCTGTCATCAATGTTTCTAGCCCAATCAACATTAGCATAAGCTCTTAATTCAAATTTCTCAATTTTCTTATAGTATAGACCATACTCCTCTGTTCCTTTTAGATATCTCATTATTCTCTTTAAAACCATCATATTATTCTCCTTGGAATTAGTAGAGAATCTTACAACTATCCCTATAGATAATGCAATGTCAAGTTTTCTATGTACTACATATTGTAATTTTCTAATCACAGACTTGTACAATGTTTGATTCACCTCAACTGAATCATCATTCTTTAACAATTTGTGTCCTATCACCATAGGTGTACTTACTACTTTGAAATCCCTCAATACAAAAAAAATCAACATTTCCTTGATATACTTTGACTAATTGATGTATATACCATATTTCAACTGATATACTTGCAAATCCACAAAGAACTTGATCTCTCCAAACATAGACATCTCAAATTCTTATTTCATTTCATTTGCAAAAGCCTTACATAAAGCATCTTGACCTCTAAATATGATATCATAAAAAATAAAATTAGATAACAAAATACCTTTTCCTTTTTTTGTCTTTATGTATAGATTGTTGTTATCATCAGTCCTTTCAAATCCAATCTTCACAAGATACTTATGAAGTCTCTCATACCATGCTCTTGGTGCTTGTTTCAAACCATATAGAGATTTGTGTAATCTACATACCATGTTCTTATTGTTAACATCAACAAATCATTTTGGCTATTCTATATAAACTTCTTCCTCTAATATGTCATTCAGAAATGTAGATTTAACATCCATTTCATAAACTTTATAACCTTTGTATGCAGAATAAGCAAGTAGAGTTCTTACTCCTTCGAATCTAGCAACATGAGAATTTTTTTTCTAAATAGTCAATTCCTTCTTGTGCATATCCTTTTCAGACTAACCTTGCCTTGTTCCTTATGATTTCACCATTTTCATCTAGCTTATTTCTGAATACCCACTTGGTCCTAATCATATTTTTGTCTTCTGGTCTAGGAACTAGAGTCCATGTTTTATTTTTCTCAATTTGTTCAATTTCTCTTCTATGGCTTTACTCCAGTCTACATCTTCTAAGGCATCTCTCACTGATTTAATTTCTTTCATGCTCAGTAAACATGTATCATTTCTCAATCTATTTCTTGTTATTGGTCTAGCATCTTTATCTCCAATGATTTGTGTAGCAGGATGATGCCTCTTAACATATTTAGACAATCTTGGTTCAGCTCTAGTTTCTTCATTTGGTCTTTCAATTTTAGAGTGACTATGTACATCTCTGTCAGGTAGTTCAACATCTCTCTCATGTACACTAATTTTAGAATCAAATTGTGCTTCCACTTTATTTTTTAACTCAACATATGAATGTAGTTTCTTTCCTAAATGTATCTTGGCATTCATAGTATGTGACTCGACAGTCACTGAAACTTGTTGTTAGTTTGTAGCTTGATTTGTAACATCTTCTTCAGAAGACATACCCTCATAGAAGTATACAAATGATTTTTATTCTTCTAGCTCTTTCATAGATTCAGCCTCATATGCTTTTGTACATTCATCAAATTTTACATTTGCACTTTCTACAACTTTATTAGTGTTAGTATTTAAACACTTCTAAGCTTTACTTCTTGTAGAATATCCTAGGAATATACCTTCTTCACTTTTTGAATCTAGTTTACCATTCCTAAAGTCTTTGAGAATATAGCATTTGCTTCCAAATACTTTAAAATATTTTACATTGGGTGAGAATCCATACCATAGTTCAAAAGGTGTTGAATGAGTACCTTTCTTGACTTGTACATAGTTCAAGATATAGACAGCTGTACTTACAGCTTCTCTCTAGTATTTTAAAGAAACATTTTTCTCCATCATTAGTGTCCTAACACAATCCATTACATATTTTTTCCTCCTTTCAAAAATTCCATTTTGTGGAGGGGTTCTAGGGGCAGATGCCTATCTTTTGATTCCTCTATCATTATAGAATATCTCGAACACATTTGACATAAATTCTCCTCCTCTATTAGATCTCAAACATTTTAGAATTTTACTTGTTTCTTTCTCAACTCTTGCTAAGTACCACTTAAACATTTGGAAAGGATCATATTTCTATTTTAGAAACATAAGTGTCATCATTCTATAATAGTCATCAACAAGCAACATAATTTACTTATCTCCTTTGTAGCTTTGCACTTCAATTGGTCCACACAAGTTAGTATGAACAATCTCTAGTATTTCTTTAGAGATATGAGTTTTACTCTTAAAACTTGACTTTATCATTTTTCCTAACTAACATTGTTTGCACATTATATTATCAGGTTTCTTCAACTTAGGAAAACCTCTAACTTTTCTCATATTACTGATACTAACCAAGTTATCGAAATTAATCTAACATAACCTCTTGTGCCATAGCCACACATCATCAAACTTTACAATTAGACAAGTAGCATTCTTTATGTCAAGGTAGAATAGATTACTCCTAGTCTAATCACCCTTTCCAATCAGTTTTCCATTTGTGTCATATATTTTAGCAATCTTTCTTTCAAACTCAACCTTACATCCTAAATTATTTAGTTTTGACACACTCAATAGATTATAGTTAAGTCCTTTTAACATAGTAAGCATTGTCACATAAAATCTTATCTGTGAGTATGATAGAACCTTTTCCTTTTATTAAACATGGTGCATCATTACCACATCTTACACTATTTCCATCATAAAAATTCAAGGTAATGAACTTACTTTTGTCTCTAGACTATGATGTGAACACCCACTGTCAATGATCCGTCTATCATTCTTGTTCACACAAAAAGCAAGTGTAGTTGCTTTTTCTTCATTAGATTCATCATTCATTGCAACATACACCACCTCATCATCATGTTCATCATATTCATCTTTCATTTCCTCTTCAACAATGTAGCATGAATTTTTTCCTTTGTCTTTGTAGTCCATGTTGTCTTCATCTCTTCTACTTTTGTACTTGTCACCACCTTTGTAGTTCTTCTTCTCTGGACATCTAGTAGCAATATGCCAACCTCATTGCAATTGAAACAAATGATAGGTAATTTACCTTTGAACTTTCCTTTACTTCTATGGAATCTTCTTGCCAATAGTGCTTCAAGTTGTTCTACATCCTCCTCATCTGTATCACTATCACTAGACACATACTTTTTCTTTTTCTTCTTCTTTTTCTTCTTCTTCCTCTCATTAGGTTGCTTCAATGATAGCTTAGCTTTGAAAGTGGATTCAATATTTTTAGGTTTGTAATTATTAAAGTTAGATAGCTCAAAAGTAGTGAGCCTACCTACCAGACCTTCAAGTGATAGATTATTCCTTGGTATACATCTCAGTTCTTGAATTGTAGAAACTTTAATAACATATATGGGCAATAGTATTCTTAAAAGTTTTCTTAGTATAGTATCATCATCTATTGTGCTAGTAGCTCCTCTTATTGCATTAACAACTTCTTTTTTCCTTGAGACATATTGAGAAATATTTTCACCTTCTCCCATTCTCATATCATCAAACTTACCTCTAAGTCTTTGAACTTTGGCTCTTAGAAGATTAGTGTCTCCTCCATAGATGGTGGTTAATGCATCCCACATTTTCTTTGCACTGTCAAGACCTTTGATATCATCAAATTTGGCATAGCTTAGAGTAGAGCCAATTTCCAACATTGCATGGTTGTGTTCTTTCTTCTTTTTCATATCCTTGACTATTGGGCCTCTAGCAGGATCAACATGCATAGTAGTAATGGTAGATTGTGCATGATCTCCAAGTCCTCCAAGGTGTAGCTTCATCAAAAATTTTCATGAAGGAAAGTTATCTTTATTAAGCTTGGGTACTTTTCATTTTGGCATCTTGAACTTTGTTCTTCTAGTACCTTCAAACTAGTCCTCTTAAGCAGATGACTCTAATACTATTTGTTGGAATACTTTAGAATAATTGGGGCGGGGGGGACGTGGCGGGGTGTGTTGTGAATTAGTTATCCAAGGTCTAGATGTATAAATAAAACTTTTCATAGCTTAGTGAACCCATAAAACATTTATCATCATGCAAGCATCCATAAGATTATGTAGTCACTTAAAACTTTGTAGGTTACTATCAAATCAATTTGTAGAAATGTAAACATGAAAAAAAATGGATTCAACAACACATTTGACACAACGATTTACGTGGAAACCCAATTTAGGAAAAACCACTAGTAACATGCTACTCTTTTGCACTAATTTAAAGTGATGCTTTGTGAAAGGTCAACCTTGTTAAAGGTTACAATACACATTTTTAAATGTGTCCCTATTAAAGGATTTCAATCACCCTGTTAGGAGTGATCCTTGTTAGAGGACTTTAGACCATTCACTTGGAATGTCAGCCAATTAAAAGATTTGCAAATGACTATTAGGTCAACCTTAATCCAAAGGATTTACCCTAGATTGATACAATTATTAGAGAGTAACAATAAGGCCTGAGATGATAACACCTTAAAACTCCATTTTTAGATTACAAATCTCTATTTCAGTCCTCCTTTCTACTTGGCCTTCACAAATTTCACCTCTGATAGCTTGTTCACCCTTCAAGCATTCATTCCCTTAAGCCTTCTTGCTTAACATGCCAATGCAGACTCTTCTCTTAGGTCACTTGATGAAGAAAAACCCTTGACTTCTTGTCTTCCTTAGGTTCTCACACATGAAAACCCTTGCTTCTGACTAGTCATCCCTATAAATAGGAAATTAAGACCTTTTTCTATTCATTCTCCATTGTCTAATTTAGGGTTAGGATAGTTTAGGTAGGATTCAATGAATCTACCACATATTTCATATTTCTTCTTGAAACTTCTCCTTCAATCCTTTTTGAATTTGCCTCAAAATAATTTACCTTGAATTTTGTACCGCCAGCTCATCAATCTTGTCTTCCACCTAGTTCACACAATCCAAGAAAACAAAATTTTTAGCTCAAATCCATCAAATTAATAATCTTTCAGATAATGTAGCCACTCGACATCAACTTGCTTATGATGCTTAGCACATACTGTATTTCTCAACATCCTTTGTAAAATCATTCAACACGAACTAAAGTTTATTGGTGCTCGACATCAACTAAACTTTACTTGGTATCCACTATTTTGTTCAAAATACACTAGAATAGACTTTTACTTGGCTCCAACTAAATTTTTGCTCAGCTTGCATTGACCTTGTTCAGAACCTTCTATCCACTTGGTCAAGCTTGGAAGACAAACTTTGTTTAACTTGTTCTTCTAAACTTTCTTAGTGGAACTAGCCTTTGTAAACTTAAGTAGATTATCAACACATCACATAATCACTGTCTTGGCTAGTTCTTGTACTCCTTTACATAACATAACTCAACCTTTCCTCTAGGTGCTATTGTTACATCTTTCGATGAAATCCTCTTCATCAATCAAATAAGTGATAGTACTTAAATCTTGTGAGCAGTTATCTTACCAACAAATAGCAAGTTTAACATCAGTGACAAAATAATGATTGAAACATATTGATCATAGTTGTATCAATCTATTCTCAACATACTCCTTCGACAACATTCACTTGGGTTTGTGGTATTTGTTGTTGTAGTTGTTTTAGACCATGAGGAACTACTAGACTGTCATCTTTTGGTGTATCATCCAACACTACATAATCATTTTATTTCTTCTCATGTTGTTGCAACAAATATTTGTACAATACTTTCTCATTGAATATGACATCCCCGCTTCTTATAATTTTATGATTTTCAAAATCAAAAATCTTATAACCAAGTTCATCAATGTCATATCCAAAAAATACACATTTCTTTGACTTGGCTTCTAGCTTGGTTCTATTTTTAGAATCAACATGTGCAAATGATTCACAAACAAAGGTTCTAAGAAAAAAATAACTCACCTTCTATCCAGTTCATGCTTCCTCTAGAATACCATAGTCCAAAGGAGTAGAGAGACCTCTACTAATCAAATATACAATAGTATTGACAACCTCTACCCATATGTTTAAGGGAAGCCCAACATGCAACCTCATGCTCCTTGCACACTCCATGATTATCCTATTCATGTTTGCAACCAATCCATTTTCTTGTAGAGTCCTTGGAATAGTTTTTTGTTTATGAATACCATTAGTGAAGTAGTAATGTTGAAATTCTTTTCTACAATATTCACAACCATTATTTGATATGAGACATTTTAATCTTTTACTAGTCTCATTTTCAACCAAGCATTTCCATTTCTTAAAAGTTTGAAATACATCAAATTTTTTTCTAAGTAAATAAACCCATACTCTTCTAGTTGCATCATTAATGAATGTAACATAATAACGAGAGACACCAAGGGAAGATACCTAAGCTAGTCCCCATACGTTTTGTTTTCCATATACACAACTTTCACAAAATCCATATTAACACATTTTAGACCTAATAAAACTTTATTTGAATGAAGTAATTTCTACATTTCTCACTCATGTGCCCAAGTTTTTTGTGCCATAGTGTTATATAAGAATCTATGGCAATCATTTGTTCTCCCTTCTCAAATGTAGCAACTATTCCTAAACATTCATTATTTCTTGAAATAATTAAAGTAGAAGGAACAATATGACCTGTACAAAGATATAAGGTGCCTACTTTCACACCTTTTGCTACTACAAGGGAACCTTTTGAAACTTTTCAATTTTTATCATTAAAAAAAATGACACAACCCTCATCTCTAATTTGTCCTACTAAAATTAAATTCCTACTCAACCTTGGAACATGTCTTGCCTCATGTAGTGGCCAATGATTCCCATTTGGCATCTTAATCTTAACTTTTCCCTTTCCAACAATTTGACAGGGTTCATTATCCCCCAAATAAACAAGCTCAAAATATCCTTGGACATAATCAATAAAATAATCTCTATGGGGTGTAGCATGAAATGAAGCACCAAAATCTAAAACCCATGAATCATCAACAGTTTCTAAAGAATGAAACAAAGTATCCTTTTCAGATTTGTTACTTACCACATTTTCCTCATTATCATATGTCTTATCTCCTTCATTTTTCTTTTGAGTCCAACAATCTTTCTTGTTATGCCCTGGTTTCCCACAATACTAGCAATCTCTCGGTCCTCTTGATTTTTCATGATTTCTAGAATTACTTCCTCTCTCAGTCATTTTGCCTCTACTTTGTGCATTCGAATCACTTCCTAATGTAGATCCACCTAAGGTTTTCATATGATTTTCCTCACTCAGAATAACACCAATCACATCATCATATTTTAGGGTATTAGATCTAGACACAAATTTACTCATAGCCATTCCATCTTTTAGGCAAAGAACACAAAATCAAGAGAGCGCTAATTTGTTCATCAAAATCAATATTCATAGAATATAATTGGCTAGTAACTATATTAAACTCATTTAAATATGTGTAATAGGTCCACCTTCTATCATCTTCATATTAAACAAATGCTTCATGAGAAATACCGTGTTTGAAGTAGAGGGATTTTCATACAGTGTTTCTAGGGTTTGCATCAATTGTTTTTTTGTCTTCACTTTTGTAATGTTAAATGTCACTAATGGTGCCAAACATTATCAAATGCTTCCAAGTTCCTTTTTTTCTAAAATCTCCCAGTCCTCATCTATCATAGTTCCCCATTTCTTCGATTTTCCTGCTAATGTCTTCCATAAATCCTTCTGATAAAGATAATCTCCCATTTACATTTTCCATAACTGAAAGTTTCACCCATTAAACATGTCAACCTTCAGCTTACCCTCATCTTCCATTGCTCCCACTCAACCTTGAGCATCCCACACAACTATGAGACTCTCTTGTAGAGGAAAAAAAACAACAACAATGATGGTCTAGCTAAAATGAAAATGCCAATAGCCTAGCTCCAATAGGAATTGTTATGATTAACTGCAAACATAAATAATAGTTACATGCAAATATAACCAATATCATAAAATAATAGATCGCATTGCCCCCAAAACCCCTATAGAAATAATCTAGGGAGAAATCGTGTTGAATAAACTTGCAAGTCTGATTAGGCTCCACATCACAACACAATACATCCTTATATCAATTAACTTTTAGTCTAGAGTTCATTTGGATATAACAACTCAAAATATTCACATTTTTACAAGTGAAAAATGCATGTTATCCTTGGCTTACTAGTTGATATCTCTCTCTACTTGAATCATTATTTCACATAGATATATATCCCTATATCAATTAACATTTAGTATAGAGTTCATTTGGATAGAATGGCTGAATAGAAGTGGAGAATGTTTTTTACTCATCTTATTGGTTGATATCTCTATCTACTCTCATCATCATTATGTGCACATTGCCATCTATTTTGACCTTGTTGTACCCATATTTACATCAATTTTAATACATTTAGTCATCTCCCTCAAAAATATCACTTCCCTATTGTAGGTCAACTCTAAATGTGTAGGGTTGTCTGCCCATTTTTTTTTCCAAATTCTGATTCTTACTTAGCCACCTCTTTTTCGTAGTCATTTTTAGCTTGAGCATTACATTGCAAGATAATCACTATTGAATTACTTCAAATGGTCAAATAATAATCTTTTATTTTGAAAATATTTTAGTTTACAATTTATAAAACATCCTATTCAAATCATATAATTTTTCTATAGGTTTGTGCATTCTACCTTTTACTCATTTGCCTAATATTTTTAAGTAAATTCAATATAGGATCAATAAAGAGAACTTGACCTTAACAATCTAATTTTTTTTCTTAATTATGTTAGTTAAATCGCCTTAATATAATGAGATGAAAAAATGATATAAGATGTAATTAAATCTTATAAATAGCATTGAAATGAATTTATATTACTTGATTACATATTCTTTTTATGGAACTTTCTTCTAACTACTCAAATTTTTTATCCCACATTTTGGTTAGTCATGTCTATCAATATTGCATAATGGTTATAATTAAAAATTTATTTTCTATTTAACAATTAAACTAATATAAAAATTTAAAATTAATCTCTATTTTGTCTACTAATAGCCATTCCACTATTTGGTCACTATCAAACATGAAAATGGGGATCCTTGTACTATTTAGAAATAGATAAATTTAAACAAATGAATTTAACCCATAAACAAAATAGAAGGAAAAATATTAATAAAAATTGATTTGAGAATAGTTGTTATTCTTAACTACTATGTAGAAGTGTATATTGTACAAGGAATGCAAGAATCACTTGAAAAATTAAACTAATAGCTCATACTATTGTTTATAACCATGACACACATATCCCTTTATCAGGCTCTCTAGGGATAAGATTTTCCTTTCAATAAAGTTGCAGCCAAGATGTGTAAACTCATGGATTGTAATAATCACATGCTAGGGAATAAATTCATTTTGAAAGGATTCTCCAAAATATTTGTATTAATGATACACATTGTGAATATTTCTAAAATTTTATTATATTACATCTGTAGGTGATCATGTGCATGAATTTTTTCAAATGTTCAATTATTGCTTATAATGTTTCATTTGGGAGTTTCCTAATGGGAACGTGGGCTCTATATTTTTTTCCTTTTTTAATGCCTTCATACCATAAATATTTTTCTTTTAACATAGCTTAATATATTTGGTAGATGTCCATCTTTGCACATATACCCTTTTCCCATGAGTTTTGTGTCTTGAATACATATATTATTTGTTGAATAGGATTTAGAAATTTTCATACAACATGTCTGCAACAAGCTTGGACTATAGGGAGATATTCTCCCTAGTAATGCTTACTACACAAATCTTGAAACATGACTTATCTTGAAACATGACTTCCATAATAGGGGACTAGGGGGAGCTATGTTTCATTGTAATGATAATACACTAAAGAGAAAATGTTGAAAAATGAAACAACTCAGTGACACCATCATCTCTAAGATAGCTTACACTAAAGAGAGAGTATTTCTATGGAAATATTTTCTATAAATTTAAATGGTTCCTTTATGATTTATGAGCTGGCATTAAGAATTGTAAATAAAAAATACTCTTTAAGTAATTATGTTGCTACAAAATCTATATATAGGAATGCCTTATATATCAAAGTGTGCAATAATAAGATTTGCAATCTAGTTTTCCTTTATATTGGAATATAAAAAAATCTCATTTTCCTTTTGTGATTTCCTATGTGCATATTATTAACATCAAATATTGTGAAAGCCATATGTATTATCTATTGAATAGAAGATTAAAACTAATTAAATTTATATATTTAATACAATTTCAAAAAATGCCTTGTCCAAAGGAGAATATAACTTACAACATCAGGATTGAAAAAATCTATTATTGTTAGACTCTAACATCAATGGAGATAAGACCTAGCATAGAGTCCATCACAATGAGGGCAAAACAAAAATTGAGCATAAGACTAAAAGAATGTCATCTGCCCTGTACACTTGTTGCCTAGTTACACAAATGGTAAAATGAGTTCAATGTATGAGACACATCTATGACTACAATGATTTTGAAATGTCTACATTCATTCTTAGTGAGATAATTTTTTAATAAAAATTAAAATTTTATTCATATGTTTTTTAAATGAAAAATTAAAAAACCAATGAAAACTATCTAAACAACCAAAAAAAAAAAATCACAATTTATACACTTAAAAATTAATTAAACCACTAGTTGAAATAATTGTGGCCAATCACAAATTAGAAAGAAGCGTCTAAAAATAATATTAATATAATAAATTTAGAAGAGACCACAAATTAAAAGAAAAGTGTACAATTTCAAAGCATCTACTAATTGGTGTAATGCTAGCATCTATTGATTGGTGAAAAGGGATGTGAGAACATAAGTTTATACCTATATAAGCAAGACTAACAAGAAAAAAAAACACATATCTAGTTTAAATGTGTGAAAAAAATTGTAAATACTACCTTTTGATTTATCATGAAATTTTTATTATAAATGGTATTTATTTTCAACTATAGGAAGAATAAAGTATTGAATTGTTTGTTTATACAATTTTATTAATTTTTTCAAACAAGTAACAAGAAAAGATTTATAATAAATTAATTATTGGTTTTTCTCAAAAAATAATACTTCTTGCATTTAAACTAAAAATGTTTTTTCATTCTTCTTCAAATAAAATTTATTTTTTAGCTAAAGATGATACATTTAGAACAACAATCAAAACACTTTTTCTCATGAAGAAGCTCACCAGGATTCAAATCCTTTATCAGTCCCATTATGTTGGCATTGAACTACACATATAAAGTGATGCATGAGCATTGAGCTTGGATTTTGTGGACCCTATGTTTCATGTGGTTAGGGTTATATTCAAGGCATATTAGTGGACCTTGTCCTATGTGAGCATAATTATTAGAGTGATCATATTGGATTTAGATGACCTCTTTTGATGGTTGTTGGTAATGTGTTCCTTATTTATTAGGTGGACTTTAGAGATTATTTTTGTGACCTTTGATATATGGGATTTATCTTATGTTATCTTAGATGTGGATTGTTGGGTGGCATGTGGGTCTATGTCTAAGGTTGTGTAGACTTGTTTTATCTTATGAGTTAGTTATGCATTGTAAACTTGGGGCATGTCCAAAGTTTTATGTAATCTATTAGGCCAACTTGTGTCTTGAGTAATTATTTAATATGAGTGTTTATTAAATGTAGCTTTCTAGGTTGACATGTGGCTTGGTTTAGTATAGCTAGAGGTTTTTCTAATGTCTAGATTCATTTAATTGGTTGGGGATGAATTGCTAGAGTATGGAGTAGCTAGGGGCATCTTGAGTGATGATAGCTAGGAGATGTAGCTTCATATGAGGATTTAGTTGTATTATTCTTTGTATTTGTCATAAGTCAAAATGCCTTATAGCTAGACATTTTGGATATAAATCTTATGCTTCTATTATGAGAATTGGTTTTGTTTAAATCTAAATCTTTGTGTTATTGTTTATATTTTGTTGTGGGTTAGGTCATCTCCTTTGGAGATACGCTTGGCATATCACTAAAATAGGCAGTATTAGAGTGAAGGTTTGATCTATTGGTGATTGTTAGAGCATGGGTTGTAGATATTATATGTGATTCATATTACAAATTTGTGTTCCCAGACTTGTGAAACCCTTCTTTGTTGTTCATGCAAGGTAGCATGTAGCAATTTGACTTCCAAAATAACTTGGGTTTGTCACAAAATTATTGGATAGGATTTTTTGTAGAGGGTCTTTAAAGATCTTGGAAGATCCCTTGGAGAAGATTGGATCCTAGGGAGATTTTAGATCTCTATGATGTTGTGGAGAATAAGATAAAAGGGAAGTTTTATTTCTTGGAAGTTGATTTAACCAATCAAATTGAGGAAAGGATAGATGAGTTTTGAATATATTACTAGAGTTGGGGTCTACTGATTTGAAATAAAGTTGCATGGTTAGTCAAAAGACTTGTTCAAGAAGGAAGAGGAAAAGATAAGGTTGAGGTGGAGGTAAAAGAGGTATGTGTAGTTGGTTTTGTTGACCAGTTTGTGGAGTCTAATAAGAAACCTTCATAATAACTTGTGTTTTTTATTGAGATACCTAATCTTACCAAAGAGGTTCTTGACCTTGTTGAGATTGGATATGATATTTTTTTTATGATAAGTTGGTTGTGTCTGATATGAAAGTTGTAAAACATCTTATGATGGATAATGAGGTTGTTGATAATGAAATTTGTATTTGTGGTAATGATGATTTACATATGGATGAGGATTTGCATATGGTTGGGAATATGGATCTTAATTTATATGTTGCTTCTTACATGGTTGATGATTCTATAGTTGTTGATATGGTCATGGATCTACAAGTTAGTGATATGGACCTAGCCCCCAACAAATAACCAAGTTTGATAAGAAAATGTATAATTTTTAAAGAAGATCCACTTCATGTTTAAGATAAAAAAATAAAACATCTTAAAAAAATATTTCAATCCATCTTCCATAAAACTAAAATTGTGAAAATGGTCCCAGTGTTTCTCAATTTACAAACATAAATTAATTTCACATAAAGAAACCAAAATGCTTGTACAACAACTAAATTTCACAATCAAGCTAAATTATTGCAAATAATCTTCTATCATGATGCCAATAGCCATAAGTCCACTTAATTGGATAACCAAGTCAACTAAGACACCTCCAATAGTTGTGGGGTCTTGTGTAATGGCTCCATGGTGCAGAAGTGCCTCAAGGTTTGAGAATATTTTGGCTTTTAGGTTGGCTTAGCCAACCACTCATTGATAAGGACTAAGTTATGAAGTCCCAAGTTGATTTGTGTGTGTGGTTAGTTTAGGGATGAGTGGAGTCAAGTGATTTGAGTAATCTTCCAAGATCTAGGTGGTTAAGTCCTAGAAAGTCAAAAAAGGGTAAAGGATCCCAAAATGGAGTAGTATTTGAGGTTTTGATTCTCTTAAGGGTTTTAAGGTCTTATGTAGTTGTTTGAATTCAAGTTGAGCCATTGAGGACATTGGATTAACAAAATTGCAAAAAAGATGTAAAAGTTATTGGTGTAGGAGCACCTACTCTAGACTCATCAAAGAAGGAACCTAAGGATTCTAAATAGTCTACTTAGGTAAGATTGGCACATTGATCCATCTATAAGGCCTAGTTCCAGGATTAGGCATAATTATGAGCCCTTGGGTAACTAAGGCCAAATATTATCAATAAGCCTAAAAATGCATAATATTCTAGGTTTTTAATTGTTTCTAACATCTAGATACATTTTGGATCACTTACCTTAGGTTTGGACCAAGTTTGGTCTCTAGATTTGCATTTTTCCAAATTTTGCAAAAATTGCTCAAAAGTTGTCTACAACTTTTGAGCAACTTTGCAAAAAGTTATCAAATACATTAAAAAATATTCCTCTAATGGCTAGGAAGTTTGAAATAACCATCTAACCATTGCATAATTCCTACTAAGCCTCATAGGCCAATGGTAGGAGCATACTTTGTAATTTGGCATTTAAATCAATACAAAATCAACATTTTTTCCTTGAAAAACACATCTTCCAAGCCTATGTACAAAATTGTATGAATGAGAGGGCATGTTCTAGTGGTTCTAGAATTTGGATAATTTAATCTACTTGTTTTTTCATCAAGTCTCATATTCTAATTCATTATAGGTTGAAAGTTATTGAATTTTCTTTCTTGTTGCCTAGGATTCAGCTTAGAAACCAACACTTTGCTAGGGTTAGGTCATTTTGACACATTCCACCCTGGGAAATCGATATGCTTTGGTGGAATGCAAGGTCTACCCATTTACTTCAATATTATGCAATTTTTTTTCTAGAAAATCCAAGGAGTTGGGTTTTCCACCATGCCTTAGGTGTGCATCTTCATGAGTACACACAATCAAGATTTAGAAAAATCCTTCCCAATTTGTGTTTGGGGATTTTTCAGGAGTTGAAACCTTGGATTCTTATTTCTCTTACATGCCCTTGCATGTTACCATAGCTGGATTGTGTTTCTCCAATGTAGAAAGTACACTTTTGGTGTAAATGGAGCCCTAATTAGGCCTTCAAATCTGATCTAATGCTGCAACAGCAACAACCTCTGTTAATTTCCATCATTGGGTTCTTTAGAATGTTTTATAAAACCCAAAAGGGTATCCAAATCTCTAGTCAAGTCACCATGTTGTTTGGAAGAATTCAAATGTATGCCTCATTTTCATTCTAGGAAGGACTACAAGACAAATCCTTGGTTTTCAAAGCAACTTGATGTTATAAGTTGTCTTTGATGAAAAAAATCATTGATTCATTTTGAGTAAGACATAAATAGGCCATATAAATTATTGTAGGCCACCCTTGTGTTGGATACAATTGTCTAATTGTGTGTTGTCTTTGATGTTACACAAATGTCATATTAGTTGACAATCAGTGCTTACCAAGCTAACTTGGTCAACAAGATAATTTTCCTTGTCTACTGAGCATTCCTATAGATTACTCTACAAAGAAAATGTCTACCAAGCTCACTCTGGTGTCAAAGAAAATTATGGTAGAAAGTAGTATTAATCGAGTTATCATGGTTAAAAAAGGAAAGTTGGTCAGAGTTAGTGTTCACCGAGTTCAATTGGTTACCAAAGGATTTTGTAAGTTTGCAAAGTTAACCAAGCCTCTGTTGGCCAACATAGGAAATCATTTTAGGATCAGTGTTTATCGAGCAAGGTTTGTCAATGAAGGATTTTGTTGATTTGAGGTTATGAAGTCTAATTATTTCAAGTATTGATTGCAACTAACTGTGATAATGTTTATTGGTCATTGTAAGTCGTAATTGAGTTGACTTGATAATTTGTATGATATAAATATAAGGTCAAGTTGAGATTCTAATGTATGTGAGAGAATGCAAGTTTATTGATTGATTGAAAAGGAAAGTGTGTGAGCAAACTTGAAGGATGATCAAATATCCTTATGGAGCAACAAAGTAATATTCGATTAGGAAGGATCTAGCATCAAGTAGAATAGAGATCTATAATCAGCAATTCAATTACATCTCATTTAGGTTATTTCATTATTACTTTCTTACCATTGTAGTAGTGATTCAAAAATCTCTTAATAGATTTGGTTTAATAGCCAGTTGTAAATCCTCTAACAAGGTGATAGTTCCATTAAATTGTTCAAAAAACCTCTTGTAAGGCCACTCCTAATAGGGTGATTAAATCATCTAACAAGGTCACACCTAATAGTGTGTTTTGTAACCTTTAACCAAGTTGGCTCCTAACAGGGCTCACTTCAGAAGAGTGAAAATCAATAATTAGTTACATAGGTTTTTTTTTCCATATTGGGTTTCCATGTTAAATCTTGGTGTCACATGTGTTCATGTTATTTCCTTTATGCTTTCAAGTTAATCATTGTAAATGTTTAAATATGTAAATCACACTACTTTTACTGTGTTAAAGTAATTTTTGTGTGTTTAGCGAATGATAGCAGTAATCAATTTTATTATTAACATCCAAGGGATCTGAAATATTTTTGTGGTAATTGATTCACACCCCCCCTCTTAGTTACTCCATCTATATTTCCAACAATTGGTATAAGAGATTTTGGTGCTTGTAGGAAAGGTTTCAAAGACCTAAGCTAAAGATCGAGATGTCTTACAAGAGAGAAATTTCAAAGCTTAATAGAGATAACTTTTCAGCATGGTAGGGAGTCATGAGACTTCATCTAGCTTCTATTTGTGACTTAGGATGCAAATACCTTGATGAAGAATACACAACGCCCACTAGTACATAATCTGTTGGTGACATTGTTGAGAAAAAGAACCATAACACCATAATGATAGATATTGCATCTACTCTTATCTATGAAGAATTTGATGATATCAAGGACTACAAAACCACCTTTGAAATGTGGAACAAGCTAAAGGACATCTATGGTGGTGATGACAATGTGAGGAGAGCCAATGTAGAAAGCATTAGAGGACAATTTGATTAGATGAGAATGAGAGAAGATGAAAACATAGCCAAATATATTAAAAGAATCAAAGCAAGTGTCAGTGCAATCAAATCTTTTGGAGGAGATATCAAAGAAGAAAATATTGTAAGTAAAGTTCTCAGAACATTTCTTCCTATCTATGCAATTAGAGTATCTACTATTCAAGAAAGGAGGTGTGAAACAAATCATAAGATAACTTTGGACACCTTAGTAGGAAGATTAACAGCTTTTGAGCTAGACAACTATGAAAATTATGTTCCAGCTTCCAAGAATATTGAATTTGCATTTGAGGCCAAGCTTTCACTTAAGGAGAAAGGCAATAAAATAGAGGACATTCAGTCAGAAAGTGAAGAAGAATTAGAGGAAAGTTGTGATAGTGACCTTGAAGTTGTTGGAGCTCTACTTGCAAGGAAATATTCTAGAGGCAGAGGAAAATACAAATGTAAAGTTCCACTAATCTATTTTTCACGTGAAGAAATTGGTCATATTGGTACTAGGTGCCCAAACAAAGAAAGTAAGGATGAGAAGAAAGGTCACAAATGCAATGGCAAGAAGGATTTCAAAAATCACAAATCATTCAAGGACAAAGGTAAGAAGACAAGTTTTATGGCTAAAGAATCTGATAACTATGAAGATGAAATAGTTTACATTACTGTAAAAGATGAATCTTTTGATGAAGAGGATAAGATGGCACTTATCTCTCATGTGAGAAAAAAAGATACATGGATCATAGATAGTGAATGTTCACATCATATGACTAGAGATAAAAAAAAGTTTGAACACTTTGAAGACTATGATGATGGTAGTGTAAGGTTTGGAAATAATGAACGTTGTTGCATAAAAGGGAAAGGTTGAATCTCCTTAACCAAAGAACTTGTATGTGATAATGCCTATTGGGTTAAAGGACTAAAACATAATTTTCTGAGTGTGGAACAACTAATCAACATTATATTCAAGGTAAAATTCATGCATCACAAGGCAAGACTAGTGGATGACAAAGAAAAACTGATTGGATTAGGCAAACAAATAAAAGCTAACCTATTTTATCTTGATCTTGGTGATTTCTCGTGTTTTATTGCTCAAGTTGAAGAAAGTTGGTTATGGCACAGAAGGTTATGTCATGTAAATTTTGATAACATGGTAAAAATAAGAAAATTTAGGAAAGTAAGAGGCATTCCTAATTTGAAGAAACCAGATGTTGGTTTAGGTAAGAATTGTCAGATTGGCAAAATGGGAAAGACTAGTTTTAAAAGAAAAAACTATCAATCTAAAGATACCTTAGAAATTGTGCATACTGATTTATGTGGACCTTTTGGAATAGAAAGCTATAGTGGAGAAAAATTATTTATTTTTTTTGTTGATGACTACTCTAGAATGATGACTATTATGTATCTAAGAGAGAAGTTAGAAGAATTTTAGAAATTCAAATGGTATTTGGGAAGAGTGGAGGAAAAAAAGGCAAAAGACTAAAATGCTTAAGATCAGATAGAGGTGGTGAATTCATCTCCAATGAATTCAATAACTTTTTCATTGAAAGAGGAATCAAAAGACAGCTATCAACCCCTAGAACTCTCGAGCATAATGGAATAGACAAAAGAAGAAATAGATCTATCATGGATTATGCAAGGACTCTAATGATTGAAAAGAACATTGCTATCAAATACTAGAAAGAAGTTATCAGCACTATAGTTCATACCTTAAACATAGTATAGTTGAAGAATGACTCATACAAAACTCCCTATGAATTATGGTATGGCTATAAACCCAATGTAAGTTACCTCAAAGTATTTGGAAGTAAATGTTATATCTTGAAAGAATCTAGAAAAGGAAAATTTGGTGTGAAAGGTGATGAAGGTATATTTTTAGGATATTCTTGCAAGAGTAAGGCATATAGATGTTTGAATTTGTCTACTCATTAAATTATAGAAAGTGCACATGTGAGAATTGATGAGTTTGTAGAAAGGACTAAAGAAGAAAGCAAAAAGGAACCAGAAGATTATAAGAGATTTGTTTACATCAAACTTGACAGATTGCCAGAAACATCTGTCAATAAGGAGATATCTACTCCTGAGTCTTCCTTAGTCACTGAGTTGCAAGAAGTTTAAACTGAATCACAAGGACCTAAGTCACATTTTGAAGCTACCGAGCCAATGCCTACTAAGTCTGAGCAACTAGAACCAGAAGTTGAAGTTAATTCATTCAAAAGGCAAGGAACATGTATTAGCCAAGTATGTCAAGAAGCATCATGCACTAGACTAGATTATTGGAGATAAATTAGAAGGTACTATGACAAGAAGTAACCTAAAAGGTACATGTTTACTTTCTGATTTTGAACCTAGAAATGTCAAAGATGCATTGGAAAATGAAAGTTGGATTAAGGTTATGAATGAAAAGATAGAACAAATAGAGAAGAACAAAACCTAGACTCTTGTACCTAAGCCTAAAGACAAAAATGTGATT
Source organism: Cupressus sempervirens (assembly GCA_028749045.1). NCBI lineage: Eukaryota > Viridiplantae > Streptophyta > Pinopsida > Cupressales > Cupressaceae > Cupressus > Cupressus sempervirens. The sequence goes on from CM053792.1 coordinate 184,024,821, forward strand.
GGAACAAAATGTGTATTCAGGAATAAGTTGAATGAAGATGATAAGGTATCAAGAAACAAAGCTAGATTGGGATGTAAAGGCTACTCTCAAGAAGAAGGAATTGATTATGGTGAAACTTTTGCTCTTGTTGCAAGATTGGAAGGTGTCAGGACCTTATTTGCATATGTAGCATATAAAGGACTTAAAGTATATTAGATGGAAGTTAAATCTACATTTCTCAATGATATTCTTGATGAAGAAGTCTACATTAAACAACCAAAAGGTTTTGTTGATCTAGACAAAAGGGACATGGTTTGCAAATTACAAAAAGCATTGTATGGTCTGAAACAAGCTCCTAGAGCATGGTATGAAAGATTACATAACTACCTTTGTTGGAAATGAGAATAGAGTAATTGAGAGGGGGAGGGGGTGAATCAATTACTAAAAAACTTTCCATAGTCCCTAAGATGTCTGAATATACCCTTGATCTGATTAATATAAAATGCTGAAACTTGATAATGCAACAAATGATAAATATTAAGAACTGATATGTTATCATGCACAAAGCAATTCAGCAATTAAGAACACAAGAGACACCAGTTTTAACGTGAAAACCCAATATGGGAAAAACCACCAATGTAACTAGATACTATTTTTCACTCTTGTGAAGTGAGCCCTATTAGGAGCCAACCCTGTTAAAGGTTACAAAAACACACTGTTAGGTGTGACCCTGTTAAAGGATTTAATCACCCTATTAGGAGTGGCCTTGCTAGAGGTCTTTAGAACAATTCAACTGAACTGTCACCTTGTTAGAGGATTTATTGAATGGCTGTTAAACCAACTCTGTTAAGAGATTTTGAATTCACTGTTACAATGGTTAGAAAGCAACAATGAAGTGACTTGATATAATGTGCAACTTATCTTTGCTGATTACAGATCTCTGTTATGCTTGACTGGATCCTTACTGATCAAATACAACTTTATAGCTCCTTCAACACATCTGATCCTTCATCAGACTTTGCTCAACATTTTTCTTTTCATTTCATACTATAATTCACATTCATAACTTCTTTTTCACAATCTCACAAACTTTTAATTCATAACTTGAGTGACCATATATACCTTTTAGATTATCTTAGTCGGCTCAAATCATTGACTAAACAAACAATTACAATAGTCAGCTAGAAATAATTAATTAGCAAATCACTATACTAGTCAACCCTACACGGTGAACTTTGTTTAGAAAATAATTCTTGTGTTAACCGACTGAGCCAGGTTAATACAATGAACTTCGTGACAATCCTTCAATCGCCGAGAGAACTTGGTAAGTAATGAGTTTCCTGAGATAATTGAGTGAGCTTAGTGGAAACTACCCTTTGGAGATCGAGTGAAGCTTGGTTAACACTGACTTCTCCATGATTCATTTGATGACCGAGTGAGCTCGGTGGAAACTACCCTTTGGGGACCGAGTGAAGCTCGGTTAACACTGACTTCTCCATGATTCCTTTGATGATCGAGTGAGCTCGGTGGAACTACCCTTTGGAGACTAAGTGAAGCTTGGTTAACACTAACTTCCACATTTCCTTCATTGACCGAGTGAGCTCGGTGAACACTGTCTTTCACCTTTCTTTTGTTGACCAAGTTAGCTCAGTTAACACTGTCTTCCACATTTCCTTCGATGACCGAGTGAGCTCGGTTGGCACTATAGATTGCATTGCAGACTGTCTGAGCTCAGTGAACTTGAGATGAATGACTGATATGACATTTGTGTGACATCAACGAAAACATTATCCAACAACCTTATACAGATTGGTTTCCAAAGAACTAATTATAACAATAGTTTCTACATCAAGGAAGGACCAGACAACAAGATTGTTTTGGCATAAATATTTTTGGATGATACTTTATTTATAGGGAATGATGATCTATGCAAAGAATTTTTAGAGCAAATGAACAAAGAGTTTTAAATGTCTATGTTTGGTGAGATTAAGCTCTTTCTTGGACTCTAGATACAGAAAAGAAAGAATGGTATCTACTATAGGATTTGATAAATTCGAACTCCACAATCACCAAGATCACCTACATGCAAATAACCTATTGAAGGGAAACCAAGAAGGAAGAGGTGAAGCTTGAAAAAACCCTAAACGGACATGAGAGAGAGAGATAATACAAAAAAATGAAATTTTATTTACAATGGAATGCGATGTGTTTACAATGAGAGAGAAACTGCTTATAAAGGCCTCAAGGAAGCTTGTAGAACAAGCTGGAAGGTGGTAGAAGATAAGGTTGACAACTAAGCACTCTTCCACAAAAAAGTGGAACATGCTAGAAAGGAACAAACTACCATGTTGTCAACAACTCATCAATACATGCATTAAATACTAAATATTAAATAAATGCATTAACCTAAGTAAGCTTAAGTAAATAGAATAAATAATCAATAATTAATTAATTATTTACTCTAACACCCCCCCTTAAATGAAACTTAGGGGAATGCCTTAAGCTCACAAAACTAAGATGAAAATGCAAAATGGGTCCCAGCAACAAGGCCATGTTAGGTACACATGTACAATACAAAGAGATGTAACCTCTGAAAATGGGGAAAGAGAGAAAACCATGTGGGAAAAACCCTCCCCAAAAAGAGGTAAGAACCTAGTGAAGAACTAAAGAAGCCTCCAACTAGGGGAATGTCCCCTAAAATAGGAACAAGGAGTGATCATGAAGAGCATCACTAAAGCATGAAGAAGCTACAAAATCTTCCATCAGAAAGAAACTATTGATCTGAAGAACCTCCATGGAAGAGGAAGGCATGAATTGAGCATGTCTATATGGGAGATGATCCATGTCACCGAAATGCACAGGTAGCCAGTCACTACAATCACCTTGTATAGAGAATCAACCACTAAATACATAGCTCACACTATCAAACCATTAAACCAAGGAAGCATTAGAACAGTAGCATAACCCCCCCTTAATGCAGACGGGGTGAGATGATAGGCAACTGAGAAGGTGGGCCAAAATCCTCTACAAACAGGACCAAGAATGATAAGAGAGGAAGAGATACAAACACCTATAAAGACACGGTCACAACGATGCCACATGGGGCTAATTTCATGGAAGGGACACTCACTTGACAAAGGGAGAAGGTCTAAAACAACAAACAACTATCCTCCCATGGTGCTTTCTAAAAATAATGCAAGTACAACTGTCTCAAAAATAACATTCATGAATCTGAAATGCAAAAGTGGAACTTTATCTCAATGTGTATACAAAAGAGCTTTAAAATGATGTCTATAATGATCAGAACAGGAAAAAAGCTAACACAAAATAAAGTACAGCCTAAAATACAAGAAACCATGCTAGGAAAATGATCCTCAGACCTAAAACACCCAAGATATCCACCATAGAGAAAAAATGCCAAAAATATGATAGAAAGAGCATGGGCCAAAATCTAAGGAAAAAGACCATATTTTTGAAAAGGTGACAAAACCAGCTTTTCAAAATATAATGTTTTCAAAAAATTGACATGGAATGCAAAAGATATGCATGTCGGAATCAAAAACACAATTTTGGACTTCAAATGAAAAATGGGGAACAAAACTGCATCAAAACCTAAAAATACCTACACCACTATCTTTGTCTCAGAACCAGCTTTTTGGCACTTCTTTTGGATCAGGAAAATACCTCTATATGCTCAAGTTATGGTGAAAAAACCAAAGGTAGGTCAAAAAGGACCTTATAGAGCTGCAAGAGGATGATGTCATGCTGATGTTAGTAGATAGCAAGCTTAAAATTAATGGCTTAGAGGTCATCATAGAAAAAAATGAGGCCACCACATGGCAAGTATGGATTACATGGCAGGGTCCACGTGGCAAAGTGCCACGTGGCAACCATGTCACATGTCACACTGACTATGCAAAAGCTATCGCTATCAGTGAATAAAAAACTACCATGCAGGAAGATGTAGTAGGGCAACATAGGAGTGGTGAGATTTGGCCGAGCAGAGTAGAGACTTTGAATAGGTGGCGGGTTGGGGAGGCACCATGATGGAGGCGGCCCAAACAGTGACGATGCAGCTTAGGTGGAGGCCGGGCGCAGTAAGGGTGGTGCACCGACATCAAGCAGAGCATGGGTAGCTACTAGGCAATGCCATAGTGGCATGCTGGTAGATGCCTAGTTGCACTACGATTATATATATTTTAAAAAAAAATTCAATGTTGCGTCTGTACAGTCCATACGACAAGGCTTGAAACAAATTTTTTTTGCCTCCCAGAGCTCTGTCTCCAAAATTGACAAGTTTTATATAAATCCTAACTATAAATGGCCTTTTAGATCCAATGGTAGCATCCATTTGGATCCAAAGTGCTCTAAAAAATTTCTCTACCCCTAGATTGAAGAAAAATGCCCAAACAAACTAGGGTTTGTATCTCTAAATCATAGCTTCAAAAAACCTTCAACAAAGCAACAATAGGGAGGCTCTAATACCATGTAGGAGTTGATGAAATCCAACTCCACAATCACCAAGATCACCTACATACAAATAACCTATCTAAGGGAAACCAAAAAGGAAGAGGTGTAGCTTGGAAAAACCCTAAATGGACATGAGAGAGAGATAATGCAAAACAATGAAATTGTATTTACAATGGAATGAGATGTGTTTACAATGTGAGAGAGACCACTTATAAAGGCCTTAAGAAAGATTGTAAAACAAGCTGGAAGGTGGTAGAAGATAAGGTTGACAACTAAGCACTCTTCCACAAAAAAGTGGAACATGCTAGAGAGGAACAAACTCTCGTGTTGTCAACAACTGATCAATACATACATTAAATACTAAATATTAAATAAATGCATTAACCTAAGTAAGCTTAAGTAAATAGAATAAATAATTAATAATTAATTAATTATTTACTCTAACATCTACATTACTCAGTCTAAATATATCAAGGAGATACTCAAGAAGTTTGGTATGGAAGATTCAAAACTAGTTAGAACCCCCATGTGTACTGGATTAGAGCTTACCAAAGATGATGACTCAAAAGAGGTAGACCAAACCTTATATAGATCAATGATTGGAAAATTATAGTATGTAGTTCATACAAGGCCTAATATTACTCTTGTAGTTGGTATAGTGGCCAGATTCTTGGCAAAACCTAGAGAAAATCATATGATGGCAATCAAAAGAATTTTGAGATATTTGAAAGGTATTGAAGACTATGGCTTATGGTATAAACTTGGATGAAATTTAGACTTAAAATTATTTACTGATGCTGATTGGGTAGGAAATATTGATGACTAAAAGGGTACAAGTGGTGGAGCATTCTTTCTTGGTAAAAGGTTGGTATCTTGGACAAGTAAAAAGCAAGACTGCACATCCCAATCCATAGTAGAAGTAGAATATGTTGCAACAACAATAAATTATTTTAATATTGTTTAGTTTAAATAGTTTTTGAAAGGCATGAAGGTTGAGATCAAAGAACTAGTTGTCATGTTTTGTGATAATACAAGTGTAATATATCAAAGAATCTAGTGATGCATTTCAAAACCAAGCATATTGCTATATAATACCACTTTGTCAGAGAATTGGTGTAGGACAAATAAATCATATTAGAATATGTCCATACAAAAGAATAGATTGCAAACATATTTACCAAGCCATTACCTAAGGATGCATTCTTTTATCTAAGAGGTAAGTTAGGGGTCATTCCCTTATCTGAAGCTCACTAAAATAAAGTTTTAGTGATGCATCAACATGAACCAAGATGAAGATCTATTAGTTGATGCATCATAGTCAAGGGAACATTGCATATGAATCAATGCTCAAGGTACATTGATACTCATTTGGTATGTGTTTTCAAAGAGGGAGAGTTTACTATCATATCTTTGTCATATCTTTCTGAATTTTGTTTTAAGGAAGAAGCTATGTAATTCTTTCATAAAGGGAGATTACTACATTAGAGAAGTTTGTGGTATAAAATCTAAGAGGGAGAAACTTTCTATTAGAGAAAGTCTTGTTTTCAAATTTCATTATGCTATGACATATTGTGTTGCCATCAATGCCAAAGAGGGAGATTGTTGGATACAATTGTCTAATTGTGTGTTATCTTTGATGTTACAAAAATGTCATATCAGTTGGTAGTAGTGCTTACTAAGCTCACTTGGTCAACAAGACAATTTACCTTGTCTATCGAGCATTCCTGGAGATTACTCTGCACAGATGGTGTCTAATGAGCTCACTTGAGCATCAAAGGAGATTATGGTAGAAAGCAGTATTAACTAAGTTATCATGGTTAACAAAGGAAAGTTGGTCAAAGTTAGTGTTCACCAAGTTCACTTAGTTACCAAAGGATTTTGCAAGTTTGCAGAGTTAACCAAGCCTCTATTGGTTAACATAAGAGATCATTTTAGGATCAGTGTTTACTAAGCAGGGTCGGTCAATGAAGGATTTTGTTGATTTGAGGATATGAAGTTTAATTATTTCAAGTATTGATTTCAGCTAACTATGGTAATGTTTATTTGTCATTGTAAGTTGTAATTGAACCGACTTGATAATTTGTATGGTATAAATATAAGGTCAAGTTGATATTCTAATGTATGTGAGAGAATTCAACTATATTGACTGGTTGAGAAGGAAAGTGTGTGAGTGAACTTGAAGGATGGTCAGATATCCTTGTGCAGTAGAAAAGTAGTATTTGATCAGGAAGGATCTAGCATCAAACAGAATAAAGATCTATAATCAGTAATTCAGTTGTATCTCATTTAGGTCATTTCATTATTACTTTCTTACCATTGTAGTAGTGATTTCAAAAATCTCTTAATAGAGTTGGTTTAATAGCCAGTTGTAAATTCTCTAACAAGGTGACAATTCCATTGAATTTTTCTAAAGACCTCTTGCAAGGGCACTCCTAATAGGATGATTAAATCCTCTAACAAGGTTACACCTAATAGTGTGTTTTGTAACCTTTAACTAGGTTGGCTCCTAACAGGGCTCACTTCAGAAGAGTGAAAATTAGTAACTAGTTACATTGGTGATTTTTCTCATATTGAGTTTCCATGTTAAATCCTAGTGTCTCATGCATTCACGTTATTTCTTTTATGCTTTCAAGTTAATCATTACGAATGTTTAAATAAGTAAATCACACTGCTTTTACCAAGTTACAAAAATTTCTATGTGTTTACCGAATGATAGCAACAATTAGTTTTATTGTTAAAATCCAAGGGATCTAAAATAGTTTTGTGGTAACTAATTCACCCCCCCTCTCAGTTAATCCATCTATATTTCCAACACCTTGGTCTTTGTATCTAGCTTTTGGGGTTTGATTCCTCTTTTGCTAAAGGAATCCATTAGTGCATTTGGTGTTTTTGGTGCTTAGAACATTAGTGAACCTATTGATTAGGTTACCTTGCCTTGTTGGGTTGTGATAACCTTCCTTTAAGCCCATTTCCATACCTATGATAGGTATTTGGCACTAGGATCCTTCACCTTGGGTGTTGAGGGAATTGGAGACTTTCATCATTTCTTTTTATTTGAAGACTTCTACCATCTACTACTGCATCAAGTGGTATCAGAGCCATGTCTAAACCTAAGAGTGAGGAGATCCCTGTAAGAGTTACAAATAGTGAGTTAGCAAAGATGGTGAGAGAGAAAAAGGCTACAAATAAGGCCTTTACTCAGAGGCTTCAGGAACTTGAGAAGAAGCTTGAGAAAAAAGACAAACAAAATGGGTTTGAAGATGAAGAAGGGAGTGATGAAGAGGAGGATGACTCTGAACAATGCATCCTTGTACACCAAAGGCCTCTCATTGATGCCTTGAAATCCATGGGAAGGGGAAACATGGAAGAGAAGATAGATTTGCCAATTTTCAATGGCAAGATGAATGCAGATATAGCCCTAGATTGGATAGAGGCTTTGACCACATTCTTTTAATGTGAGGACATCCCAAGAAAGAAAAGAGTAAAGATGGGAAGATCCAAGTTGAAGGGGGCAACCCTAACTTGATGGAACTTCATCCAAATAGAGAGGGTGAAGAATGGAAAGAGCATGATCAGTTCATGGAATAGAATGATAGCTTTGATCAAAGAAACCTATGTACCTAAGGATTATGGAGTACAACTCCATAGGAGGAAGCAAAGTCTAAAACAAAAGGACATGGATGTAGGCACATACATGGAGGAGTTCCTAAAACTATGCATGAAGACCAATATGGTAGAAGATGAGGAAGAGAAATTGGAAAGATACATGAATAGCTTGAGGGTGCCCATTCAAGAGGAACTTAGCCTACATTGCCCTACCATAGTTAATAAGTGCTATCAAATGGCACTTAAGGTAGAGAAAAAATGGAAGAGAAAGCAAGATTTTGGCAAAGGGAAGAACAATGATAGTGGGAAGAATTTTAGAGGCAAGGGAAACTCTTGGAAAGAGGTACACAGTAGTGGCAAAAACAACAAGATATCTAACCAAGAAGAAAAAAAAAATAGTGACTCTAATTCAAGAGGAAATTATAGAGGAAGAAGACTTTTCAATAGAGGAAGAAAAAATGCAGGAAGAGGTAATGGACCTTTGAAATTTTTCAATTGTAATCAAAAGGGACACCATGCAAGAAGATGCCCTAAGAAGAGGAACAATAATAATCAAGGTGAGAGGAAAGTAGCATTTGTCTAAGAAGAAAAGAAAGAAGATAATGTTGATGCTAGAGAATTGGAACTAGAGGAAGGATCATGTTTGATGATGAGGTAGGTCTTCCTTCAAGTACCACAAACTCAAGAACCTCCACAAAAGAAGAATCTCTTTAGGACAAAGATCAAATGTCAAGGAAAAGTATGCAATGTTCTTATAGATTCTGGGTCAACTAAAAATCTTGTGTCTTGAAATTGTGTAGAAGTTAAATCTTCCTAAGAAACTAAACCCTTACCCATATCATTAGAATTGGTTAACCAAAGGCTGACAAACTCTAGTCACAGAACAAGCTTGGGTAGAGATTTCTATTTCTAATTTTAAGGACAAAGTCCTTTGTGATGTAGTTGAGATGGATGCCTCACAATCCTTTTATATAGGCCCTGGCAATTTGATGTTGATGACATACACCATTATAGGAAGAACACCTACTCCATCACCAAAGATGGGAAGACCTGCACTATGAAGCCCCTGCTTGATAATGAATCTAAAAAGGAACCTATAACTAGATTATCATAGGAGAAAAAGAGATGCTAAAGACCTTGAAAGAATCTAATATGCAACCATTTATCCTAATTTCAAAACCCAAGGATAACATCAGGTCTGGTCAAAAGGAGCCCATACCAAATGAAATAGTTAAACTACTGCAAAATTATAAAGATGGCATTGCTAGTGACCTGCCCCCTAGCCTCCCTCCCATTAGGGACATTAGCCATCAAATGGACCTTATACTAGGCCCATCCTTGCCTAATAAGGCACCATATAAAATGAGATCATTCCAACATGCAAAGATTGCTAAACAAGTTATTGAATTGTTGGAAAGAGGACTCATTTAAAAGAGTCTCAGTCCTCATGTCGTAGCTTCAGTTTTGGCTCCTAAAAAGGATAGAAAATCGAGGTTATGTATGAATAGAAAGGCTCTAAAAAAATCACAATAAGGTACAGGTTTGCCATGCCAAGGATTGGGGACCTATTGGATCAACTAGGAGGTGCTTTCTACTTCACCAAGATAGACTTAAATTCTGGATACCATCAAATCAAAATCAAGCTAGGAGATGAATGGAAGATAGAATTCAAGATACTTGAAGGTTTGTTTAAATGATATGTAATACCTTTTGGTTTAGAAATGCCCCAAGTACTTTTATGAGGCTTATGAATGAGATATTCATAGATTTTATTAGCAATTTTTTTTTAATTTACCTTGATGATATACTAATATTCAGCCATAGAAAGGAATACCATCTTGATCATGTGGAACAGGTACTAAGAAGACTCCATCAACAAAAGTTGGTAATCAACTTGGAAAAATGTATGTTTATGAAGAAGGAGCTTGTGTTCCTAGGTTTTTCAATTTCATAAGGTAGCCTCAAGATGGATCCTGAGAAGGTAGATGTGATCATCAATTGGCCTCCACCAAAGAATCAAGGTGTTTTGTAAAGCTTTCGTGGGCTTTCAACCTTCTATAGGAAGTTTATTAAAAAAATTAGTCATGTGTGTGCACCAATGTTGGAAAAAATAAAAGGTGGGAAGAAAACCAAGTTTGCATGGACAAAGGAAGCAAATGATGCATTCCAATATTTGAAGAACAAAGTCTCTTAGTATCCTATCTTGTTTCTTCCTGATTTCAACAAAGTCTTCACTATGGAGATAGATGCAAGCAATTTGGCTATAGGTATTCTCCTAAGCCAAGAAGAAAAACTAGTTGATTTCTTCTCAGAGACATTGAATGAGGATAAAAGAAAATACTCTACATATGACCTAGAGCTTTATGCCATGGTCCAAGCCCTCAAGAAATGGAGGCACTATTTGATTCCAAAAAAATTTGTTGCCTACATGGACAATCATGCATTGAGTTTTCTAAATTCACAAGAAAAACTTTAAGTCATACATCTTAAATGGGTAGAACAATTGAAGGCCTTTACCTTCAATATTAAGCATAAAAATGGTGTAGTAGATAAGGTTGTTGATGCTCTAAGTAGGAGGATTGGTCTTGTTGAAGAAGTGCAACTCCAAAGTGTTGGAATTGAGTCTCTCAAACACTTGTACCTAGATGACCATGATTTTGCATAGATATATCATATTTGCACAAAGTACTCAATGAGAGAAAACATAATAAGAGAAAAACATTGTGGTGGATTAGGAGGTCACTTTGGCATTGAAAAAATAGGAGACATTGTGAAAATAAGTTATTTTTGGCCCAAGATGAAGAATGAAGTTAGGAAATTCATTGAATGCTATACCATTTGCCAACAAGCTAAAGTGATGACAACAAATCAAGGGCTCTACCAACCCTTACCAATCCCTTCAAGGCCTTGGGAATCCATATCAATGGATTTTGTCATGGGATTACCCAAAAGCAAGCAAGGTTATGATAGTGTATTTTGCATAGGGATAGATTTAGTAAGATGGCCCACTTTGTACCATGCAAGAGAAAAAATGATGCATCTCATATAGCCAATCTCTTTTTCAAGGAAGTAGTTAGAATTCATGACTTGCTTTAGAAAATAGTATATGATAGAGATGTGAAATTTCAAGGGTACTTTTGAAGGACACTCTTGAAGAAGTCGGGTACAAATCTCACCTATAGTTCTGCCTATCACTGACAAATGGATGGGCAGATTGAGATGGTGAACATGTCCTTAGGCAATCTCCTAAGATGTTTAACCAAGAAATACTATCAAAGTTGGGATATAATTCTGCCCCAAGCAGAATTTTCTTGAATGACTCTTTAAATAAATCAATAGGAAAAACACCATTTCAAGTAGTATATGGTCTACACCCCAAGCGACCATTGGGTCTGATGGAACTTCCCTCTAATTTTAAAATCAATGCTCAAGGCCAAGAATTGGCAGAACTAATAACAGAGGTACAACAACAAGTGAGGGAAAATTTGCAAAAATCTAGATTGAAATACAAAGAAAATGTTGAGAAGAGAAGGAGAGAGGTCCACTTCAAAGTGGGAGACAAAGTTTGGGCTTTTCTAAGGAAGGGGACACTACCCAAAGGAAGGTACTCCAAACTAAAGATGAAGAAGGTAGGCGCTTGTTTCATACTAAACAAGTTAGGTGAAAATTACTATGAGATCTCCCTTCCACCAACTTTGTAGATCTCCCTCATATTTAGTGTTGTAGATCTCACACCATATAAGGTTGCTAAAGGATCGTTAGATTAGCAAGATGAAGACACTGATGAGGAAGAATATGTTGCCAATCTTCCACCAAAAAAACTAGTGGAGTTAGAGGAAATATTAGATACAAAGCTACTAAAGAAAACTAGAACCAAGAGGTACATGTAGTACTTAGTTAAATGGAAGGGCCTCCCCAGCATAGATGCTACTTGGCTAACAGAAGACCAAATCAAGCAACATGGCACTTTAGTAGATTTGCTACCCTCAAGTAGGGACTTGAGTTTTAAAACTCAAGGGAAGTATGGTGCAAGAGAACCTCATCTAGACTCATCAAAGAGGGAACCTAAGGATCCTAAATAGTCTACTTAGGTAAGATTGCCACATTGATCCAGTTGTAAGGCCTAGTTCCAAGATTAGGGATAATTATGAGCCCTTGGGTAACTAAGGCCAAATATGATTAATAAGCCTAAAAATGAATAGGATTCTAAGGTTTTAATTTTTTTTAATATCTAGGTCCATGTTGGATCACTTACTTTAGGTCTGGACCAAGTTTGGTCTCTAGATTTGCATTTGTGCAAATTTTGCAAAAATTGCTCAAAAGTTGTCAACAACTTTTGAGTAACTTTGCAAAAAGTTGTCAAATACATTAAAAAATATTCCTCCAATGGTTAGGTAGTTTTAAATAACCATGTAACCATTGGAGAAGTCCTAAAAGGTCTCATAGGCCGATGGTAGGAGCATACTTTGTAATTTGGCATTCAAATCAATACAAAATCAACATTTTTTCCTTGCAAAACACATGTTCTAGGCCTGTGTATGAAATTTTATAGATGAGAGGGAATGTTCTAGTGGTTCTAGAAGTTGGATAATTTAATATACTTTTTTTTGCATCAAGTCTCTTGTTCTAATTCATCATAGGCTGAAAGTTATTGAATTTTCTTGCTTGTTGCCTAGGATTTAGCCTAGAAATCAACACTTTGCTAGGGTTGGGTCATTTACACACATTCCACCATGGGAAATTGATACCATTTGGTGGAATGTAAGGTCTAAATATGTAATTTAACATTCTACAATTTGTTTCTAGAAAATGCAAGGAGTTGGGTTTGCCACGATACCCTAGGTGTGCATCTTCATGAGTACACCAATTAGCATTTCTAATAGTCCTTCCTAGTTGGTGTTTGGGAAAAATTTAGGATTTGAAACCTTGGATTATTGTTTCTCTTACATGACCCCACATGTTTCAATAGTTGGATTATGTTTCTCCATTTTATAAAGTACACTTGTAGTGTAAATGGAGCCATAATTAGGCCTTCAAATCTAGTCTAATGTTGCAATAGTAGCAACCTTTGTTCATTTCCATCATTGGACACTTTGGAATGTTTTATAAAACCCAAAAGGGTATCCAAATGTCTAGTCAAGTAACCATGTTTTTGGAAGCATTCAAACTTATCCCTCATTTTCATTCTCAGAAGGGCTATATGCCAAATCCTTGGTTTTCAAACCAACTTGATGTTACAAGTTGTCTTTGATGAAAAGAATAATTGATTCATGTTGAGTAAGACCTAAATAGGCCATATCAATGATTTTAGGCCACCCCTAGTCTTTGTATCTATTTTTTTGGGTTTGATCCCTCTTTTGCTAAGGGAATCCATTAGTGAATTTGGTGTTTTTGGCACTTAGAACTTTGGTGAACCTAGTGATTTAGCTTAAATTGTCTTGTGGGGTTGTGATAACCTTCCTTTAAGCCCATTTCCATAATTGTGGTATGTATTTGGCATTAGGACCCTTCACCTTGGGTGTTGAGGGAATTGGAGGCTTTCATCATTTCTTGTTGTTTGCAGACTTTTGCTGCATTAGTTGCTCATGACAAGTTTGCAATTTTGCAAAGTTGTCATGACAAAATTTCCTAAAGAACTTGGAATCAAGCTTGTTGAGCTATCATTTTCCATGATGCTTAATGATAGGAATCCAATTGAATTCCTCTCTTGAAAAGCTGATTTGGGATCAACTCCAAGGTTTTGAGTAGACTTGCAACCTACTAGAATCCACTCAGTTGAAGATAAATGTATTTGTTCACAAAGAGGCCTTTTCTGGTTCAAACCAATTTCAAATCAAATGACCAATCTGCTTGTTGTTTCAAAATTAACCACAAAAGAGATATGTTTTTGGTATCTTCTACTTTTTAAAATGAATGCAATCTAACAATGCAACTATATGAATTCCTAATTTAACCAAGGGTTAGCAAATCAAATAACAAAGATAAGGTAATGAGAGATGACAAAAAATAACATGAAAGGGAAATTCCTAATGGTCATAAACCATAAAAACAACATGTCTATGAGTTAAGCCTTTGAAAAGATCAGTGGATAAGCAATGAAAATAGGAGCAATTCTTCCTTAATTCCATTGATACAATCATTGATGGGAATTCAGTAACCATAAGATATTTCACTTTTTATCAGATCGCAAGGCTACAAAAAGTGCTCTCATGTGAGACAAAAAGTTATGCAGGACCAAGAAGGACAATCTCTTCTCGAACTAAGTATGTTAGAAAAATTTGTAGACCCATAGCAAACACCAGAATCAAAAGATTGCACAATGAAGATAACACAATAAAAATGTTGTCTCAATTACATTCCATGAACATACATTCACAAAATATAACACATTTAGGCAAGAATCACTACACTCCAAATGCGAGAACTAAAAGCATATATTATTGCATCAAAATAATGACAACTTGGAATACATATTACATTATTGAATTTATAAGAAATATTCTCCTCAATTTGTGTTCAGAGTGAGAGATATCTTTGTGCAAACATATGCTTCTAAACTAATAAAAAAAATCTAATTATGTACAAAGTAACTCTCTAACTGGTGCTTAGTAGGACTCCATCCATATTTATATCATTAAATGGATGCATGAGCCTTTACATGTCTTAGAAAAAAGAAAGAACGAGAAAATAAGAAGAAGAAATCCTTTAGATGATGTAGGAGTGTCTAGAAGTGCCAAAAAATAGAATCTCCATCTTCACTAGGTGCCTATAGGAGTTAAACTATCATCAGAATGTGTTTCTGATGCATGGAAAACTCTAAATTCAGAACTAACAGTTAACTATTGGCACACCTCTAACTTGTTCAAAACTTTTGGAAAACCTTTGAAAAGTGCACCTACGCACCTAGGACACCTACACACCTGTGCACCTAGAACACCTACACATCTCGGAAGCTCAGAAGCTCAATTAGCCAAAAAATCAAAGTTCTCAGTTTTGAAAATGGTTTCTAGGTTTTTCTTAGATGAGGTCTAGGAGCTCTATAGTGTACTTATTTTGCCCCTTTTTAATGATTTATACCCTCTTTATAGACAAACACATTCAGCAGAAGTGTACCTTAGAAGCTTGGAAGCTCGAAAGAAGCGCACCTCAAAAGAAGGTCCAAAAATTGCAAAATTTCACCAAGTGTTAATTTTCTAGAGTTAGAATTTTTTTCAACTTCACAATTT
Source organism: Cupressus sempervirens (assembly GCA_028749045.1). Taxonomy (NCBI): domain Eukaryota; kingdom Viridiplantae; phylum Streptophyta; class Pinopsida; order Cupressales; family Cupressaceae; genus Cupressus; species Cupressus sempervirens. The sequence continues at coordinate 184,040,102 of CM053792.1, forward strand.
TCCAGACCTAGATATTAGAATTTTTTTCAACTTCACAATTTTCCAGACCTAGATATTTTTTCAACTTCAAAATTTTTTAGAGTTAGAATTTTTTACAACTTCAAAAATTTTCTAGAGTTAGAATTATTTTTTCTTAACTTTAGAATTTTCCAGTATCCATCATCTAGGTCTTGTTGACCTTCAACCAAAATGATGTGTGGATGCTTCCCTTTGAAATTTTGGATAGTAGAGGTGATTACTTGAGGAGATAATGAGTCTAAATGTTCATACTTTTCCCTTACCGCCTTGTGGAAATCATGAAGTGTGACTTCTTGGGCATTCCCTAGAACTTGAAATTCATAATTTTGAGTGTGATCTTAGTTGCTACAGAAGAAAAGGAAGCCAATGTAATGTTTAGAACCTTAGGGGGCCTCTAGATGTTTTAGATATGTGTACCTCTATACCTTAAGAGATAATTCATTCACCAAACCTTCAAATTGCACACCTACGCACCTTTAAAGAATTGTGCAAGGTGCTCAATTCACTGAAAAATCAAAGTTCTATGTTTTGGAAATGGTTTCTAGGTTTTTCTCAGATGAGGCATGGGATCACTTTTGTGCACTTAATTTTATCCCCTCTTTAAATTGAAACAGTTTCATAAACTTGAACTCCTTATGCTTCTTCTACTTGAAATTCCAAGGCACCTATGTTGAATCTTGTTATTAATAGTTGCATAAGATGAGGAACTCATTCAAGTTCATGTATTTGACCTCTGTATCTTTGATTTTTTCTTCTCTCCAACTATCCAATCCTTTTGGATTAGAGACTAACTGATCCATACTATCTAGAATGATCAAATGTCTGAAACTTTTCCATATCTTTTTAAACAAGATTTTCTAGGTCTTTTTAACTAGCTTTTTTAGAGGTCTTCTCCTCAAAATTTGAAGTTGAAACTTTCATCAGTCCCTAAAATTGGGTAGCCAAAGGATCTCTATTTTAGGGACTAAAATTAGCTTTTTAGTTCTTCTTTCCAATGATGTAAACAGTTTTGAATTCTGAGCTCTAGGTCAAAAGTTATGACCCTGACAAGTTAAGGATACATTTTTATTTGCACAAAGAAGAAAACATTAATTAGATCATTTTAGAAGACAAAAACAAGGATTCTCTAGGACTTAGACTGACAAAATTGGGTCCACAGTAGTCAAAATAGATAATTTTCCCCTGATAAGCTAGTTTTTTGGGCACTAAAAATCACCCTTTAACACTCAAATTCTCCAATTTTGATCTTTGGCTTTCTTAGTTAGAGGACTAGGGCTTGACCCAGCCTCAAGGTGGAGTTCCCAAAATGACCTAGGCCCTGGACTAGGGGTCTAGGAAACAAAAAAATTACTAGGGGGTCCCCATTTCAAGGAGAAATGGGGCATGTATTATGAAACCACAACAAGGCTTAATGGTTTTCTAAGCCTAACCTTAGGGTCCAAATGTGTTGAAATGGAATCTATAAGTTCATCCAAAACCTAACCTGAAAGTTAGTGATGGAGTATAGATTGTGGACTTGGAAGGAGCAAGTAAAGTCTGAAATTATGTGGTAGTGCCTTCATCTAGTGATTAATGGATTGAAAGAACTAAGTTAATGCATTGAGGATTTAGTATTTATTGTGTTCTTACTTTCTATAACACTATTTTGGTCAATTTATTAGGTTAGGTATATTTTAGTTAAATTCTTGTGTCTTGTTGTTTCACTACTTGCTTTAGAGCGAGTTGTGCAAAAATGACTCCTACTTGAGTTTCCATGGTTGAAATTCCATGGGATCTTGTAATAAAGTAGGAGAATTTGTAAATAGTGTAAATACAACTTTTGGAGTCATGGGTTGTAGAGGAACTATTTTTAACACCAAGCCTAGGTGAGGGGAGAGGCATTTTGGCTAGGTGTGTGTTTAGAAAAGGACCAAGAGAACTTGTTGAATGGATTGGGTGTGCCAATCCAAGAGTGTAGAAGTGAATGGGCATGTTTCTTGTAAATATGAAAGAAATGAGGAGTATAGGAAAGACCTTTGAAGTACCTATTGAAAGCAAAGAGACTAGACTAGTTGACATGCCCTAGAAACCCTTGAAAACAACTAGGGGTTTGGTAGGAATCCAATGTATGTACAATGTCAGGACCTAAGACCCAAAAAATTTGTGAGTCTTGGCCAAGGGTAGTAATAATCCATAGTTGATTCAAAGGTTTGTTAAGAGAGTTTGTGAGAAAATTAGGAAACCTAGTTTCTAGGAAGCCTAATTCGGGCAAAAAGGCTACAAGGCCTAGAACTAACAAAGCAAGAAATTGATAGGAAACCCAAGTGAGAAACAATTAGGATGGATCAAGGAGGATTGAAAACTAATATTAAATAGGGAGGAAACCTATTCCTAGTCCCAAAAATATTCTGGGAAGAAGAATGGTTAATTATTCCCATGAGGGGATTAGAAAGGAATTGAGTTATAGCTTGAAGTTTGAAATTGGTGGAGACTTATAAAAGGGATTTGGGGATCTTAGTAGTCATCTCTAAGTGGGGTAAAGAAAGTAGCCTAAATAAGGCCAAAGGATAGGTCTTATGAAGATCTATCAGAGCTCTTGAGAAGAAGATAGATCTTCCCACTAAAGTGGTATCAGAGCCATTAAAAGGGTAAGTGCACCAAGATGGTGTACAAAAAAGAAGACACCCCCCAAAAAATAATGAAATTTTCAATAACGTGATTGGGTTTTTGAAAACCCAATTAGGTTATTTGAAAAGTGAAATGTTAGCCAAGCTTGGTATCCAAGCTTGGTCATTATAGTTTACAAAACCTAATCAAGTTTTGTAAAACCTAATCAAATTATTAAATAATATATTTTTATTGATGTCCACATTTGAGGGTTTTTTTTACCCTCTGTAAGAATTTGGATTAGGCCAGAATTCACCCAAGAACTAAAGAACTCAACATAAGCCCACATTAGACCAAAATAGATAGAGTATGATCAGAATGATGATATTCATTCAATAACTGGATGAGAGTACACTAGGAGTGCCTAAATATAAAGGCCTCAGGAGAGCTTCTAGAATGCATAGAAGTTAGCATCATGATATGTCATACAACTAGGCACATGTCCACCAGATATGGGTTATCCTCCATTAAGCACGGGATTAAATGCGATGATTTGATGATAAGCCTACAATGGTATAGCATGCAAATTAGTGGTGTGGACAACATGTGCTAAATAAGGAGTGCGGATAACTGTGTTACATGACAACTCAGTGAATGATGCATACTCCTGTGTTGTAGACACCATGTGCATAATTAGAGCTACTTAACTCAATGAGAGTACACAAACTCCTAAGTGTCTCACCTTAAATAATAATAAAATAATGCAAAATAATTAAATAATGCATTAACCTAATTAAAACTTAAGTAAGTGTAATAAGTAAATACTTATTTACACCAATACCCCCCCTTAAGTGCAACTTAGGGGAAGGCCCTTAAGGTTACAAAATCTAGGATGAAATGAAATATGGGTCTCAGCTACTAGGCCATGTTAGGTACCCGTGTACATAATGATATGCAATCTCCCATAAAGTGGGGAAAGAGGGAAAACCTCATGGGAAAAACCCTCTCCCAAAAAGAGAGATAAATATGATGCATGAATGGATGGAGTAATGAAGACCCCCCCATTATGACATACATCCAGTATATACATAAGAGAATGATGAGAAGAGGAAAGGAGATAGGATGGGCTCCCCTCCCCCCCAAAGAAGAATGTCGAATAGTGACTGCTTCGATGAAGAAGCTGGTCCAAGACTACAAAATGGTGTTCCTTCCCTTAGGAAGAAACAATGCTAAGGGTACAAATGAGATGCTTCTTTTGTGCATGGAAAAAATCCCATGGATGAGTGATGTCTCTGAAACCTGGTCAACTAGCTGAAGAAGTTGTCCCAAAGAACTATTTGTCTCTGCAACTGATGAAGAACCCTGCTGCAACTGTTGATCATAAGTATCCACAATCACTTCAACCTATGAGGATCGATCATGTAGAGAATGAACAAAAGATTCTAATGGAACCCTTGTGACAACTGAAGAAGGTAATTCTACATCAAGAAGAAGAGGCAGATAATCAATATTATCCCCCAAATCTATCACTGAACCTGTCTCTGGAAGACTGAATGTACCTTGTTGTTCTAGACCTATCACTGTGGCTATGTATGAATGCAGACTGAACTGATGAAGTGACCTCTCACTGTAACTATTGATAGAACTCCACGTATCTAAATCTATTGAAGCACTATCGCTAGTGTCACTATCAATTTCCACACCGTATGATGTGCGAAGAGGAGTAGAGGACAAGCTAGGTGCACTTTCCTCAAAATGAACATCCTTCTCCACAAAAATTTGATGAGTCTATGGATCTAGAAGTCTGTATGCCTTCACACCGTCTTCATAACCAATGAAAGTACAAGGCTAAGATGATTGTGCCTTGCATCCCCTGGAAGATGTCTTTACCCATGTAGGACAACCAAAGACTATGAAGTGTGTCACAATAGGTTTTTTACCGCTCCATGCCTCAAAAGGAGTTTTTCCATCTAAGGCTAGATGAGGAGAACAATTAAGAATGTGAGTGGCACTTGAGATTGCTTCGACTTCTAATGATGGATCCAGAGACTTGGCATGAATCATGCAACTTGCCATAGACTTAAGAGTTTAGATCCTTGAAGCAACAACATCTGTCTTATGCAGATTGAATGCTGGCAGAGTCTGAAGATCAATTCCCTCACGTTTGCAAAAGTCCTTAAGTCTTCTGTTCACATTCATGTTTCCATTTTCCATGCGGAGTACTTTGATGGCCTTTCTGGATTTCCATTCTACATGAGCCTTGAAGTTTAGAAATGTATCCAACACTTCATTCTTGTTATGTAGAAAGTAGACCCAAGTGAACCTCAAAAAGTCATCAACTAAGGTAAGTATGCAGCAACCCTGACTAAATGCAAAAGGACCTTCTAATACCATGTGAACCATTTGTAGAACACTTGTTGCTCTAGAAGACTTCCCTCTTTGTAACTTCCCCTCTGGATGCATATCCACTGAATCTGTTGAACATTCACCCTTAGAAAAGTTGATTTGAGGTAGACATTTCACCATGTGGTATGTGCAAAGTTGTTGAAGATAGCGATAGTCAAGATGACCATACCGCTCATTCCATAATTGCATGTTTGAATTAGATTGTGATAACAAGGCCTTTGAAGAAGACTTGGGTACAAAATGTGAGAAAGAGTACAACCTCTTGTGATCATTCACTTTCCCCACTGCAACCAAGGAATCATCTTTAAGATTGTACACCTTTACTAAGTCAAGAAGGAACTCAACTCTATGTCCATCTCCAAGGTGAGTGATTTGGTAGATTGAGAGGAGATTCGAACATAGGTTTGGAACATAGAGAACCTCTTGAAACTCTCCATTTTTCATCTGCACATTTCCTTTCCCTTCAACTTCCATTTTGCTATCATTCCCCATGAAGATGTGTGGTACCTTTGAGTGATTCATTGAAGAAAAATCCTCCTTTGAAGAACCCATATGATATGAGGCACCTAAGTCAAATATCCATTCATTTGAAGAGTTTTCATTTTCCATGAATGCTTGCCCTTTGCCCTTAGAATCTGAACAAGACCCTTTATCCTTATAACCATTAGGCAATAGAACATTATGTTTCTTCACGATGTTGGTCAATTCATCAATCTTTTTAAGATAACACTCATGCTCTTCATGACCCAATTTCTTAATAAGCACACTTGTTCTTCTCCTTATTGTTGTCCCCTTTCTTGTAGGAATTCAAGGACTTGCCTTGTTGATTTGATTGTGGTGTTGTCTTTTCTGCATCCTCAGATTTACTCTTCCATTTTTTCTTACCCTTTCCTTTATTTGAAGACTGTCCATCTGAATGTTGAGAACCCTCATTGGCCACCAATGCTTTGGACTAAGGTGATTTGAGAATCCCCATTGATTTCAACTTCTTTTCTTCATCATCCAATAGTTTAGCATATTCATCAAAAATGACTTTCTTATAGGCAGACCCTAAGGTAGTTTTAGAGGTGTTAAAAGAAGATATAAATGTGGAAGATTCCGATGGCAGCTTGTTATGGATGAGATAGATCAGTTTATCATCTTTGATAGAACTCCCACAATCAATAACCTTTGTCCTTAATTCATTCACCTTAATGATGAAGTCTTGTATTGAGTCATATGACTTAGGATCTAAGGAAACAAGCTCATCTTCAATTTTGAACACATCCTCTTTAGACACTTTACCATAAAGGCTTTCGAAGGTATCCCAAGCTTCCTTGGATGTAGTACATTTCTTGATTTGATACATGATTTTATCATCTACCCTCAAACATATATCACTTAGGGCTTTTCTATCCATTGCTACCCAATTTGAAATTTCACTTGTTGATACATTATCATCTACTAGTTTAGAAAGAGTACCATCTACATATTGTGAAACTCCATTATGCATTAAGTGATACAACATTTTGATTGACCATGAAGCATAGTTATGAGGAGTTAATTTAGGAAACTTAAAGTTGCCCATAATGCAAAAAATAAAAGAAAATTAAAGAAAAGAGAGAACACAACACCAAGAAAACCATCCCTTTTCACTAAATCAACCTCCCCAAAATAGATGCTTTGGGCACTTTATCAGTAGTGTGATTACAATGGGCCACTTGCCAATTTTGGCCTTTGTGGACTTCTAATTTTGCTTGTTACAACCTCTTAATGGAGTACAAATCTGAAACTTTACAAAGTGCTACAATTTTGAAGCATTACAAAGCAAAGAAAAGCCCTATTGCTGAAAGTGACAATTTTGTCCTCACAACTCTATAATTTGATGCTAGATCTAAAAAGTAGACAAAAAAATATGCACTTAAAAAAAAAATGGAACTTGTTTTCGACTACATATGTGCTCGTACGGAGCTTTTGAATTTGCAAAATGCAAGATTATTCAGGTATAGTCACCAAAAAATGCAATTTATGAATGATCTATGCACCAAAACTAGAAACTAGCTACACCACTAAAAAATCTAGAAAATTTTACCTAATTTCAAAAAAAAATGCACTTGATTTGGAGTCCAGAGTGCGATTTATGGCCTCTTGAAGTCGAACTGCAAAAACCAAAATCAATTTGGAGAGGGGTTACATCAGCAAATGACGAGGTTAAATTTGATGATCATACGATCGTCACAGTAGTTGTAATTTGGCCTGTGATAACATCCATACATGCATCAATTTTAAGCTTCTACTTAGATGACGTCAGTGAAAACTTAGCCCTCAGATGAGGTCAGTAAGACGTCAGGATGACATCATGCATACAGACCGTACAAAAAAATCCGCATGGTAGAGTGGCTTAGATTTGATGTGGTGTTGACTGGACTCCTATCGTACTACTAACTAGATCTCCTCTGTTAGATGAGGTGGCAGTGTTAGCCGATGTGGCACTGCATTGGCAGATGTCCACATGTACTCTGGGCGTACAAGTAAGTTGATGCAGTGCTATTTAGGTGTGTCCCGGTGATAGAATATATTGCTAGAATTTGGGTAGAGTTTGCCAAAATGTAGGATGCATCGGATTTTTGTTTATTTATCCCACATTCATGGGTTAGGCAGTCTGCGGACTATTTTATAGCAGTCCCTACCGACACTCAAACAAATGGTTGCGGGTAATGTTTGCAAATGAGCCCACTGGATTTGAGTTGTGTTTGCCAGTGGATCACTTGTCAAAATGTGTATTATGTGTACTTTGATTTACATGCGCGACCAAGTTATAGGTGGCACGTAAATTTGATTAATGTTTGTAGATAACATCAAACCTGCAATAAATTAATTGGAAAAATTCCACCAAATACATAGAGCAGAGCCAGGGTGTCACTGCATGGTTCAGCCAAAAAAATTTCTCTGCTCTATTATAATTTTTTAAAAAAATATTCAGATTGAAAAATATATGTAGAGATAAAAGAAATATTTAGATCTGAAAAAATAATAATCAAATCAAATAAAATGACCATACCCAATTGCAAATTGGGACCTCTAGGTTCTGATTTGCAAAAAAAATTTGCCTCACGATCAACTTACACCTAATATAGGTAAATTTATAGTTAGTCTTCACTAAATCGATGCTCTGGATGCAACAGTGAGGTCAAATATGGCTCTAGACGCTCCCAATTTTTGCAAATCCTCTGGATTTGTGTTGAGGTGTTGAAGCATGAACGGTATCGAATGACTCCATGATGAGAATCCCCCTCAACTCTGATACCATGTAAGAATTTGGCCTAGGCCAGAATTCACCCAAGAACTAAAGAACTCAACACAAGCACACAGTAGACCAAAATAGATAGAGTATGATCGAAATGATGATATTCATTCAATAACTAGATGAGAGTACACTAGGAGAGCCTAAATATAAAGGCCTCAAGAGAGCTTCTAGAATGCATAGAAGTTAGCATCATGATATGTCATACAACCAGGCACATGTCCACTAGATATGGGTTATCCTACATTAAGCACGGGATTAAGTGTGATGATGTGAGGATAAGACTACAATGGTGTAGCATGCAAATCAATGGTGTAGACAACATGTGCTAAATAAGGAGTGCAGATAACTGTGTTGTCAACATGACAACTCAGTGAATGATGCATACTCCTATGTTGTAGAGACCATGTGCATAATTAGAGTTGCATAACTCAATGAGAGTACACAAACTTCTAAGTGTCTCAACTAAAATAATAATTAAATAATGCATTAACCTAAGTAAAACTTAAGTAAGTGTAATAAGTAAATACTTATTTACACCAACACCCTCAAACAATAGTAGCAACATGAATTACAAAGGAGACCAGCAAAACCCGATCGGGTTTACCATAAAAAAACAAATTATGATTGCATCTCCATCCATGGCACCTTGCAAACAAGGTAGGTCTTCATTCTATTTGTCGTTTATGTATTTTTTTATCAAATTTTTTTAATTTGGTTTTGTAATATATAAGTTTTATGATTATTTTTAATTTTTTTTAATATAGATGCATCAAGGAATTCAAGAAAACAAGGGAGAGAAAAAATACCACCTCCTACACAATCAAACCCTCCACCCATTACAACATAACCACAAAACACTCCCCTCCTTATGAAACAACCACAAAACCCTCCACCCATAGTGACATAACCACAAAACCCTCCACATAATGTTCTCCTTCAACAACCACCACCTCCTATAAACCCTCTGTGCATACAATTACATAATTTAAGTACTACACAAGAGGACCTCATAACCACCTCTCACAAAGTAATGCTAACATTACCCAAACAGTCAATAGGTTGCGATCATTTACACTTGATCACCACTCAACCCTAGCAAATACACTTGAACAAATGGCCCAAAATGAAAATGATGTGTCTAGGGAGGTTATGAATGGGGTACATCGAGGGATAGGTGTTGTGCATTTTATGCCAATGTGTTATCATATCAGCAAGTGAAAGTTAAAGACATAAAGAAAGGTACCATATGTTCTCTTTTCACCAATCCTATATCCGACAACTCCCTATTACATTCAACCAAAAATTTTCCTATTCATAGGTACAGTCATGCTAGGATGAGATCATATTTTTGGGATAGGTGGTATATGGTATTTGACCTACCACCATGTAGTACTTATGAGGTGCCTCTATATTTTTTGAGAAAGCTACACTGCGAGTTCATCCTTGGTGAGAAGCCAAATTACTTTGACATCCATCTATTCCAAGGTAGAGGGAGAGGCTTTGCACAGGATAGACCTAGGGCTCATAGGGTGGTACCACAACATGAGAGGAGACATACAACATGAAAAAACATGCCTTGTTTTGTGCTCCAATCAATTGTAAAGGAGTCTATTGATTTACAGACTCTTCATGTGGTTGCATCTTTGAGAGATGTTATCATTCAACATGGCTCATAGTTAGGTGGTTTTCCTTCACCTATGGCACCCTAACCATCATAAGATGTACCATAGGGTCATCAAAACATGTGACAACTCCATCATCATCACCTATGGCACCTCAGTCATCACAGCCTACAATAGCTCCATCAACATCACCTACACCACCAGTGTCATCTCTGCTTGTGTCACCTACACCACCAGTGTCATCTCTGATTGTGTCACCTACACCACCAGTGTCATCCTCACTTGTTCCACCTGCATTTTCATCATGTGTAGTATTACAGTCTTTAGGGCCCAATCAACATTTTTGTTTTAGCTGCCAACACATGTGTGATGGGATGGATATAGATGTGTCTCAAGATGGAGTGGCATCCCATCCATGTGTATATTGTGGGAATACTTGTTATTCATGAAGAAGTGGGGATTTCACACTCACAAATTATTTCATGGTGATGGTCTTTTGTGGACAAGGGACACAATTTTGTTTATTTGTTTGAGTTTTGACATGATATTATTTAATCACCTAAATATCATTAAAGTTTTTTTAAAAAATTATAGATCACTCTAGATTGGTATGTGAACAATATGCAATGTAGGGTGCAACAAGCAGTACAAGAACACCATAGAGTACTCATTTTGCTAGAGGTTTGAGGCTAGGAGCAAGAACACTCAAGGTAAAGTTTTTAAAATATTCTTAAAAATACAATAATACATTGGCTTTAAAATATTGTTTCTTAATTGGTATGACACTAATAGCCCTTGTATAGATCCTCTTCCATCTCCTACCATCATTTAAATCCTCTCGTTCATCAAATCCATCTAATTCCCATCCACGTCTCTTGCTCCTAGTATTACCCAAACCCCATCCAATGAACCTCATTAGTTTTGACATGATATTATTTAATCACCTAGAAATATCGTAAAAGTAAATATTTTAAAAATTTTATAGAGAACTTTAGATTCATATGTTCAAAAAATATGCAATGCATGGTTCAGTAAGCAGTACGAGAACACCACATAGTACTCATTTTGCTAGAGGTGCAAGGCTAGGAGCAAGAACGCCTAAGGAAATTTCTTTTAAATATTCTTAAAAGTATAATAATACATTAGATTTGAAATACTTTTTCTTAATTGGTATGAAAATAAAAACCCACTTATAGGTCCTCTTCCATCTCCTACCATCATTGAAACCTTATCATTCAACAAATCCATCCAATTCCTATCAACATTTCTTGCTACTAGCATTACCCAAACCCCATCTAATGAACCTCATTAGTTTTGACATGATATTATTTAATCACCTATAAATATCATAAAAGTAAGTTTTTTATAAAAAAAATTAGAGAACTTTAGATTGATATGTTCAAACAATATGCAATGTAGGGTGTAACAAGCAATACAAGAACACCACATAGTACTCATTCTACTAGAGGTGTGAGGCTAGGAGCAAGAAGACCCGAGGTAAAGTTTTTTAAATATTCTTAAAAGTATAATAATACATTGGATTTGAAATATTGTTTCTTAATTGGTATTCTTAAAAGTTCAATTGTAGTGCCTCTCCCATTTTACTTTTGTAAGTCATCTTGATGGATGCAACCTTGTTGATCTTTTGTTGTGATGGATCATGATTGTGACCATGAGCGGTATACATCATTAAGGTGTTTGGATTTATGTTTTTGTATCAGTTGCTTTGATTATGCTTTTCTCTAATCTATGAGATTATGATTGATGGTTCACTGTGGTTGTGCTAGTGGTTACCAAGATCGATGTGGTATCATGAGGTTTTTCCATGATTACCCTGAGATGTGTGTAGAGATTGCACTGTGTACTATTACCATGCTACAATGGACTAGGTTCTTGTAGCAGTGGTTAGTCATGTTTATGACTATGGTTTTTTATGTGTTTTAAATGCCTTTTTAATGTAGAGTAATCAATCATTATTAACTTCTTAAGTAATTAAATGGATTGTTCATGTTGGATTATTTGGTTATGTGCTATAGACATTTACCTTGTTTTATTTTGATTTGAGAGATATCTATTCTTATGTGATGTTTTTCATTTGAGACGACATGAGGGTCAAATGTTATACCTTGATTCTAGTATCATAGATTTTAGACTACTATGATGTTCAGTTGATCATATTGCATGACGATGCCATTTTGAGATGACAGTGTGTTTTATGATGATATCTGGTTATCTGGTATTTGGACATACCTCTGATTATGTTATGTGATGGATTTAATGCTATGGTTATTTACTTCATTCCTATGTTGTTATGCTTTATGCGAACGTGAGTGATGTAAATAGATTATTTTAATCTAATTAAATAAATGGTTAAATTATGTGATTTAATGCATTTATTACTTCATCTATGTTATTATATGCAATTGCACTTGATCGTGTTTTTTAGTGTGCAAGATTTATATCCCTGGTAGTGGCACATGGAGTTAGTGATTCAACCATTCATATTTCACCAATGTCATCCTTATATGGTCAATGTATCCTTAATTAAATGTTTAATTTAAATCTTTCGATGATTATTAAATCCGAACTCATTTGCAGTATGTGATTAGACCAGTAAGCATGTCTATGCATTTAGAGGTTCGCATTGTTGTGAAAGTCATTAAGGAGATTTATGTGTTTTTGGGTTTTCGAGCTTTTTAATTGATTTATTTTAATTTCTGGCAGCTTTTCCATAGATGAATTCCTATTTATAGGAATAGCCTATTTTCGTGGGTCGATTCGGGGTTTAACTAGGTTGGTTGATTATTTGCCCTAATCGATTATTCACTCAAAAAGTGAATAAGTATCCAAAAAGGAATTTAATTCCTCACTTCTCATTTTTGAATTAGAAAGTTGGAGAGTAGAACCCAAAATCCTCTCCATGAGGATTTATTGTTTTGTTCATTGTGGGAGCTATGAGCGTGGGATCATCGCGAGGTTGGGCTCATTAGATCTAACTCGGGGAAACCTTGGATTGCCACGATTTTCAGCTACTTCTGTGAGATATTTATTTTATGGTTCAGATTCCTATTTTTCCCTTTTGGCTGTAAGGTAGGTCTTTCTTGTTTTATTGTTTTTGCTTATGTTTCTGGTGGCCATTTGTTTGGAGGCTAAGAACTAGTGTTCCCCTCCATTTCTGTGTGTTAGTTCTACCCGGTTGGGTGGGTATGAACATTTCCCTATTTTTTAGGATGAGGGTTTGGGATTTTACGCTGTTATGCTGGCCATTTTTGCATACGGTGTTCAAATTTGATTATTTTTGAATTTTTGGGGTGTTTGTGGCCAAAGACCAAATGGGTTTTAATTTTGTAATTTTTTCAAAATTTGGGATTTTTACCTCATTTTGCGTGTTTCCCTATTTTCTTAGGTTTTCTTGGCACAATGTGGGTTGTGGACTTGGATGATAAGTTTGGATATCAGTCAGACCACTTCTGCACTTTTATGTTGCATTGGGTTGTGTGTTGCATCCATACTTCTAACGTTGTGTTCGGTTGAATGATTTTATACCTGTTGTTATTATTTCTTTTGGACCTTTGTTATTGTTTCATGAGCACTAGGATTCATGTAGAATCCATACTCTTGGATTAGGGCTAGTGGAGGGAGTTCATGACTTTTGGTCTTGTTACATCATTGAAATTTGTGTAGAATCCATACTCTCAGATTGAGGCCGGTGGAGTGATTTCATGATGTATGGTTTCATTGGCTTTGGGATTCATGTGGAATCCATCCTTCCTGTGTTGCTTTAAGTTGGGTGTTTTCTTTGCATTATGTTCTCATTCCTGTCCTTGTGTTATGATCTTCACGATGGTGGTGCGCCACACACGAGTACATGCGTGTACATTTGTTAGGTGACTTGCGAGGCCTGATCTTCCATGGATTTTTTGAAAGTTATGATCATTGGGGTTTGGATGGTAGTATGCATGCCCATGGGTACTATTTGTAGGATGAGCATGGGTAGGGTAGGGTAGCATATGGAGGGGGCTTCTATCTCATAGGTTAGTGACCTCAGTCCCATAGGGTTGGCGGAGGAAGTTTTAAATAAGTTATAATTAAAGTAAATGTGTGATTGGTAATAAAACTTAAGATAATAAAATGGTACTTTTTTGTATTGGCCTTCCGTTAAGGGAGTTGAGCTACATGGTGTATTGGCCTTCCATTGAGGGAATTAAGCTATACAGATCCGAGCTTGGGCCTTTTGATGCCAAGTGACTCTCCATGATGTCAACCCCTACTTAGTAGCCTATTGAGTGTCTGACCAGGACCTGCACTCCTTGCATTGTCTTAGGTTCTTGGTTATAGCCATCATACTGTTTGGCATGAGTTTTAGCCATGGATGTTCTTTTCTATGTTTGTGGTTGGATCATTATCTCCATCAGCATGGCAAGTGTGGACCTAAGGGTTCCACATGGTAGGGAGCTGTAGCTACCTTCACCACTACTAGGGACCAATGTACAGAGACAATCTTTTGTCCTAGTGCGATCGATGCTAGATGTTTTCACTTGGTACTTCGAGTTCTGGAGTATGCTTTCTTGTGATTTATGCTTTCATTGTAATGCTTGGATATCATGTTTAGATGATGTTAGTTTATTTGACGCATTCCCATATTATGATGTTTAGCATATGATTAGATGATGTGAATTGTTGTAGTAACATATCTATTGCTTATTGATGTTTAGCATGTGATAGTTGATGTTATCTACTGTAGGATTATCTTATGCTTTGCTACTAGCATGTTAGATTTCCTTATACTTATATTGTTGCATGTTTTAGTAGTGACATCCCTATTATGACAGTACTGATGATTTGGTCAATGACTTGGGATGTTACGCACAGGGGATGGCTAGGATCCATGATGGTCTTATGATGCTATTGACGGTTGGGAGGAACTGCGTACTTAGTTTGGTTGTTTAGTTATTGTGATGTTATTTTTGTACATTGCAATGTTACTTCTATTTACTGCAATGTTGTTTTCAGTATGTTCATTGTTGTTATGGTTTAGATGGATAGATGTTCCTCTTTCCTTGCTGTTAATGCTCTCGAGTGTTCACTCCTCGAATTGTGGTTCTGATACTCCCCACTATGGAGGTTCTAGCTCTATTTGGCTGAACGTTCTTCTTTTGTAGTTTTCTTGTCTTTCCCTGGGCGACCATGTGTTAGTATGGTGCGATACAATAAAGTGTCTCAAACCCATTTGAACTCTGTCGTGCACCCCAGAATGTGTTGCACGCCTCTTGGAGTTTTGTCGTGCAATACTTTATAGTGTCGCACTCCCTTTGAAGAAATGTTGTATGATACACTTCCAGTATCGCACACCCTTTAGAGCAGTATCGCCCAACCCCTGATTGTCTCGCCCTCCTTCTGGAGTAATGTCGCACGACATTGGTAAAGTATCGCATAGTGCTGATAAAGTGTCACACAATTTTTATGAAACCTGTGCGGGTGGGCAGCGAGCACTTTTCAGTCCAATCTGAACTTTTCAGGGATGGTTCGAGGTACCCTCTTAGGTGTTCTTCAATCCCTTGGTATTGCTTTTTAATTTCTATTGTATATGTTTCTGTAGTCAGTCTCTTGGGGTTTAAAATATATTTTTTAAGTATAAGTTGACGTATATTTAATTTCTTATACTTAAGAGATATATTTTAATATATGCAATGAATCTTTTGAGATAGGTTTTAGACCTCTCAAAGATAAGTTAAAGATTCTATGAAATTTTAGGGCTTCAAGATTTTAGGCTTAGCCAAATTTCAGGAACCTGCATTTTACCCCAACTTGGTGTTTTGTTGATGAGTGGTTGTTTCTTGAGCCCTCATCTTGTTTGTGGTGGTTGTTGGCTTTTGTTCACGTGTGTCAGTTTGGTAGTGGCATTCAGAGATCTGTTGGTTGCCGAGATTGTGGTGAAGTCTTCTGTTGCATTCTTTGTGATCCCTGTATGATGTTGTCATGTGCATTCATACTTTTAAAAAAAAAATCTTGGCTTGATTTGAATCCTTGTTTCCAAGGATCTCCGGGTGGGGCATTACATCAATAATACCTTTCCATCTCCTACCATCATTGAAACCCTCCCAAATTCATCAAATCCATCCAATTTCCATCCACATATCTTGCTCCTAGCATACCTAAACTCCATCTAATGGACCTCATGTGAGTTCATCTTCCATATACCCATCTACATTGAAGAACCTCCATATCACATAGGGTGTCTTGCAGGAGTGTGGAGGTCATGAATCTCCACTTTAATTTCTTAACAAGTGTCAAAAGTTCATTCACATCTCTCTTTTCCTTCTTATTCTTTTGTGTTCAATTTCTAGGCCTTGTACTATCCTTCCAATATCGTCCTTCATGTCCTTTTGTCTTGTTGCCCTCCTATGATCTTCTTCTTGTTATTGTTCCTTCTTTCCATTTACAATATTATCTCATATTTATAACAATACTCTACTATTTTATAGGGCTTGTCAGGGGCTGAAATTTCTCAAATTGATGATGACACACTTTCTGCCATTAATTTTGACCTTGAGAGCTATGCAGTATCATAGCTTGCACACCTATCAAGTTTATGATTTGAATTGAACTCATGATGTGTCTAATTGATTCCTCTTATGTTATATTTGTTTCTTATTTAGGGTACTCCACATAGCTTGAGTCTCGGCAAAAGGGAAAGAAATTAGGAAGAACACCAAAACAAAAAAAGGTATTAAATACAAGTCAAGTTTATATTTTGAAATTTAATAAGAATGAATGTATATACATGTACTCAATATTGATGAATATGTGTTGACTTGTTTGTTGAATATATGTAGAAACAATTTAATTTTGTAGAGTTGATGAATGCTCCTGAGACTACTAATGTTGTGGCAATGGAAGAGGTAAAATTTCATATTTTCCTTCTCATAAATTTTAGGTTATAGTATGCATTTGTTCTATATACATATTACGAAATTTCATTTATAAATGAGTACATGATTTTTTTAGTTTTATAATAATTATCAATAATTTGTCTTATTAACATGTGTTATATATCTTTTACCTATCACAACAACCTTTGAGACTTTGTGCAAAGCCTTCCCCACTTCATTTTGTTAAGAGTCTTGAGTCTCAAAGACAAGGTCAAACACAATAGAGGCTAGAGGTATGTATGTAGAGTCTTAGTTGAAGCCCTTTTGTGATCTCAATTTGGATTGCATGTGTGTGTGATAGAAATCCCTAGCACCTACTCTACAATTATAACATTTTAATGCTACATATAGGTTGTGCTTGATAGCAGCATTGATTCATTAGTGTTTGTATCTTCTACTAGCACTAGAGATCTAGTTTAGGCTACAATACTTTTTTTTTTTTACTCTATTTGTAATCCCTAATACCACTCAATAATACTAACATTATATCACTTCTCATGCAAGTTGTGCCTCATAGCCGCATTGATTCATTAGTGCTTGTACCTCCTGCTAGCACTAGAGATCTAGCTCAAGCTACAACACATTTTTTATTTTTTAACTCTATTTGTAATCCCTAATGCCACTCTATAATGCTAAATTTTTATCACTTATCATATATGCTGTGCCTCCTATGAGCATTTATTCATTAGTATTTGTGTCTCCCATCATCACTCTACCCCATCATTTTGTGAGGAGTCCCACCCATCAACAAAGGAGCCCATTACCGCTATCATTTAGTCCAACTATGGCACAAAGGGATGAGGTAATGAACAACTCAACTATCCACAATTTAGAACCCAATTTCTAGTTATTTTCATATTACTTATACATAAGACAAATTTGATAGTGTATTTTAATTTTTCTTCTACACACACTTGGCGAGCCACAAACTACATCAAAGAGGCTCAATTTTGATAATTCTGCAAAGTCATAGATATTGATAGTGATATACATATGTAATTGTGGTCATCACATGACATTGACATATATTTGACTTTTGTATTATATATATTCAAGATTTTTATTGTGCACATTCAACATTTATATTGTACACATTCAACATTTGTCAGGTATTCAACTTTTGTATTGTATATATTCGATATTTGTATTGTGCACATTCGACATTTCTATTGTACACATTCGACATTTGTCTAGTATTTGACTTTTGTATTGTACCGATGAGACATAACATCTTTTTGTAACTATATGATTGATATGACATCATATATTGTTCATTTTAATATACATTAAACTTGGATTTCCATCCAACTTGTTCAGTGTGTGCATACAAACTTATATTTCAACTTACTTTCTTGCAATTAATCAAACACATGAACATTCATTATTTTATACAAAAAATCTAACATGTTTATCAAATTCATTATAACATGTATTCATATGTGACTTATTTTGATGTAATAAGATATGAAAAGTAAAAATATGTCATGATTTTTGTATTTAAGCCAAAGATCACAACTCAATAGTGCATAGACACCCTTAGGGACACTTCCATTCAGTGTGGTTGATACCGTCGAAGGGACATTGTGGCTGAAATGAGGTTAGTCCTAGACTAAACTTGACCAATGGTTTGAAATATTGAAAACCTTTCTCATTTAACTAAGAAATATTGCAACTTTTGGCAATAGGCGAGATAGGGGTGCCAAATCTAAACAAAATTAAATCTCTAAAAAGTGAGATAGGTTGTTGTGGGCCTAGATAACATGATCTCATAGCACCTAATAGTTCATCAATACCTTACACGAGCTCAAAGAAATGCTTGATTAAAGATCACAGCTCAATGGTGCTTAGAGACCCTTAGGGACGCTTCCATTCAGTGTGCTCGATATTGTCAGAGGGACATTGTGGCTGAAATGAGGTTGGTCCTACCCTAAACCCAACCAAGTAGAGCTAATGGAGTAGACAATTCAATCCTAGGACCAACGGTTTGAAATATACACAACCTTGTTCATTTTAACTAAGCAACATTGCAACTTTTGGCAATAGGCAAGATACAGGTGCAAAATCCAAACAAAGTTGAACCTCTAAAAAATGAGACAGATTTTTGTGGGCCTAAATAACATGGTCCTTTAGAACCTGACAGCTCATCAATACCTTGCACGAGCTCAAAGAAATGCCCAATCAAAGATCATAGCCTGATGGTGCTTAGAGACACTTAGGGATGCTTCTGTTCAGTGTGGTTGATACTGTCAGAGGGACATTGTGGCCAAAACAAGGTTGGTCCTAGTCTAAACCCAACAAACTAGAGCTAATGGAGTAGTCATGGATTGCTAGGAAAAGCCAAAATTATTGATTAGGTCCTATGTTGGTCAAAAGATGCTCAATGAGCAAAAAGTTGTTAGGGAGTATTAGGTTACTTAATACATCCTAAGAATCTTAACTAGGGTCCTAGAATAGTCCTAGATGGACCCATTCAACCAAAAGATGTCAAGAGCAAAAATTACTCAAAAGTTGCAAAGTTGCTTAAGCAACTTTTGCAATTTTTTGCAATTTTTGCAAAAAGTGGCAAATTGACCCTACCTTTAACTTAACTACAAACCTTACCTATGGTAAGAACCTAACCCTAACTCTTTGTGGACCCTATTGACCTCATGATGACATCATCATCATGTCTTGTACCAATCAGAGGGCTATTTTAAGCCTAAAAAGGGGTGACATAGTGTGACAACAAGGACACAGTACAAAACAAATCTATCCAAGTTTTGCATATGTTGTAGAGAAACCAAATGGGTATCCAAATATATAATTTATTTCCTAGTGTTTTGGGAAATTTGGAAGAAAAATGCAAGAGGAAAATCATCTAAATCCATATAAGTTGAGGATAATTAAATATTTTTTTAAGGATATCATCAAACCTATAAAAAAGAATATATGTCATGCAAATATGCACATGTTGCATGTTTTCTCTTTTTTTATATAAAATTTGGCATCTAAATATGCACATGTGACATCTGTTATTAGATTTTTATACAAAATATGGCATACAAATAGGCACATGTTACATGTCTTCTCTTTTTTATATACAGAATTTGGCATCTAAATGTGCACATGTGACATCTCTTATCAGATTTTTATACAAAATATGGCATACAAATATGCACATTTTACATGTCTTCACTTTTTTATATAGAAAATTTGGCATCTACATATGCACATTACTATGAAGTTGCAACATTTTGCATTACATATATGCAAAATTTTCAAAATTATTTTACCATATGTAGAATGATTTAGCTATATAACACACAATCAATCAGGGGAACTTTTTGGATCAACTCTAACCTTTATTGTATCAAGTATTGCCTTGTAATCAGATTCACGTACTTTCCACAACTTTTTGTTAAGAAGCCTACCACGATATGGTATCAATTGAATATTTGTTGCAACAATAATGTTAGAGTAATGTAGAATATGTATGTGTCTCTCAAAATCCTCAAATAACCATATTGTAGATTTCTTGATAGGGTACCTACATTTAATTTTAAAAATAATTTAAAGTTAGAATTTCAATACATTATACATGACAAATTGACTTAAATAAATATTCCTGGTAGGGGACAAAAATATACTTCCTTCTAAGCCATGTGCCTATCATAATGACAAATCCTATTGGATACTCAATATCCTTACCATCAATGATTGCAGCTACAGTTTCTTTTTGGGCTCAATACATCAACATAGAAAGTAATTTGTTCCTTCATCATTATTCTCATATGCAATAACTACATATACATGACCTACATTATATAGAAGGATAATTTAATCAAAAAATTGAAAGTAATCTATTTTAACCAAGTATTAAATTGATAACTTAGTACCTAGTTCAACTAGGTCAGATACATGGTTAAAATCTATTGATGCTTCAACCTAATTGAGTTATAGTGTTGCAGGAAGTTGATATGAATCAATGGGATGCAAAGGTCTACAAGAGCATTGGTCAACCGACTCTTTTGATTCACATTCATCCCATAAATGATGCATACATGAAGAGAAAAAACATGCAAGCTTTCTAGTATGAATAGCTAGTGATGTTGCATTTGAACTTCAAAATGAATGCATCTCACTTGATCTTGTAAGTGTACAACAATCTTGCAAATTTTCAATGTTAGGCCATGTATCAACCAAAAATATCTAGAAACTATAGACATGCTTGTATTACCTAGTCCCATCATAGAATTGCACCATTGGACAATTATTTCAACATTTTCTAATATTGCACCACCTTCATACTTTAATTCCTCTCTAATAAGGGCTCTTTTCACATATGCTCCAGCACCATCATGCTCTCCCTTTCCATGTCCTACCTCAATGAAATTCTAAAAATGTTTTACTCCACTTGTCACATGCATCCTACTCAACCAATAGAACATCCTTGCATTCTTGAATTGTGTGGTGCAATTATTTGACCATACAATGTGTTGCTTGTATATTTCATATCTTTCCCTTAAATTGTCATAGAAAACTCTAAAACATCCTTGCATAAACTCTAATGAATTAGTTCAATCATCACTGATATAGAAGTGATACTCTCTTAATATTTTTCTATCATCCTCTGTGCTATCATGTGCATGAATAAATGTTATGTGTACAAAAATTGACACTTGCATAGAGTTGTAATACATTAGTTGTACTTCATTTTGAGGGTTTAGTGTAGAGTTTTCACTGAAGTCAACAACCAACATAATTGTACCCAAGGGAAAAGTGTCCTTACACAACTTGAATTTATCATCTAACCATCTAGCTCTATGTGTATGACCTATTTAGTCATAAACTATTTTCTCTTGAAATAATTTCATAAAATCAGCTACACATACATCAATTTTCACTAATTCACATCTCTTTAATTCTTTTCCATCTTTAACACCACATATAACTGATTTGTACTTTCCAAGAGAAACTAGTGTCTTACCAATTTCATGTGTGCCATCTAGATGTAGGCATCTATAAAACTTTTGTAAACCACCATGTTAAGGGAAAAAACCTTTCAAACACATGGTCTTATAATAAATGCACCCATCATCTCATTTGCATAGTATACTTGCAATAAATTCTCTTAGTGACTTAGGAGGTAATTGTAGACTACTTTCCTGAAATAGTTTGTTAGTATGCAAAGTATAACATATATAACAATAAACATCATAATGCATAGAAAACTCAACATGAACCCTAAAAAATGTAGTGTGTGTATGATTTATCTTAACATAGAATGGTTTTGTCATCTCAAAAAACCTTTGGTTGATTTTAATTTGAGGAAATATTTGAAGAAACATTTCATAAAATTATGTTTGAGTCATATCCAAAAAATGTTTTCCATGTGGCTCACTGTTTTTTTTTCCAATTCATCTTTTGACAACATCTTTTTGGTTTAGTGAAGCCCTTGTGTTGTCATGCCAAAATTTTTCTATTAATGTTCTTAATGCATCAATAATAACTTTATCCTTACATGGGAGTCTACCTTGGAATGATCAATAAGAAGTCTCATTAGAATTATTAATTTTCTCTCACCTCACTAAGGCTTTGACTAACATTGTTCTATTTATCCTTAATAATTTACTTGTTTTGCTTACCATATTATTTTTTGCCATTTCCTTTCCCATTATGGTTGATGTGTGTTAGTAAATAGTTTTGCCTTTCAATAAGAATTACAGAACATGACTCAATACACCCAAAAAGAAAGACAAAATATACTAACAGATGGATAAAGTATCATTTTATTGATAATCCTCCTCTGAATTGAGAGGTATAGCTCCCTCACAAATGATATTCAATGAATATGATACTTGGTTGTGCCTTTAGCCTGAAGACACAAAAGGGTTTCTAACATCCGCCCATCAACATTAGGTGAATGTGATTATCAAATTTATGAATAAAGAAAGGAAGACAAATAAATAACCCTATGATTGCTTATTCAACTTCCCACATTACATTAGAGAAGAGTTAAGAGGGGTTGCAGGTATTAGCATGCAAAAAATGTGAATGCATCAATCATAAGATTACATACATCACAAATCTGATGTAATGAATATCACTGTGTCTAAAACAGGGAAATAAAAGACCCTAAGATCCTTTAAACCAAAAATATGAGTGTACAGACTATAGAATCAAACACATGCATATCCTCTTTATTTCAGAAACATAATAGAATAACAATAGTATTATCACATCCTTCCATTACAAACAGACTGCAAAACCAATCTGTCTTCCCCTGAAGCAGCTATAGAACTTGCTCCAAAACAAAAAAAGAACAACCCTCTCTTTTCTCCAACTAGTGTTGTCTTCTCACCTGTTATAGCAGCTATAGAACTTCTAGCCCAAAAAAGAAGAACCCTTGTTACATCAGATTGTAATCTATTTATCTTCTCTTTTTGTCAGTTCTGTTTCAGTTTGAATAACTGTTTCTTGGAACTGCTCACATTTCCAAATATTTACTCCTTTTGTTCAATGCTCATACGATATTTAAATAATTATGTATTCTATTATCTATTATGAGGAGGAGTAATGTGTCAAAGATTAAAATAATGTTTAATAAAACATTATGATATGCTTATTCTCTTCCAAATTTCTGCTTACAGACACCTGTCTAATTTATGGGCTCCACCTCCCCAGGCGACATTCTATCAAAACAATTATTTTCTTAGACATTTGGTTGAACATTTCATAACATATCTTTTCATCTTGATAAGATATCGAGAGATAGTCACTGACCAATTGAAATTCAAAAGGGGGGAACTTTTGCAATAAATTAAATCCATGTTGTTACTTTGCTGACCTCTTGGATAGACATATATGCAGTCAGCTATAACTTTTGAATGCCAATGAATTTCACTAATCTCACCATTGAGAATCTGGAAGACTAGTCTCATAACAACATATCCCAAACTTAGCAAAATCTGATGGTGCAATAAAAAGTTATGGCCCTCACACCGAGACCCATTTTTGCTGATAAAATATTACAGTTACAGGCTGAATTAATACTATAACAGTATATTACTTGCACATAAATTACCAATTGGAGCTTCCTATAATCATTCTACATGCTCAATCTCACCTCTATGATGTGTTTGATGATTCTTGGGCTCAGGCATCTCATCGAGAGATTCACATATTATATTTGACCTCTTCTACTATTCTGATTTTACCCACACAAATAGATCTTCAAATGCTAAGAAAGGCATGGCTGCATGCGTTATTGGAAATTGGGAATGTGACAATAACTAATATGCTTTCCCATTTCATTCCATGCAGCACTAAGGGATTCGATTCTTGGTATACCTGTAAGAAAACTCTGCAACAACCGATAATAGAAGAGCCTTCATCTTGGCATGTTGGCCATAGTCTCTATTTTGATGTGGTCTCCAGAATTATATCAACAACACTTTATATTTTTGCACTTAGGAATAACCTTTATCGAGAGTCGGCTTGAATGGTATGATGACAGTTTTCTC